>LR990620.1:10097977-10549361 GCA_905147815.2 Phalera bucephala | reverse complement strand
TGAAATGTCACTTCTTGACAGTCTCAGATTTGCCGTCTGTTGTGAAATTTACCCCATTTCTTATTTTAATTAATAACCGTACAGACTCAGCTGTTGAAATATTTCCCTGGAAGTAGGAAAATGTTACTAAATTATAACTAAAGAGTATAATAATATATTGATTGAGACGAAGAAAGGAGTTTTGGCGGGAAGTTGAAGAGCAATGTCGCCAATTTGTTTGAATTTCCAAAACTTGTGTTACTTCGAGTAATAATGTGTAATGTTGGTGGAATATTAAACATTATGTATTCTTATATGTGCATGAGTGAAGGTAACAAAGTGATAAAACGTGCCTTTTCGACTTCCCTCAAAACAGCCGTTGCAATTGGTATGTAAGGTATCCACCGCTTTACTATCCAGGGTGGGGTATTTCATTAATTTCATTATCATCGTTGTCATCAAATTCATCGGGGAGTCGAACTAATTTAAACAAACACGATTATAAATCTCACTGGACACTGGCAAAATACACTTATAATAAGTGTGAAGCCATAACTTGAAGAAGAAGAGACGAAGAAGAATATATTGATTACCCTAATTTCACACTAACGACATTGACAGAGGTGTCAATGTCATCCACGGGCCAAAATATCCTTGTCGCACTATAGTGATTTCTATTATATCCATGGATTATATTATCTAGAGTATAATTTTGCAGTTGTAAGTCAAATGACATCATGGTTTTATCATTTTATATTATATCCAGGAATTACCCTTCATCTTCATCTTCATCATCTTCAGCCGAAAGACGTCCACTGCAGGACAAAGGCCTCCCCTAAAGACCGCCACAACGACCGGCTTTGTGCTGTACGCATCCAACTTCTACCCGCGACCTTCACAAGGTCATCGTCAATTACCCTACGTATTACCTTACGTTCGCACTAATGCTTTTGCTCGAACGCACGTTCGTAAAGTGCTGGAATAAAAAATGCCTTACAGTACATTTTAAGCGCTGTAAGGCGCTTCAGCGCCCCGCGTCCAAAAAGCGCCCACGCGTACGAGGGGTAATCCTTATCCAACGTTTATAAAAATCTATGAAACATACTCTGTTGCATAGATATAGCATTAGTACCTGTATTGCAGAATTTTGATTTCGGTTGAATAAATCAAATTCAGGAGCATTTTTCACATTTCAATGTGGTAATCCATTGCGGTACTTTTCTTAATGTGGGCATGACATCATTTTTTTTTTGGTGTTTTGAATTAAGAATAAAATGTATATAAGAAATTGTATAATTCGTAGATCTTCCTATTGAGATATGGTACTTTGAAGACCTACACAACATCTAAAGATTAAAGTTTGACTTAAGTTTTTAGTCAATGTATGTTGCCAGTGATGACATACGGATCAGAGACGTGGTCTCTTACAAAAGGTCTCATAGAAAAGGTCAGAATTGCTCAGCGAGCTATGGAAAGAGCTATGCTCGGCGTTTCTCTACGTGATTGAATCAGTAATGAGGAGATTCGTAGAAGAACCAAGGTCACCGACATAGCCCTCAGGATTAGCTAAAATTGAAGTGGCAATGGGCGGGTCACATAGCGCGAAGATCGGACCGGCGTTGGAGCAGAATGATTCTAGAGTGGAGACCATGTATTGGCAACGTAGGACGACCGCCTGCCAGATGGAATGAAGATCTTGTAAAAATCGCAGGAAGTCGTTGGATGCAGGTGGCATCGGACCGGTTACGCTGGAAAGCGATTGGGGAGGCCTATGTTCAGCAGTATAGGCTGAGATGATGATGATGATGATAACATCTATACCATTACAATTTTCCTACATTTAGGTTTTTCACAGACAATAACCTTAAACCAGACAATATCTTAATAACTGCATTCGATTTATCTTTAATTTGCGTAAGTATGATCATGTGTTTGAGCATCGAACTCTTTTAAAGTGGTTGCCTATTCGCCAGCGCAGAGCTCTGAGGGCACTGACAATGCTGTTTTATATCCTTGACTCTCCTGCTTCGCCTGAATAGCTTTCCTCCCATTTTAAATTTCTATGCCCTAATCATAATAAATTTCTTCGAAACTCAAATAATTGACTTCTTCAATGTCCTTCTCACCGTACCAATTTCATTCAATCCTCTTTCTTCATTCAGTCCATCTTGCTATGGAATGCTCTACCTTAGAAAATAAGGATGGCTAACAATCGTTGATCATTTAAGACTTAGTAGTACAGGATTATCTTCATAAAACTGGCAGAATCAACTCAACATTTGTAAGGTTACTCAAATTTAATATCTATTTATATAAATCTATTATATTTATGGATTGTATATATATATGTATTTTTGGCTACATAATATAAATATTTATTTATCTTATTCCTTTTTCTTTTTTCCGACCTCATGTGGCTTTGCACCTGCTTTAATTGTTTTTACATCACCCTAAGGTAGATTGTTAGAAAATGCCGTAGGCATTAAGTCCTTCTCTGTACCTAGTTATGTATACTAGGCCAGTACACAGCTCAGTGCAAGTACTTTAAAAGATGATGCAATAATAACAAACTATTGCTCATACAAAACAATTCCAAGTACTGTTTTGCTTAATCAGCTTAACTTGCCTCAGCTGCGTATTTATCATGTAAACAGATATCAGGTTACTTGTTTAGTCTCAGTCCAATTCTCATAACTGTTTTGATTAATAATCAGATATCAATTAATAAGACGCATAATGCGTGGGTTTATTCTAGAAACAGTTGTTTACTTGACGATGCCTATAAATAGCCATCGCCAAGCAAAGTACATTCAATATCGACTCGGCTCTCTTACCGTTCGCACTAACGTTAAGTAATATTAATTGACTGCATTAATATTTTGAGTATCTATTATTAATTTGTATTGTTAAATAAATATATTTTTATAAAGTCACGCCGGCCTTTATATTTGACTGGCGCCGCCGAACGGTAGGATTTCAGTCGCGATAAGTGTTGCAGCAGTTATATCTAACAAGCTCAACGCCGTGTAGGAGTACAAGCATCGATTCCGGACCACAATTACCTGGCTGAATCCTAGAAAAGGACCTACCCTACCTTCGAACAAAGAAATTTTGTCAAGAAGTGCCTGCAGATACTCAAAGAGCGGATATTCGGCATGAAAAATTGCAGCATTGTGTGAGTTCTGACCTTTCCCACATGTTCCTATTTTTCTGTCTATTCTGAATTTAATTGGACAAGCATCGCTTATTTCATTCAGACCCCGAGCCTGTAATTCCGGTCAAAAATCACGGGAATTATTTGGATAAAAGGATATCGCATTATTAGACAAGCATCGCTAATTTGTGATTAGAATTTAGGATCTCACGGGATTTAGACACGCATCGCTAAGCCGTAGATCACCACTTAGGGCCGTAAGAATCAGACAAGCATCGCTGAACTTACGTAAAACATTGTCGTATTTGATTGAAAAAGAAAATTACTTCCAGTGGGTCGATCACAAGGTCCACTTGAGAACGTAATATATTAAAAGAAAATAAATCTTATTGAAAAGAAAATAAATATTATTGAAAAGAAATTAAATATTATTGAAAGAAAATAATAAACGTTGTTCTGCCTATAAAGGCTAAGGTTAAATTAAATTATAATAGTTATCTTTGATAAGAGTTATCTTTTCGGACACAAATCGCTGAATCTATGAACTTTTTCTTTTATTGTATAAAATTTTTTATCGTAATTTTTTTTATGTGTTATTTTTAAATTGTATTTTTTTTGTGTGTTATTTTAAATTGTATTTTTTTTATTATTGTTTGTGTGTGTAATATTTATCTAATTGTGTTTTTCAAATTGTAAAATTGAATAATAAGTGTTCTAGATATTCAAAATGAATCAAATTCAAATTATTCCGAAAGAAATTCTCGATATAATCCCGCGTTACGACGGTAACAAACAGTTACTTAATCTTTTTATCCGAAGGTGTGAATATGTAGTTAGAAGCTTTTCAAGGGAAAACAATTGTATATTTACCATAGTGTTACAAGTAAATTAACCGATAAAGCCGCGATACTAATAAACCAATGGATTAATATCAATTCTTGGGATAGCTTAAAGGAACTCCTCACAGAACATTTTGGAGATCCTAGAACAGAATATTTATACGAGGATTACTTACGTAGATGACACTGACCTTGAGACTGATAAATACTCATATGATTATGAGCCAGTTGCAATCGACGAAGTCATAAACGAAAGCCCCGACATTATTATACCTCCACTGCTAAATTTTTCCGCTGGATTTCTTGAAAAACCTCCCAAAATAATAAATATTAATAATAATAATTTTTCAAAATTGAGTGAACAAAAAGATGTCCCTATAATTGACATTGAAGAACCCCCTGTAATAGTGAATTTAAATTTTAACGATCCTTCAAAATGAAACGAATTAATACCTGTCGAAGAGGATAGTAATATAACTATTAGGATAAAAATACTACTTGATTCACTTTATGAAATAAAATACAGTTTATTAGCGAATAACTCACCTGATAGACATACCCCAACTTCAATAAATATTCCAACTTCCGACGAAGATGAAATACTTATTATTTCTGTAAAAGCTACATTACATACGAATACCCCAAAATTAATCAGATCATTTCTTCAATATATGTATTTCTATTTAATTAAAAGGTTCAGGCATAATAAAATTAGAGTCCGAATGAAATTGATTAAATAAAACAGATTGATAAAAATTTAATAACACAATATATACAAATCTGACAAACTGAACACTCTTAAAATATGGAAACGATAAACTCTATTATAAAGTCTTTAAATATTCTAAAATCTTTGCAGTCTATAATTTAAATTGGCAAAATCAAAGTTAAATATTTTTTAGATTTCGGCAGTAAATTACACGTTTAACCGTGTATTGTTAAATTATTAAAGTTGCGAACGTTATTAGAAACACTGCATCAATAAAACTCGTAAAATCCCATTAAAAAGACGTTAAACGTCCTCCGCAGGTTCGCGCTCCTGATACTCATACAGGCAGCCCAAAACCTGACCCTTCAACATATTGAGTTCTTAGATTTACGCGAATATTACACATTAAATAAAACTATTTTACGGATTTTATCGCGGTTTATTTTTTGATTTTTAGTTCCCGACGTTTCGAGTGCTTTGCAGCACCCATGGTCACGGGAGGGACTGAGGTGTTAGACGTCCAATAGGCATAGTTGTTCCGGGGTACCCCGAAAAATAAACCGCGATAAAATCTGTAAAATAGTTTTATTTCATCTGACCCTTCAACTTCAGAAAATTGAAGATAATCCTGGAATCTTCCCAGTTAAGGAAGGACAAGCATTCATTAGCACCTATAATTGGAATATAATTAAAATATTAGATTTAAAATTTGTTAGTAACAGTATTGAATATAACGTTAACAAGTATTATAAGGTTAACGATTATTTAAAAGAAAAATTAAATGTATATTTCTTAGACGGAAATATCATAGATGCACAAATGCAAACTGAGTATATTATGAGTTTAACATTAGAGCGCTATAATCAATTAGTCCCAACAATTAGAATTAAAAGAGGTATTTTAAATCCCTTAGGTTTAATAATTAAAGCCATTACAGGCAATTTAGATAACGAAGATGCAATTAGATACGATTCCTTAATAAGTCATATTCAATCTAAACAAAACGCTATTGATAACAAAATATCATTAGTTTCCGAAACAATTGGAGTATTAGTAAATCTGACAAACTCTACGACAAATAATTTTATTGAAATAGACAAAACAATTAATGAAATAGAATCCATCCTAAATAAAACTCAATTCCAACATAGTAAAGAAATTGTCTTGAATACTTTCGATTGAATTATTCATAATTTTCAAATTTTGTTAACTAGGTTAGATTAGGTTGAAACAGCTATTGCTTTTAGTAGATTAAATATTTTGCATCAATCCATTTTAGACATAGATGAATTGTTATCAACTCTTAAAGATATAGAGAAAATAGATAAATTAATGTATCCAGTAAATACCGATAATTTGATAAAAATTGAACATTGTATAGACATAAGAGCATATATTAAGGACAAACGAATAACGTTTATTATGTCGATACCAATTGTCCAATTAGATTTCTATACTATTACAACCTTCATCCTTTTCCCATGTATAATCCTCATTTAAACCTATCATTCCTATTAACGCCTCAATACTAGGCATGCCTTTTAAGTTCTGTCGTTTCCATATTTCCCGGCAATTTTGAATTTGGAACTGTTCTATATTCGAATGTGTTTAAATTTTGAATATCAAAACAGTTGAAAGTATTAGGATTAATGCTATTGTTTAGTCACAGCGTCGATTGGAATCTGTCAGGTTACGTACGAAAATGAATCTTTCTAAGGAAAATGTTCGTGCAATAATTTTCTACAACGTTAGAAGAGGCCTGACACGGCTTCAGTGTTTTGAAGAGCTAACATCTGTATTCAGTGATGAAGCCCCATGTCTGCGGACTGTCGAACGCTGGTATTTAGAATTCCAGCGATGACACACTAGTATTAGTGACAAATCTCGCGAAGGAGGCCCAAAATCCACCTTCACTGAAGATAACATCATTGCTGTGAGACAACTAATTCTCGAAGATCGTCATGTGACGTATCGAGAGATAGAGGCTCTATTAGGCATCTCAGGGACAACCATTCAGACGATCTTGCATGAAGCGCTTGGTGTGAGAAAGCTAGTTTGCCGTTGGATACCGCATCTGCTTTCCAACGATCACAAGGCGGCCCGCATCAGATGGTGTAAGAAAACTCTGCAAAGGTTCAACCGAGGAGAGTCAAATCACGTCTACGACATCATCAGCGGTGACGAATCTTGGATCTATGCCCACGATCCTGATTCCAAACAACAATCTACAATCTGGGTGTTTCAAGTCGAGCCAAAGCCGACTAAAGTTGTTCGTTCTCGAAGCACTTCAAAGAAGATGGTGGCCACGTTCGTTGGAAAAACCGGCCATGTTGCGACTATTGCACTTGAAGATCGTAGAACGGTTAACGCAGAGTGGTATACCAAAGTTTGTTTACCACAAGTCATCGCCGAACTTCGAAAATCTGACTCAAAGCGATGCATCATCCTGCACCACGACAACGCAAGCTCACACAGCGCTCGTCAAAAAATTGAGTATTTGAAGCAGGAAAAAGTAGAAATTCTTGACCATCCTCCATACAGTCCTGACCTAAGCCCTTACGATTTCTTTACATTTCCTAAAATTTAGAAAAGTCTTCGTGGTCAAAGGTTCCAGTCCGGTGAAGAAGCAGTCGACGCTTTCAAGTCAGCCATTTTGAACACCCCCACTTTAGAGTGGAATAAATGTTATAATAACTGGTTTCAGCGAATGGAAAAGTGTATTAAGCTACTTTGAAAAACAATAAAAAGTACTATAAGGTTCTAGTTGTGTTTTTTTCTTCAAACGACAAAACTTAAAAGGCATGCCTCGTATTCCTAAATCCTGGTCAGAGGGTCAGATATAGATATACTTCCACTATCACAATCATGCAAAGAAATAGACGAAGGAGAATTCCTGTGTTATGAAGATAATTTATCTGTCACTAATGAAGACTTATGCATTACAGATTTGATGAAATTTTCTTCACAAATTACATCATGATCTCCACTTACAGTGAAATCGTCAAAAGTCAAGGTCAAATCTATTCGGCCTGACACATGGTTATTATATTCAGGAAAACAGACATTTCTCACAGAACACTGTAAAAATGATTTTAACCAGTACAACATTTTTGGCACTTATGTATTAACCCTAAATAATGAATGTGAAGCCAAATTAAAGAACATCACATTAAGGAAACGTCTTATACAATTCACTAATCAAGTCTTCGATCAAGTTCCAGTTATAAATTTACCAAGTATCACAGCAGCAGAGAAAATCTACAAGCAGCCAATCAGCCTAGATAAAGTCAACTTAGAAAATCTTCAGTTCCTGTCACACGTGTTAAACAGTAAAAGTGAAAAACTCAGTGAAACCCACGTATATTCAGTGAATGTGCATAGCATAAGTTTAGGTACTATAATCATTTATGTAACGTTAATAATTGTGCTTTTGATTGTTTTATATATTAATAAATCTAAAATATTGTCCTTATGTAAACATAAGCAAAATCAACATTCTCAAAAATCGAACGCTGATTTTGAACTTATGGAGGGAGGAGTTATGTATACTAGGCCAGTCCACAGCTCAGTGCAAGTACTTTAAAAGATGATGCAATAATAACGAACTATTGCTCATACAAAACAATTTCAAGTACTGTTTTGCTTAATCAGCTTAACTTGCCTCAGCTGCGTATTTATCATGTAAACAGATATCAGGTTACTTGTTTAGTCTTAGTCCAATTCTCATAACTGTTTTGCTTAATAATCAGATATCAATTAATAAGACGCATAATGCGTGGGTTTATTCTAGAAACAGTTGTTTACTTGACAATGCCTATAAATAGCCATCGCCAAGCAAAGTACATTCAATATCGACTCGGCTCTCTTACCGTTCGCACTAACGTTAAGTAATATTAATTGACTGCATTAATATTTTGAGTATCTATTATTAATTTGTATTGTTAAATAAATATATTTTTATAAAGTCACGCCGGCCTTTATATTTGACTACCTTTAGTGCACAAAGTAAAATAAATAAATAAACAACCCTACGAGCGCTTTTTCAACGTGTGTTAGTAAAGCGCGGGAGTGAAATAAATGGCTAACAGTACATTTTTGAAAGTGCTGTACAGCGCTCGAAAGTCATCGCGCGTTGGAAAAGCGTACGTACGAACGAGGAGTAACACCACGTACTTTTGTAACTTCAGTAAAAGGTGACATAAGTCGAAAATCATGTTTATGAGAAAATCGACTTTAGCCCATTTTTTATCGCAGGAAAATCCCTTTATGGGTACTCGTCCGCGTTCGGGGGACGCGGAGGGGTTATGTCGGAGTCCTTGATCCGAGTGGATCACCCGGATCAGTCAGGCTCACCCGGCCATCAGTGGACCAAGTGTACCGACTAAAAACCCTGCGGTGACACCGTCTTTGTTGCGAGTGTCGGGGTCACGGGATCGCCGTTAGGCACGGTCCTGCTGCTCAAGCTGCCTGCGTACTCCCGTACGCACTACCCCTACGTAGACGCCGTGTTGGTGTCACCCAACACGGCGTCCCCCCCTCGAGCTGGGAGGCAGAATCGACTCGCCTAAGTTTGCATAAAAAAAAATTAAAACATTATAGCGAATTTTCACTTGAATTAAAAAGTAAACGACTTTATGATAATGACGTGTTTTATTTACGCACTATTACTAGCTAACACTATTACCATTATTATTTAAAAAATAAACATACGGAAAATCTCAAAAGAATACACTGTTTTCACATAAACAAATATTTTAGGAAAATTATCATAAAAGTTAGACAAATGATTTATTGCACTTTCTAATCGTAAATAACTAATAAATAAGCATGCATATCTAACTTTAGCTACCAAAAAAAAAACTTACCAGGATTTCTTGTCTAGATAGGCCGAATCTAGGCAACAGTTTTTTACAATAATATCAAGGTTTACGACCTAATTTTTTGGCAAAAATTGAAAGAATACATCTTAATTTACAATGGAGGCCATAAATAGACACAAATAAACGTTTATTTTACGTAATTATAACCTTAATTCAGATAAAGGTGACTTCAAGGAACTTTAATACTATCTGGAATGCTCACGACACAAATATTAATAATAATAATAATAAAGAAATAAAGAAAATAGCCTTTTACACAAAGCAATCGTTGAAATAGATAAACAATTCACACCCTTAAATCTCTGTGATGAGGTGGTCCAGCCTATAGATAAGATAGAACACCATAGAAACAGACATAGAATATGGAGACAGAAAGAATTACATGGCAGACACCCACATGACCTGGATCAATCACACATCAATAAAGAAGCTTCCAACAAATGGCTGGACTTAGGAGAACTATTTCCAGAAACTGAAGGTTTCCTTATATCTATACAGGACCAAGTTATAAACACCAAAAATTACCGAAAATACATATTGAAAGACCCCACGCTCCGCAATGACCTATGTAGAAAATGTAATAAGAAGCCGGGAACGATCCAGCATATAACGGGTGCCTGCAGTACACTCACACAGAACGACTACATGCACAGACATAATCAGCTTGCTAATATTATCCATCAAAAACTAGCCACAAAACATAAATTAACTAATAAACCACACAGTCCTTATTATAAATATTCACCCCCACCAGTACTAGAGAATCATTCTGTTAAATTATATTACGATCGCACAATAATAACTGAACATACTGTATTTAATAATAGACCCGATATTACATTTGTAGATAAAGAAAATAAACACACATATTTAATAGATATTGCTGTACCAAATACAGATAACCTGCAAACAACAATAGCCGAAAAAATAAGAAAATATACAGAGCTACAAGAAGAGATCAAAAGAGTTTGGAAAATGAATACAGTCACGATAGTCCCCATTATTGTTTCTACTACTGGTATAATTCCCAAACAACGATTTAACGGTCTCCAACTACTTTATCTATCACCATACACATACCTTACGTTACAGAAAGCTGCCATACTCAATACTTGCCGCATTGTCAGAAAATTCTTACAGCTAGACTCAGACTCACAATTCACAACAGCAGAACAACCAACATAACCTATAACTTATCCAAATCTTAGATCACACTTGGTTGACACCCGTGTGGTCTAAAAAATACCAGGTTTTTCCTGAGACAATGTTTTTGTAAACACAATAATAATAATACATTTATTTCGGACAACAGAAATCCATACAGTGGTTAGTAACAATTAAAACTTAAAAATATTGTTAGTGACATTTTAAAATTATACATTTGTTTAGACCAGTGGTCCCCAACGACGCCAGTAAAAAAATAAATAAAACTTGTACTATAATACTTGTAATAATACTTGACATCATGCAGTCGTAGCCAGTGGGCTAGCATCGGTGACTCCCACCGGTCCGCCAACGTGCGCAGGATGGTGTTGGAGCTGTCGCGTATCCGTTGGAGTAGAGAGGCGCAGCGCTTGCGCATGATGGCAGCAAATCCATCTGTGTGGGCCTCCGCGAACATAGAGGAGGCGCTGCTGTGACGCGGCAGCCCCATTAGCACCCTGAACGCGTTATTGTATTGCACACGTAGGTCGCTGTATGTCTTCCGCGTGAAGTCTATCCACAAACTGCACGTATAGAATGTTTGGCAATACGCTTTAAAAAGCGTAATTTTGACTTGCTTGGTGCATTTTGCAAATCTGCGGGCCAACATATTACAGCAAACAGACAGCGACCTCCGCTCTCTTTCAATATCCTCATTATCTTTCAAATCGTCTGTGGCCTAAATACTTAAAGCGCTCAACCTTCTTTAAGGGAGTACCACAAAGCATAATACGTGGCACGCTAGTGTATCGCTTGTGATCAGGTCTGAATATTGTGAAATGTACTTTATATTTCACATTATAAAGTGCATATTTCTTTAATTAATCAATAAGAGAAAAACGTTCCAAGCGAGACACGACGATAGGGGGAGTTTGTCCCTTTCTTGCAATTGCCAGTACAAAATTTAAAAAATAGATTCGTAGTTTTCTAATCTTCAATTACCTGTCATTAAAACATTTTTGCGTACGTTGACTTAACATAAAATTTATATGAAATAGACGTCTTAGTCTTATAACAAGATTCATATAATATTTAGTGGGAGTACAAGAACGCGACGAAACGATACTCGGACCCCACGGCGTGGGGCGCCGAAACCACAGGGGGCAGATGCTGGTCAACTTTCTGGAGTCGCAGGGGCTCTTCTTGATGAATTCGTTCTTTAAGAAGAAGCCTCATAGAAAGTAGATATGGCGAAGCCCCGACACTGTGACGAGGAACGAGATAGACTTCATCATGACTGACAGGAAGTCTATGTTTAGAGACGTCTCCGTGATCAACAGGTTTAATACCGGCAGCGATCACCGACTTGTCCGAGGCGCTCTAAATATAAACTTCAGGGCCGAAAGGCGTCGTATGATGAGGTCTACTCTCAGACCTACTGCGCCTCAAATAGCCTTAGGGTCCGAAAAGTTCCAACTGGAGCTTCAAAATCGTTTCGACCTGCTGGAAACCGAAGGCAATGTTGACCAGAAAACCGACACAGTGGTCAAAACGCTACAGGATGTGTCTCGAAGGGTGTTCCCGGCAAAAGCGGTAACAGGGAGTCTAAACTCTCGCTCGAGACTCTTGAACTTATGAGGCAGAGACGGGAAATGTCATCCACGCAGGCGTCTTCGCCGGATGGGAGGAACCTCAACCGGAAGATCCGGAAGCGGGTGCGACGTGACCTCCGATGTTCCAACACCCGCACCATCGCGGCTGCGATTGAACAGAACAGAGGCACCAAAGTCTTCGCTCGCCAGCTAGGTAGATCCCATCTGACGAAACTTAAAACTGCGGGTGGCAAAACCGTAACCTCCAAGTTCGAGATACTCAAGAAAATTGAGAGTTTCTACAAAGACCTGTACGCATCACGGATGACTAAACCTACGAGACCCAGCGCTGACGACCACAGAGCCCCACTCACACGCCACCACACGGAAGACATCCCTGATGTCAACCAGGACGAGGTCAGCTCAAAAACAACAAGTCGCCAAGCGATGACGGAATCACCACTGAGCTCCTAAAAGCAGGCGGGACTCCAATCCTGAAAAAGCTAGCGAGCCTCTTTAATTCCGTCATCCACCAGGGCTTAACACCTCAAGCGTGGAGCGGGAGTGCGGTGGTTCTGTTCTTCAAAAAAGGTGACAAAACCTTGCTGAAGAACTACAGACCCATCTCACTCCTGAGCCACGTCTACAAGTTGTTCTCGAGAGTACTCACAAACCGCCTCGCTAGAAGACTTGACGAGTTCCAGCCACCGGAACAAGCCGGATTTCGAAAAGGCTACAGCACCGTAGACCACATCCATACTGTTCGGCAGATTGTACAGAAGACCGAAGAGTACAATCAGCCGCTGTGTATGGCTTTCGTGGACTACGAGAAAGCCTTCGACTCCATCGAAACCTGGGCGGTTTTGGATGCTCTGCAGCGATGTGGCATCGATTGGCGCTATATCGAGGTGTTGAGATGTCTGTATGATACCGCCACAATAACCGTCCAGCTCCAGGACCAAAAGACCAACCCGATCGAGCTGCATCGTGGGGTAAGACAGGGGGATGTAATATCCCCCAAGCTCTTCACCAATGCACTCGAAGACGTCTTCAAGACGCTGAACTGGACTGGGCGGGGCATTAACATCAACGGCGAATACATCTCACACCTTCGGTTTGCCGATGATATCGTCATCGTGGCAGAGTCACTGGAACAGTTAAGCGAAATGCTGCATAGCCTAAGTGGAGCCTCTCGAAGTGTCAGTCTCGGCATGAACTTGGATAAAACCAAGATCATGTTTAATGAACATGTCACGCCGGGACCGATCTACGTCGATGGTTCGATGCTCGAAGTTGTTCGGGAATATGCCTACCTTGGACAAGTTGTCCAATTTGGTAGAAACATCTTCGAGAAAGAAATCAACCGCAGGATCCAATTAGGTTGGGCAGCATTTGGCAAACTACGTCACGTTTTCTCTTCGCCTATACCGCAATGCCTGAAGACTAAAGTCTATAACCAATGCGTCCTACCTGTTATGACTTACGGGGCTGAGACGTGGCCACTCACAGTGGGACTAGTCCACAAATTCAAAGTCGCACAGCGGGCTATGGAGCGAGCTATGCTCGGCGTCTCTTTGAAGGATAAAATTCGTAACGAGGTAATCCGACAAAGAACCAAAGTTACCGACATAGCTCGCAGACTCAGTAAGCTAAAGTGGCAATGGGCTGGTCACATCTGCAGAAGGACCGACGGCCGATGGAGCAAGCGTGTCCTAGAGTGGAGACCGCGACTTGGTAAGCGTAAGGTAGGACGGCCCCCAGCTAGATGGACCGACGACCTCAAAAAGGTCGCTGGGACAGACTGGATGCGGAAGGCGGAGGACCGTGTGCAATGGCGCGTGTTAGGAGAGGCCTATGTCCAGCAGTGGACTGCGATAGGCTGATTGATTGATTGATTGATATAATATTCAGATTCTATTTACTTCTATCACATTTTTTTTCATAATAGTATTTAGTCGATAGTAGTAACTAGCAAATTTTACATGGCAACATTCATGGCACACTAGAAACAATATGGCCGATAAGTTTTCGCATTGAAGCCGAATTTTGGCTTGATTTTATATATTTTTTGCCGTGACGAGAGAAATCTTATCTGAGTGAGTCTTATCTGAAGGACAAGTCAAGAGTCTCCGTAACCGGCGAGCGTGTATGAGACGAACTATGAGAGTGGAGGAAGCCGGAGAGGTATGTAAGGAAAGAACCTGTTGGAACTCTGTACTCTCTGCCTACCCCGCAAGGGATCTGGCGTGATGATATAGATAGATAGATGAGTGAAATCTCCCATTAAAAAAATGGTTAAAACCTTACTGTGTCAAAGGGGTGTAAAACTGGTTGCGGAATTTCAAATTTTGGGGGTAGAATTTTGATTTTGTTTACTGATGCGTGTAGGGTGACCATAACAACAATATTTTAAAAACAGGGATATTAAAATCTTATCTGGTTATTTAAGCGTAAGCGTTTTGCATTCGTGCTGTATCTCTATAAATAATTATGGAATGTCGTCTCTGTATAGATTGTTAAGTTCACAATGCACTGGCTGACTTGGCTGAGCCGTATCTTTTGAGTTTTTGGCATAAGAAAGTGAAAAGAACACTTTTTAATTTTCGGACCACAAAAGACAAACATTATATGCAACTACCACCTAGAACGTATTATTGTTTCCTTGCCAGGTTTCCGAGTGATGAGAATCTCTGTTAATGGTGGCTTGATTATTCTAGATTAGAGCTATCAGTTCAAGTCCGACGACATACGTTTACATAAAATTATAATTCATCAGTGTTTATCTGTTAAATAAATCTATAAATTCATATTAAGTCTTTTTACTGTAGACAAGCTGAAGCTACGTCTTTATTAATATTACATTCTTGTAAGCTTAATTGCTTTTTAAAATCAACGTCTCCCATTGTACAAATATTTAATCTCTTTATTTGTGTGGCATAAAAGAGATTGTCCCAATTGTTAGTACGGAGCTGGACACCATAGTAAAAAGAGACGCCACTCACTCTCGATGCTGTACTCTTCGGAACGTTTTTGGGGGGATCGTAATCATTCCAGTTAGTTTATAAGTTCCTTGGGTGACTTACCAAAAATAGGGTTACTCTCTCCGTTGAAAATCTCAAACATGTACTAAGTGTACAAATGACGCACTCTACCCTCCACTAAAGCTGATGTCCCACAAGGCTCAGCTCTCCCCCCCTCCTGTTCAGCCTTTACACGAACGCTATTCCTCGTTCGAGTAAGGTGCATCTAGCCCTATTTGCGGATGCTATCGCTCTTTATGTCTCGCATAAGAATAAGGGTTTCATTACCAGAAACCTTCAGGTATCCGCCATCACCCTAGTGGATTGGTTCAGGAAGTGGCGTATTGAGGTGGATCCGGACAAGAGCGCTGCGGTGTTCTTCTCAAGAGAGGGTAGCACTACCCTACGCCCCTCCCTGCGCCACCCCAAGCCACTAATCTTGGTTAAGTGACCATCTTCGACCTACCTTTTCCTGGGTCAAACAGGTCCAATATCTAGGGGCAATCTGTTTCACCCGAAGCAATACCATGACCTTCGGATCGCACATCAAGCGAGTTCGTAACCAAGCAGCCTTTGTGTTCGGTCGTCTTTACCCGATTCTCTGCAAGTTCAGTAAAATGTCCCTTAGGAATAAGGTGACACTTTACAAAACTTGTAAACGGCCCATCATGCCGTACGCTTGTAAGTTGTTCGGATACGCCGCCCGCTCTCACATCGATGGACTCAAAACGGTTCAATCCCTTTTCCTCCGCAAAGCTGTCGGAACCCCGTGGTTCATACGGAATGTCGATTCTGATCTCGGTCTCGAATCTATTCGCACCTTTATTAAAAATGCGACAACCCGATATTTTGCAAACGCGTCGAAACATAGAAATCCTCTAATTGTAGTCGCCGCCGACTAGGAACCTAACTCCCCTCCTATCAGCCGCTACCACCGTCCGCGGCATGTTCTTACCGACCCTCCCGATGCCCTTATATCCCTTCTTTCGGATACAGATACCGCACACAGGATCAGACACCGACCTTGCCGGCAAGGTCAAAGAATCCCTTGTCCGTGCAGAGAACCACGGCGAGACACCTTGTATACGCCCTCCCCCATAGCAACTGCCCAAGCCGAGGCCGTTCCTCCTTGAGGCGCTCTTGAGCTAGTTGCCCCCTTGCCCTTTTGGCTCGAGCGTAGTGGTTGCACGCTCGCCGTCTTGTCCGGTGAAGCTGTAAAGGCCCCGCGATCAACAGCGTAGCTCATCACACACACGGTGTAAATATGTTTCTTAAATTTTGGGTTTTAAGTATTTTCTTGATTAAATTTATTTATTTAGACATGTAGAACCCTCGTTTATTTGTGATGCAAAGGTCATCATCATCATCATCAGCCCGTGTCAGTCCACTGCTGGACGTAGGCCTCTCCCATGGCACGCCACTGAGCTCGATCTTCAGCTCTCCTTCTCCAATCCCTGCCCGCTGCCTTACGAATATCGTCGCCCCACCTAGCTACAGGGCGCCCTACACTACGTTTGCCGACACGCGGTCTCCACTCAAGAACCAGTCTGCCCCAACGGCCATCGGTTCTGCGGCATATGTGACCTGCCCACTGCCACTTCAGCTTGCTAATTCGCTGAGCTATGTCGGTAACCTTGGTTCTCTGACGAATAACTTCGTTCCGGATTCGATCACTAAGAGAAACTCCGAGCATAGCTCTTTCCATAGCTCGTTGAGCGACCTTGAACTGGTGGACAAGCCGCACAGTGAGTGGCCACGTTTCGGCTCCGTATGTCATTACAGGTAGGACGCACTGATTAAAAACTTTCGTTTTTAAGCATTGGGGTATGGGCGATAAGAAGACTCGACGGAGTTTCCCAAATGCTGCCCAGCCCAGCTGTATCCGTCTCTTAACTTCCTTGTCGAAGTTGTTTTTACCTAGTTGGAGCACCTGCCCTAGGTATACGTACTCAGAAACAACTTCGAGGGGGGCTCCGTTTACGGCGATCGGTCCCGGGTCAACATGCTTGTTGATCATAACTTTAGTTTTATCTAAGTTCATCCGGAGACCGATTCGCTGAGACGAATTAGCAAGGCTGTCCAACATCTGTTGTAGGTCTTGCAACGTTTCAGCCATGATGACGATGTCGTCTGCAAATCGCAGGTGAGAGATGTATACGCCATTTATATTGATGCCGCGACCTTTCCAGTCCAGCGTCTTGAACATATCCTCCAGTACATTGGTGAACAGTTTTGGTGATATGACATCACCTTGGCGCACTCCGCGGCGCAGGTGGATATGTTCAGTCCGCTGGTTCTGTACTTGGACGGTCATCGTTGCAGCTTCAAAAAGGCATGTCATCACCTCGATGTATCGCCAATCAACTTGGCATCGTTGCAAGGAGTCCAGAACTGACCAGGTCTCGACAGTGTCAAAGGCCTTCTCATAGTCCACGAAGGCTAGACATAGGGGCAGATTATACTCTGCAGTCTTCTGTATAATCTGCCGCACTGTGTGGATGTGGTCTATGGTGCCGTAACCACTTCGAAACCCGGCCTGCTCCGGGGGTTGAAACTCGTCGAGCTTTCGCGCAAGACGGTTCGTGATGACCCTTGAAAACAGCTTGTATACATGGCTCAGAAGCGATATGGGTCGATAGTTTTTCAAAAGGGTTTTGTCACCCTTTTTGAAAAACAGGACGACCACGCTTCTGTTCCATGCCTGCGGAGTTCTCCCAGTGTAGAGGACAGTGTTAAATAACTTCCGAAGCTCCTTAAGTACTGGGGTACCTCCTGCCCTCAGAAGCTCAGTCGTGACGCCGTCCTCACCCGGGGCTTTTCCATTTTTAAGCTGTTTAAGGGCCAACTCGATCTCATCCAGGTTGATCTCGGGCAAGTCTTCTGTGAAGTGACGTGTTAGGGTGGCTCTGGGATCTCCTCTAAGAGATTCGGGTCGAGGTGCGTGTGAGGCGTAGAGCTGGCTATAGAAATTCCTGACTTCCGAGAGGATTTCCGGCCTAGAAGCGATCACAGTACCCGCTTGTGTAGTCAACCTTGTCAAGTGGTTCCTCCCAAGTGGCTGGACGAACACTTTCGACCCCCGGTTCTGCTCGATGGCTTTCTCAATCTCAAGATTGTTGAAAGCTCGGAGGTCGCGTCGGACCAGCTTTGTGATCTTTTTATTTAAGGCCCGGTGTTCTGACAAGGTTGAGGCTGCATTTCGGCGCCGTTCGCTCATAAGCTCCAGAGTCCCCCCCGAAAGCTTAGATTTCCTGCCTGTACGCCTCGTTTCGCATAATTTAGTACCCTCTTCTCTAAGAGTCTGTACCACCTGCTCGAATTTCTGATCAACGCTGTCAGTGGTTTCCAAGGCAGCGAAACGGTTTTCCAATTTTAACTGAAAAGCTTGGGAATCCATAGCGGCTTGGAGCAAATTCGGTCGGAGACTGGACTTCATCAAGCGGACTCTTTCGCGCTTCCATTGTATATTCAGAGTGCCCCGTACGAGCCGGTGGTCGCTTCCGGTTTTAAACCTTGCGATCACTGAGACATCTCTGAATATGCGCCTCTTGTCCGCCATGATGAAGTCGATCTCATTTTTTATTTTACCATCGGGGCTTTGCCACGTCCACTTTCTTTGGGGCTGTTTTTTAAAGAAAGAGTTCATCATAAACAGCCCTTCTCTTTCGAGAAAGTTGACGAGCGTTTGCCCCCTGTCATTTCTGCTGCCATAGCCGTATGGTCCTACTGAGGATTCGCTGTCAGTTTTTACTCCCACTTTGGCGTTGAAATCTCCCAAGACAACGTTGTAGTGTGCCTTAGGGGTATTATGAAGGGCCTTAGAGATGTCCTCGTAGAGTACCTCTATGTCCTCGTCCGAGTGTGCCGAAGTCGGTGCATAAACCTGCACGATCTTGAGGGTGTACCTCTCGGTCAGCTTAATTATGAGGTATGCTACCCTTGTCGACACACTGGACATTTCTAAAACGTTGTCAGCGAAGACTCTATGGACCAGAAACCCGACGCCACCCTGGGAAAGTTGGTCTCCCTCTCTAAAGTACAAAAGATGGCCAGATTCTAGGGTTATGGTGTCTTCTCCCTCTCTTCGAACTTCACATAAACCCAGAACGTGCCATCTTATGCACTTCAGTTCTTCTTCCAACTGCAGAAGATGCTCATCCAGTCGCAGCGTGCGTCCGTTATACGTAGCCAGGGTCAGTTCATGTTGGCGGCCTACCGTAGCCCGGAGATTCTTCGCACCCCCTGCCCCACCGGAACCGTGACCGCCGCCGTGGTCAGGAATAGCGGAGCGACCGGGAACTGGGGGCCGTGGTATATTCCGACTTGCCATAGAAGGTTTTGCCCATAATCGCCACGCTGGGCATGCGGGTTGGCGATCGCAGGGCGTAACTTCTCGCACTAGTGACGCTGCTGCCCGTCACCGGTCTGGATAAAAATTTAGTTACGCCATATTTGAATGGTTATACCGCCATTGTCGGTCGTCGGAGCCTCGTCCGTTGATCAGCAGGATGCACCGCGGGCAGGAGAGGTTGACTTGGGGACCGTAGATGGTAGGTGTCCCCCTTGCATCCATGCAAAGGTAAAGTACCCTATTTAATGATTTTGTTCTTATTTAGTAAAATATGAATACTTGTATTTGTGTGTGTGTGTGTGTGTGTGTGTGAATAGATACGGGTGAGGGGTTTTTCGAAACGTCCTTTGGGTTAATAGGCACGAGTTAAAGAGGTGAATAGATACCAGTGAGGGGTTAAAAGATACGAATGAGAGGTTAAAAAAACATAATTTATAGGGTTATCAAAAAGTATCAAAAAAAGAACATTTTAAATTTGCCGAGAACCCATTAAAATTTTCGTTAAAATTATTACTACTAATACAATCATCATCTTAGGGTTTCGATGACAAACATAATTATAATTATATGGATGCGGCCCATTGCATTCTCAGAAGCAGGCATCAAATCTTGCTGCGTGCAAGTGTTAGGGTACGGAGAGCATGATATAAGGTGGGACATTATTTCGGTTGCTCCGCACAAACACCTCAGATTAGTACTGTCTGTGAGTCCCCACCTGATCATGTTTTCCATACTTCGGCCGACCTGGGTCCGAAGTCTATTTAAAGACTTCCAGATTGACCATGGTAATTTATGTCCAGGCGGGGGACTCTCAGCAGATGGAACAAAGGGATTTGGTAGCGATAGTCCTTCCCTCTAAAGGTTGCGCCTTGCTTTTATTGGCTCTAGGGTTAATGGGTCGACACACTTATACAATTAATGAAATTTTATAATTACAGTTTTAATTTTATTAGGAGTTTTCTTTCATTTGACACACACACACACACAACTTCTACACTACACATATCACTACTATAACAGTTGGATTCAGTAGCAGCCCTAGCAATTTTTTATCCACCCCTTTGCGATATACTTAAGATATGACTATCTTTGACCCCAGTTTTTGGGTAAATAGAAACAGCCTGGTTTTTCCTAATTTATGAAGAATTCGTGTTCTTATAACGTGTTGAGTATTAGAATTTGGTAAATTACAACAAGACACAATATTAGAATGCTTAGATAACAGATTGGCCGCTAAATATATAAGCAAATCAGCGTCGAAGTTGAACATTCTATCTATCCACCTCGTTTTACGGTACTTATTTAGTAATTACTTATTCATTATTTAATAGCGCGAAAATTAAAAATGTTTGATTTCCTTCGTACACAAAATACACATTTTCTGTTGCTGTAGGCTGTGGTGGTTCATCGTAGAAGAAATTTGTAAGGCTATTAAAGAGCATATACTTAATCCTTTCACTATTGAGGTCAAGACATCTAAGTAAAACATGATTTATTCTTTCTGTAAATTGTGATAGTACTAAATATTTAAATTTTAAAGTCGGAAGTAGTAGTACTTTAATATTCATGCTATTATTATGTTAAGATTACATTACATCAATAATAAATTTGTTATCGTTTGAAATGTTAAGGCTTGATTGGATACTTAAAGCAAATAATCTAGAAACCGCGGGCACGCATCAAATTGAAGCAACAATTGGATTGGAACTTGCGACTACCTGCGGAGCAAGTAGTCGCAAGTTCACACGATTAGTCACTCTGTGACATGCTGGGACCAGCGTGCGGAATATCGTGTTCTGCACGTGTCAAATTAAATTGAATTATACCGTCTTGTGTCGTTCCTGCCTGTAAAAATTCTATTGATTTAAAAAAGAAACAGGATGGAATCATACTTCATACCTAACTAGCGCATTCAAGTGCCCTATTATTTAAATATCGAAATTATTCTTCCATCTGTAATTGTCATAGTAAAAGACGCATCCATTTTGTTAGTGTTGCTAGTATAACAATTTTATTTTTCCCTACTTTTATTTGCTAAGGACGTATTAGTTCTAGTAGTAAATGGTATTAATATAGTTTACTACTACATCATGGTTTTAACATTTAGTTAAGATAATGAAAATATATTTTCCCTAAATTAAATTACTACGATCCTTAATAGATCAAGTATATCGATTTCTTGAGTTTAATATGCATTAAAATACATGTTGCCGTAAAAATGATTTTATTTTCATCTACTCAAATGTTGTCAACATTTACCTCAAAAAGCAGTAATGTTTTCGGGCTGCCAACAATAAGCGGGTGGGAAGAACGGTTAGTGCGGGACGTTTGTTGAGTTTTTGGGTTCACCGCGCGGCGTACAATTACAACTGGGCGCGATTTCTGGATTATATTTATTTAATGATTTGATAGTATAAGAACGAGGGCTAAAGGGAAGAAATGTATTGAAATATTCTCGTTTCAATTCATATTACAATTACTATGTCACATCACAGTATGCCTACTGATCATATTTAACCTGCAGGGCTAGAACAGACCAAGACATATGCTTAGAACAACAATAATCCATAAGCCGCGTTCAGTCGTAATTGAACGCCACGCGGTGAAGCCAAAAAATCAACAAACGTCCCGCACTCACCGCACTTCCCACCCGCATAATGTTGCTCGTTAAAAATGATTTTCCACTTTTTGGGGTAAATCTTTATCTTTATCTTTTTAAGAAAACGAAGCCCCACACTAGGATTTATTCCTGTGTCGTGGGTGCGTTTACAAACATGAAAATTCACATACACAAATACCCAGACCGGAACAAATCACTGTGGATCACACAAAGATTTGGCCCGTGCGGGAATCGAACCCGCGACTATTAGACGCAGTGGGCGGAGCGGCTTAAGCTCTTAACCACTGCGCTAAATCGTCCGTCAAATGTTCAGTAAGAGATTATAAAATCATTATACATACGTCAATCATACATATTAACAAAAGAAATAGACTTAATTAAATAGGTTCTTAAAATAAAACGCAATTCCATTAGCAGTAAGTTAATAATGTTTATTTTTTAGTTAATTTATTTATTATATTAATTAATTTCACGGACGATTCAGCGCAGTGGTTAAGAGCTCAGGCTGCTCCGCCCACTGTAACTAATAGTCGCGGATTCAATTCCCGCAAGGGAAAAATCTTTGTGTGACCCACAGTTATTTGTTTCGGTCTAGGTATTTGTGTGTGTGTGAATTTTCATGTTTATTAACGCACCCACGACACAGAAATAAATCCTAGTGGCCCCACACAGCGTTTTACACTACGTTTAAAAAAACATATCATATTTACATTAAGTACAACATTGTAATTACTCGAACTTATCTACTACTTGAAAATTAAATTACCTATATAATTGAATAGTATGGAATACTCTTAAACTAATGCATTTAAGACAAAACTATTGTAGCTCCAGCAACTTTGTTCTTGTTCCCTCTGCTAGTTAGTTCCAAATTGGAACTTCCAATAACGCTCACTTTAAATTCTGTCGCAAGCGCAGACAGTCGTTAAAGGGGCAATTTATTCATTTTCTACCTATCAATTTATTCACATTCCCTGATAATGCAATGTAGTGCAAGTTACGAATTACCTAGTAGCTATTATATAACTCTTGTATGGATTTAATCTGACGATAGAAAGTATTATTTAGAATAGAGATTCTAAATAGACATAAAAATTAATTGCTTCGAGTGAATCCACGTAAGCCATGCCGGAAACATGCGACATATTCACATCGTTAGAACAAAACTAACATAAAGCGTGTGGTGCTAAACGAGGTCGAAGTACTGCTCCTTTTGTAGACTTTTTCTGACTGCACTCTGGGGTCTGGGATTGGTCATGCTAACTAAAAAGTCTATGCTTGCAGTGTCTATTTGGTGCGGGTCATTTCCTTCCCTCTAATATGGTCGAGGGAGGTGATGGCTGCTCAAGTAGCCGTACTCGTGAACGGGTGCTGCTTGTGGAGACTGGTCAACCCAGAATCCTCTAGCTTTTAATTATAGTATATATTTAAAAATAGTCCTCTATTTCAGTCGTAAGGTATCACACTGGAGCTGGATCGCATTAATGAATTTGTATAATATAAAAATGTATGTATCTATACAATAAATTATGAAAAAAAATGAATGCAGAATTAAACAAAAAAGATAAGCCCGCTGAGTTTCTCGCCGGATCTTCTCAGTGGAGGCCGCGTACCAATCCGGTGGTAGATTAGTAAGTGAAAAACAAAGAAATGTATATAAGACACTTTGTAAGCACCCCTGCAGGGTCTATGCAAAATAAACGATTTGAGTTTGAGAGCGTTTTAAAAGAAAAAAAATACGATTTAAGTTAGGTACCTGTGTCGTTAACTCAGTGGGCTAGAAGTTTACGTCGTGGGTCCGATTCGCACTCGAAGCGATGATTTTTTCTTTCTATTTAAAACGATGATTTAGAATTACTATTCTATACAAATAATGCGCACGCATGAAATTCAAAATAGTTCCAATTTACTTGATTTTGATGTTGCCTTTGCTTAACCTGTTGAATGTTTTCTCGTTTATGGTTATCGTGCACGATCGAGTAATAAAGCTAAAGAAAGCTAGACTACTTAATTACTATGTAGACTTTGTTATTAGGTTTGATGCTCTAGTTTTAGTAATTGTACTATTTAGTATGTATCTACGTGAGTCACTTTACATGTCGATAACTTGGTTCAGTGGTTAAGTTTAAACGGCTCCGAAAAGGATGTGGATGGCGAGTTCTTTTTTAAAAAATATCTATTTATCTATCTATATCGTCACGCCAGATCCCTTGCGGGGTAGATAGAAAGTACAGAGTTCCAATTGGTTCTTACCTCACATACCTCTCTGGCTTCCTCCACTCTCATAGTTCGTCTCATACATGCTCGCCGGTTGCGGAGACTCTTGACTTGTCCTTCAGATAAGACGTGGTCTATTTGGTCTTGGTAAGATAGTCTAGGTCTTCCCCGGTACCTGCATCCTTCCACTTTCACATTGTATATCTGTTTTGTCATTCTTTCCTCTGGCATTCTTTCTATATGCCCGAACCAACGGAGCATGCCCTTTCTCATCTTTACACCGATACTATCTTTCATACCTACTCGCTGTCTTACTATGCTGTTGCGAATACGGTCGGTCAGCTTCACTCCGCACATATTCCGCAGTCCATCCTAATTTCGCATCCTACTATCATTCTCCTTCTTACATACCCAGCTCTTACTACCATTTAACAGCGTTGGGACAAGCACTCCGTTATGTATGGCCAGCTGTGCCCTTTGGCTTAAGTGCCGGTTCCCAAGTAGCTTTCCCATCGCACCATTTACTCTGTTCCATGCACTCACTCTTCTCTCTATGTCAGCGGTGTATTTCCCATCCTTACTGAAGGCGCATCCAAGATATACAAACTCATTCATTTGCTCCAGCACATCGTTACTAAGCACAATCCTTGCATTCGTTCTGGTTTCTTCCCGTTCAAGAACCATAATCTTGGTTTTCTTTACATTCAAATGTAAGCCATTGTTCATGCAGTCGTTTTTCATAACTGTGACTAGTGTTACGTAAGTCAAGAGTTTCCGTAACCGGCGAGCGTGTATGAGACGAACTATGAGAGTCGAGGAAGCCAGAGGGGTATGTAAGAAAAGAACCTGTTGGAACTCTGTACTCTCTGCCTACCCCTCAAGGGATCTGGCGTGAGGTTATAGATAGATAGATAGTGACTAGTGTTTGCAGATCAGTGGCTGTTGGCGCTATTAAAACCGCGTCATCTGCATATAGTAGGTGGTTTACCACTACTTCACCCATTTGTACACCTTCATTCATCGCTTTCAGTCTTTGAAGACTTTATCCAGATATATTATAAACAGTCTAGCGGACAACATGCAACCCTGCTTGACGCCGATTTCAACGACAAACCAGGGTTTGTGTTACCACCCACGATCGATAAAACCGCAGAATACCCTCCGGCCCACTGCCAGATGCTTCTCTTCGATGTTGCGGAGGGAGAAAACTTGATCCAAACATCCTCTTCCGGACCTGAAACCCCCTGTGCCTCGCACAATATTCCATCGGACTTCTTGCGCATTCTCCGTTCAATAATTTTACCGTAATTTTACCGTTTTTTAGAAACTACTGTTCTTTTTAAAAAATATGGTCGCCCCGCACTAGGATTTATTATTGTGTTGTGGGTGCTTTTACAGATATGAAAATTCACACACACACAAACACCCAGACCGAAACAAATAATTGTGAGTCACACAAAGACTTGTCCTGTGCGGGAATCGAACCCGCGACCACTTGACCCCGGAGCGGCTCAAGCTCTTAACGAATGCGCCAAATCGTCGTCGCCATTTTTAGACAACAGAATAGGCTGTTTTGTGCCTCTACAGTGGCAAGGGCATGAGAGATCGTATAAAATCTGGTTTGTTTATTTATTTAATTCTTTATGCACTATTGGTACGAAGTCGGAATTAATACCTGAGGCATTTTCTACCAGTCTACCTTAGGGTGCTGCAGGAACGAGTGAAGTAGGTTTATTCTTAAGAGTAACTATATTATCACTTTATTGAACTTTCTACAATTTAAAACTGCGACTATACACATGCAAACATCTTCAATTCATGTTTTATCTTGAAAGCTTATTATTTGGTTGGATATTACTAAAGGTCTAGTTTCCTTTGATGATATCTAGAGACGACGCTGATTACTATTGTAACAGGAAATGTCTTTCCGCACTGAGAAAACTCTCAACAGTAGGTAGATATTACAAAATTTAACTAATTTGACTCATCTGCTAGTTGATTAAGTAATTATTATTAAACAACTAAATGACCCGGTGAATCCGTATCACATGAACCGAAAATTGATTTGATTGTAACTCTACCTCTCTTCCTCTTGTAAATTACCAATTTCAAATTTTCCTCTGTTCTTTTAGGCTTTTTCTAATTTTCTTTTTTCTTAAGCCCCCTAAGGCGAACAATATAAAAACGACTCAAACCAGTCATTTTTGAGTTTTTGAGAGACTACGCACGGCAATTGATTTATTATATCAAGCTGAGTTAAATGCATAAGCCGAACTAATTATGTTATCCTGTCACTTAATAAAGTGATCGATTCAACTGGATTTTTGGAACGGTTATTTAAGTTGACGATCACGTTTCCGCAAAATAAAGCATGAACTTCACAATAATATTGCTTATGACAGCGTTTCTTTTGTATTTCCACCTTGCACATACCCTTTAAGAATTTAGGGGCCGGTTCTTAAGTATTAGAGTTCCAAGTCATCTTAGACAAGCACTACTGCTGCTTTTGTTGTTTTATATAGCAGACAGATTTGTAATACCTTATCCGATATCTAATTTCTGACTATTAAATAATTCACTGTACAGCCACTCAAATCAATTGAACAGGTGGTACTCAGCGTTTATTTAGAAGCTGCTCACGATCAATTAGATGCATTTGGATCACAGATTAGACAGTAAACTACATCAGTTTAAATTTAAAACGCAATCTGACAGATAAATAAATGCAGAAGTCTAATTAAAGAAGATTAAATTGAGATTGCCCCTTAAGGGGTCTTGCACTCAGTAGGTGGTGCTATTGCCAACTGGGTCCGCTGTGTAAATATAAAATGAATGGATGCACAGCTACGGGAAACTGTTAGTAATTATATAAAATCACTCTCGCATTGTTCCCCTTGTTGTAACTTGTGTAGCAACGTCGTTAATTACTCCTTTCTATGGGAATTGTAACGTAAGAGATGTTAGTAGGACCACGTAGCCAGGGAGTTTTTAGCGATCATCAAAAATAAGCAGCGTTTGCATTTATTGACCTAAAATTATTGATAATATGGGTAACTGTTTGTGAAATTTGCAGTTTCGACTGTCTTCGTACTTGAGAAGGCACGTTAAGAAATTTATCCCAGATGACGCTTCAGTCGTTAAGTCAATTTGGAAGCCTTATGGGTTGCTTGTTAGGTTTTGACTATATGTTGCAACAAACCTGCTTCAAGTAATGCTTAATCTTCGTGCCGAAGTGCTCAAAATAGACTTTAAATGAATAAGTAGATATAGTGTACTAATAAATACTACAAAATAAATTTATGGGCAATTTGTTTTACTTAAGAGTTTTCAGCATTGCACTTGGATTTTTTTTTGGATGTATCATTACAATTTTTAAAATACCTCGTATCGTAACGTTAACTTGGAGTTTACAATATCGACAATTATTTATTGCATCTCTAGTACCAACAACCTATTAAAATCCATCCGCATTGTAGCTTAAACCGGATATAATTTTAATAGAACTCATAAACTGGCTATTACTATCGTATTATTATACCATAAAACAAATTAAACTTCGTTTTATTTTTACGGCCAAACGTAACATTGATCGCTCGTAATTTTCTAATGCGATCGGTTCGTCTGCATGCTTAGGCACACACAATCATTTGTTATTCCCGACGACTACATAATAAAACGTAGCAACACAAAGAAACACGAGTCGGATACGGATGAAACAATGAAAGTTAGTTTTTGTGGGACGTCAACTATAAACGACAAGAAAACCCTTAGTTTTACATAATTGTGTTGCGTATGGTTTTATTCAACGATTATTTTGCATTAGAATGCGATCAACTATCATTGGAAATAGCGTTTAAGCCTTTCTAGTAAGTTTCATTGCAGTACATAATTATTTTAATTATCTTACCCTAGCATTGTTGTTATGAAAAAGTGTTTGCGAAACAACGTTTAAGCTGGCTAAGCAAACGTATGTGAGAATAGTCTTGAGAAGAGAAGTTTATCTTAATATATCTGGCTATTCCATCAGAGACAAGTTTTAGAAGGTTGTAAACTGATTGCTATATCTATCTATCTAAATTTCCACGCCAGATGTCTTGTGGAGTACAAAGGTATAATGAATTCTCTAAGATCTACAGTAGGTGTAGTAATCATTTGATTGGAAACCATACCGTAACAACATCTAATTAAGTATTTGGTTATTATGAATATGAAAGAAATGAATTAATATGAAGTTTAGTATGAATTAAATACAACCTAATTCTAACAAACGCGATAAAAAAAAGAATAACCAACAAAGTTCATACGTTTTGCTACAAATTTACAAATTTATCAAGTCACACGCTATTATGAACGGGTAGCCATCAATTAACCGTTGCTCAGTATCTAGTTCTTATAGTAACTGGACTCGCTCTGGCGCAAATTGCTGCCCGCAAGTTGACGTTACGTCCGACGTAAATTGAGTTGCTCAATAATTATGTGTGACGAGATTATTTCTTTGTTAGCTACACGTAACCATATTATCTGTTATTAATCGATGCAGTTACATATTTGTCGATAGTAAAAGGTACGAACAAAGTTTAAGCTATAATCGATAGGATCTACTGCTTTGTTGCGTTTTTGCTACCAACAAGATAAAAACATTGTTTGGTATTATTGTTATTTTTTCACATTTTCGTTATGTATTGAAATAAAGCAATGATAGCGTAGTGGTTAGACCGTTGGACTGCAAAGTCAGAGGTCTCGGGTTCAAACCCAAGCACGCACCTCTGTCTTTTGCACGCTCATGTGCGTATTAAAAATTAACTATAACTTGCTTTAACGGTAAAGAAAACATGGTGAGGAAACCTGCGTGCTTAAGAGTTTCTCGAAGGTGTGTGAAGTTCGCTAACCACTCTCAATCTAAGAGTAAGCCCGTCCCCAACAGTGGGACAGTTTCTTAACAGGGCCAATATTATTATTAAATATTATAATTATTATATTATTAATAATCTCTCATCACGGGCAAATTCACCAAAATTAAGTCAAATAACCCGCGTAATAAGGTGTCATTGTATTACCGACATTTAACTGTCTAATTCTTACGAAATATACAAAAGTGGTAGACAAACTAATAAGTAGTTATATGATAACTTAACTATACTGGGTAACGTAACCATATATGACATTTAGTTGAGATACGTTTATTATTAGGTTAGTCGAGTGGCGACCACGTACTGGAAGACGTGAAGTGGGCAGGAGCCCACACATAGTGGATTGATGACCTGGTGAAGGTCACGGATAAAAGCTGCATGCGCAAAGCATAAAGCCGGTTGACATGATGAGCATTAGAGGAGGCCTTTGTCTTGTGGTGGACGTATTTCGGCTTATTATGATATATATTTTAAGAACAAAATTTACCTAAGCGTTATAGTTATGAGGTATTTATATACTATACATACAGTGATAGCCTAGTGTTGTTAGACCGTTGGACTGCAAAGTCAGAGGTCTCGGGTTCAAACCCAGGCACGCACCTCTGTCTTTTCGAAAGCATGTGCGTATTAAAAATTAATTATCATTTGCTTTAATGGTGATAGAAAACATCGTGAGGAAACCTGCATGCCCAAGACTTTCCCGAAGGTGCGTGAAGTTCGCCAACCCGCACTGGGCCAACGTGGTGGACTATGGCCTAAACCCTCTCAGTTTAAGGGGAGGCCTGTGCCCAACGGTGGGACAGTTTCTTAATACGGCTAATATTATTATTATTATATATTAATAACCATATAAATCATTTAAACTTAAATATAATAGAAAACATAAAACATACAACAACGTTAATACAGTTGCACTTAAATAGTCGTAGTCTCATGCAAAAGACATCAACGCACGCTAAAGCGCATTACTATGTATCAACATTACTTTGATGAAACAGATGCATATGAATAAGATTAATTAGTGTAAAACCTCTATAATAAGTTATGCTGTTATGATGTAAACACTGTAACTAGATAGATAGATAGAATACTCTTTATTGTGCACACCAAATACATTATAACAAAACAAAGTAGTTGTTGTAAAATAACAAGCACAATTGGCGGTCTTATTGCTAATAGCAATTTCTTCCAGACAACTAAGTCGAAAGAAATACAACAAAAATAAAGGGCAGTTGGTGGCGTACATTTATTCAGAATAAAGTAACTATAGATATACAAAATATGACATACATATTTAGTAAGAAATATATTAAATTTATACATAATGCAATAGAAATAAACGTAATGTATAAATAAGGATAGGTAAATACAAAAGGTTAGAAGTTATGACAGCGTCTCACTATTGACAACAGAGAGGAAGTGGTTCTTAACCATCATTTTAAAAGTAGCAAATGTCTGTGCACGTCTAATTGACTAAGGTAATGTATTCCACAAGCGGACAGCTTGAACTAAAATAGATTTATCATAGAAATTTGTGGAATGTATCGGTGCTTTTAGTCTGAGATTTTCCGATGACCTTAGGAATCTTGAATGTGTTTCGTGAAGAAACTCAAATCGTTCTTTGAGATGGAGGATGGAGATGCTGGATTAAACAGTACCAGTTTAAAGATCTCACGTCATTAATCATCATCGTCATGTATTATCTTTATAAAATTATTAATGGCATCATTGACTCCTCTCCTCTTAGCAGTAAGTTTTTTTTTTTTAATATGTGTTCATTCGATTGGAAGCTATTGATTTCTCTATGATTAAATAATAAAAAAAAAGAAAATGCGAATGCGTTATTGAAAACCTTGTGTAAATTACTAAACGGTGTCACAAAAGATCAAATAGCATTATCAAATTACATAATATGTAAAAGTAACATTTAAATATTTTAAGTCAGGACCTAAATGACTAATGTAAGGTAGAGAAAAGATAGATATTCTAATCAAAATATTATGATATTGAATCTTTTCTTACATACGTATGATTGTCTCTGTTCTCTTCTTTTAAATATTACATACATGGCTCTCAACTAAGAGCCATGAAGCAATCAAACACATAACGCGGCGCTGCGCCGTTTCTGTCATTCTTTGTTAATGCTATATGGTTCGACTAGGGACCGGGGTTCTTTAGGCCCGCGGCCAAAATCGGAACCAACGCTTTCATCAAGTGAAATGGCACCACATGCCACTCCCAGAGTTGCCATTTGCTATGTAATTTACCTAAGTTCTTTTTTTAATAAGTAACCATGCGGACCTACCTGTTAAAATATCTCCTTGGAGGTAGGAAAATTGTATTAAATCTTAACACTAATTTCACACCAAGGTTCCTCTGTCAATGTCATCCATAAATCTAAAGAAGGATCCATGAATTTATAATCCTAAACGGATTGAGTACTGTCAAAATATTGCTTAAGGAAATTAAACTTTTACTCATAGACACAACATTAAATTTTCTATGATTTAAACAACTCGAGAAACCATTATGAGTAAGAGCAATAACCTGAAGCCCGGTGTCACGCTCGCAACCATTACGATGCAGTACGGTGGCCATAAAGTAAAACTAATACGGACTAGACCTATTTATGAGATGGTTTGAATACGCTGTAAGCCATTTTTTACCGAGTTCAAAACGAAAAAGGTTTTCAATTCGTCTTTATATACAGGTCGGATTAAGATGGGACACTAAAGGCAGCTATCTCAACCGTTGTAAATACAGAATAACGGCCCTAGGAGACTATCTTTAATTTTTGCGATATATGGAGCTGTTTTTACAGATTCTGAAAAAAATGCACAGTCGTCAAGAAAATAGGCAATTTAATCAAAAACGTTGACTACTACTCATTTAAGATGTGGCATATACGTAGAAAACAGTACCCGAGAGTTCTACGTTATTTATATGTCAACAAGTCCATAATCGTACCAATGTTTGGTCACTCTACTTAGAAAGAGACGTAGGGCTCTAAGTGATTCTACTTGTCATCACGTTTTATCGCAAAGTGCTCAAGCCATTGTAATATATTTATGGAAGGATCTTTTGGCTCATGGATGTCATTCAAAACAATCCTGTGCAATAATGCATTCAGGATGATCTTGGGGCTGCCCCGTTTCTGCAGCGCTTCAGCTATGTTTGCGGAGGCACGCACGGCCTGCTTTCAAGCGACCATGCGTAAACTAAGCACGTCTTTAGTGCGCAGAGTACGGGCCAGCTCCAATGTTATCCTGAAAATGATTGCCGACAGACTGGACTGCCCTTATCTCCGGCATTGCTGTAATAGACAGAGAACAGTAGCCATACCGGAGAGAAGGTATTGATAACCAGTACCTATTTAATTATTATTTTATTTCTTTTTATATTTTATCATTATTTCTATTATTTTATTATTCTATTATTAATTTGACATGTATCGCATATGGATCCAATGTTATCCAATGAAATAAATGATTTGAATTTTGAATTTGAATTTGAAAAAAAAAACATGGATGTCGCACTATGAGTATAGTTGTAAGATTAGGTAACCAAATTCAAAAGCTTAACTAAATTAAATGACCGTACATGCACGCATATATAGCATATTAGCGATTCAAACTTTGATTGCGCCGTTAGTAACGCATCATGTAGGTGCACGTCTAACAGTAGAATGTAAACAGGTAATGTAATTATCTCGCATTCCGACTTGGTTCGTTAAATCGATTGAGAGATTAATTAATCGATAAAGGGGCAAATTAGGTTGATGGCATTATGCGATCTAAATCGAAATAAGTAAGTATTATGGTTATTGATAATGGGAGGTCTTCTTCAGCCGAAAGACGTCCACTGCAGGACAAAGGCCTCCCCTTAAGACCGCCACAACGACCGGCTTTGTGCTGTACGCATCCAACTTCTACCCGCGACCTTCACCAGGTCATCGGTCCATCTTGTAGGGGGCCTACCCACTCCACGTCTTCCGGTACGTGGTCGCCATTCGAGAACCTTTCTGCCCCAACGGCCGTCAGTTCTACGAGCGATGTGCCCCGCCCACTGCCACTTAAGTTTAGCAATTCTGAGTGCTATGTCAGTGACTTTCGTCCTCCTGCGGATCTCCTCGTTTCTGATTCGATCCCGCAGGGTAACTCCGAGCATAGCTCTCTCCATCGCCCTTTGGATGACCTTGAGCCTTCTTATGAGGCCCATCGTAAGCGACCATGTCTCAGTGCCGTAAGTCGTCACTGGCAACACACACTGGTCAAAGACTTTTGTCTTGAGACACTGCGGAATTTTGGACGAGAAGATGTTACGTAGCTTCCCGAACGCCGCCCAACCGAGTTGGATTCGACGATTGACCTCTTTCTCGAAGTTGGACCTACCTAATTGGATTCTTTGTCCCAGGTATATATAATCGTCAACAACTTCGAGCGTAGAGTCTCCAACCTTTATAGAAGTTGGTACTACATGGACGTTTGACATGATCTTCGTCTTGTCCATGTTCATTTTAAGACCTACTTGTTGAGAGACTCTACTGAGGTCGTCGAGCATGGCACTGAGATCTTCCAGGGTATCCGCCATGAGCACGATATCATCGGCAAATTGAAGGTGAGAGATGTACTCGCCGTTGATGTTGATACCTAGTCCTCTCCAGTCCAGAAGCTTAAAGACATCTTCCAGCGCGGCGGAGAATAGTTTCGGGGATATAACGTCTCCCTGTCTCACACCACGCTGCAGTTGAATAGGTTTCGAGCTCTGGTCCTGAAGGCGGACTGACATAGTAGCGTTTTCGTACAAACTCTTCAGCACCTCGATATACCGGTAGGCAACTTGGCACCGCTGGAGAGACTGTAGTACAGCCTAAGTCTCGATCGAATCGAAGGCCTTCTCATAATCCACAAACACTAAGCTAATGGGAGGTACTACTATTATTACTACATCAACACGCCGGATTCATTGTGGGGCGGGTCGAGAGTACACCCAAGTAGCATAATTGCTGCTTAAGAGAGGAAGTAAACCTTGTTTTACAACTTTTAGCTGTACTAAATCAATCTAAGATAAGCTGCATAATGATCTAAAACTATTGCTTCACACCATTATGCAGCCTATAGAATTTCAACTCCAGATGGAACCCTATAGGCTAGCGAGCATAATACCACTCTGGGTATTATGCTCCCCAAATCTTTCTCTGAGGTCTTTGATGCTAACAAAGTATAATTGTAGTATTAGCTACATGAAAAATCAAGATTGTATCGTTAATTATAATGAGCCTCATTTGATAAATTATAATACATCTGGTTAAATCTCGGCCAAGTACATAATGTTATGTAAAGAAGAGTTTAATTTTTCTGGTATGCTGTCCGAGTTATTATATTATTCGTCAAACAAAAATTACACTTTTGTTACGCACAGCAGGTGCCGAAAGTCCCTATTAAGATATTACGAAACGCTGAAGGTGTATCGAAAGTATGTTACATTATTTTTAGAGAAGTAAGATAATTATTCACAGGTAAGTACTAAGGTACGCAACGAGTTATACCGATTACATTAGCGTTTAATTATTATGATGACTCATTACGGTTTACGGTTACCTACCCAAGTGGGTATCCGAAAGCCATATTAAAATTTCGAAAGCAGATAATATCCAGATGATGCTAGTCGCTATAGGCTAGCTTGGATATTTTTAGACAATTTTAAAATTAAAGGCCGTTTAACTTCGAGTAATTATGTAACTCTTGTTACGATCTGTCTATCTACATCGTAACACCAAATAAGGACATAGCCCTTTCGCAACGGTGCAGTAGTCAGAGAGTACAAAGTTCCAACAGATTTCTTCAACAGACCTCATTCACTTCTTTTTGTATAGTTCAGCTCATACACGGTCGCCACTTACAGAGACTCTTGCCCATCGAACACAAATTACAAATGCGGCTGTCGTAGGTCACACTGTGGTTGATGTATTGCAGATAAAATGCTAGAATGTATAAAGAAACTTGTAGACAGTCAATAATAGATCCTAAAGTTGCTAGTAAACAGTGCAAGTAAGCGTGCGAGCTAGTGTTGCCCAAAATCAGTCTTGGTCTTAGTCTTGAATTTTTGCAGACCAAGACCACCTAATTTTAGCAAGACCAAGACCGATCATGCACGACTTGATCAAGTCCAAGTACATAGTTTTTTATTTAATTACCTATGTGCATTTTTAAATTCGTTCGGTAATTTTTATTTAACATTGTTTCGTATGAAATAAAACTATTTTACGGATTTTTTCGCGGTTTATTTTTTTATTTTTAGTTCCCGACGGTTCGAGTGCTTTGCAGCACCCATGGTCATGGGAGGGACTGAGGTGTTAGACGTCCAATATTCGACAACGAATCACGCGCAGTCATCAATCTGTCAAAACAAACATTGGATGAAAACATCGTAAAGGTCCTATCTAAAGGTTTAAATTATGCTGTAACACCTCGAAGGATACCGTATGAGGAAATTATTAGCGCCGTTGAAGACGTCCTATCCAAAAATAGCATAGGAAGGGAAGATTCGGAGGCAATACGTCAGGATGTCTCATCCATGTTACGTCGAAGTTCAGTGCCCAAACTAAATCTTCCTAAAAATCAATATTTAGCGTTGAAAACCTTACGCAATAGAAAGGATATTACTGTTCTCCGCGCGGATAAAGGAAATGCTACGGTCATTATGGATACGTCAGATTACAATGTCAAAATACAAGAACTTTTATCGGATGAAAATACATACAAAAAGGTCAAGACAGACCCAACCACCAATATATTAAAACAAACGAGTGATTTAATAAAGAAGTACTCCGAAACATTGAATCTGGACGTCAAATCGCTAATACCTTCGTGCGCAAAACCGCCACAGTTGTATGGGCTCCCAAAAATACATAAACCGAATGCTCCCCTACGTCCAATCGTTAGCCAAATCGACACAGCAACCTACAGATTGGCTCAGCACGTAGCGAAAGTGCTCTCGGCACTCAAAGGACACACCAGAGCACATGTTAAGGATTCATACCATTTTGTTAGTGAGATCAAAAATCTACATCTTACTGACAATGAAACTATGGTCAGTTTCGATGTCCAGTGACTATTTACATGCCTACCTGAACAATACTGTGTCGAAATTGTAGAAAGGAAACTAGCGGAGAACAACATGCCAGCGGAATACTTAGAACTATTGAGACACTGCCTTACATCTGGCTACTTATTGTGGAAGGAGCAGTTCTACAAGCAAGTAGATGGCGTGGCGATGGGCTCCCCTGTATCTCCCATTGTTGCCGATATATTCATGGAAGACTTTGAGGAGACAGCCCTTCGTACCTCACCTGTAAAGCCAAGTTTCTACAAGCGGTACGTAGATGTTACTTTCACAATATTACCATCGGACAAAATTCATGTATTCCTAAATCATCTTAACTCCATTAACCCTAAAATTCAGTTTACAATGGAGTTGGAGGCAAACAATTCCCTAGCTTTCCTAGATGTGTTAGTAATCCGTAACCCCAACAACACCTTAAGCCATACGGTTTATCGTAAAAAGACCCATACTGATAGGTACTTAAACGGTGAATCTCACCACCATCCAACACAGTTAGCTACCGTGGGTAAATCTTTGTTTCAGAGAGCACAAGGGATCTGTGACAAGAAACATCTGGCTGCCGAGCTTCAACATGTCAAGCAAGTCCTGCACGACAATAAGCTTCGAGTCCTACGCCAACGTCACAGTGACCGAGTGAAACCAGCCACAGTTGAGCGTCTCCCTGCTGTACTACCTTACATAAGAGGAGTCACGGACAAGATTGGCTACATCTTGAAGCGTGCTTCGATTAAAACATTTTATAAGCTGCCGAAGAAGATTAGTCAATTTTGACCATCTGTCAAGTGTCAGATCCCTCTACAAGATGCAGGAGTTTACAAGCTTGATTGTGAATGTGGTCTCTCTTATATAGGACAAACAAAAAGACCGGTAAAAACTCGGGTTAAAGAACACATATCTGACCTAAAACACCGTCGCTCAAAGAAGTTTGTAGTCTGTGAACATGTCCTTGACCGCACCAGCCATAACATCAGATTTGATAGACCACAAATCCTCGTGAAAGAACACCGATTCCTACCAAGGATGGTTCGCGAGGCTATTGAAATTAAAAAACATCCTAATTTCAATAGAGAAGATGGCTGGGTGTCCATCGTCTTGGGATCCGGTAATTAATATAATCAAATCCAAAACCAAGCATAACACTGCAAGACCTCAAGACACCGTGAGCTCATTCTGCGTAGATCGGACCAACAAAAATAATTAAGAAGTTTGAGGTTACCCCGGAACAACTATGCCTATTGGACGTCTAACACCTCAGTCCCTCCCGTGACCATGGGTGCTGCAAAGCACTCGAAACGTCGGGAACTAAAAATAAAAAAATAAACGTCGATAAAATCCGTAAAATAGTTTTATTTCATGTGTAATATTCGCGTAAATCTAAGAACTCAATATAGTTTCGTATGTTTGTGTGAGTGTGTTTTTTTGGCCAAATGATAAATTGCCTCCCGGGCCAGGCATCGGTTGCGGATCCTCTAGTTTTTGGTGTTCATAAGTATAATCAAATGCTGATGAGCTACGGTGAAGCACATGCAATGAGAATTGAATGAATGCAAACAAAATTGCGTGCTGTTACGCCCGAGATCTTAAACTTATCAATTAAATTCACCAAGTTATACTATTCGTGAGAATGGTATATGGTTCTCTCATTTACAGAGAAAGAAATTTTATTAAATTATTAGTAGGAAGAGAGGGAATATTAAATTATATAGCTGAACAATTTCAGCCATCCTAATTAAAGTGGAGCTGGAACAGCGCCTATCCAAGCATTTTTGTCTTTTATCTAGAGTATAAAAGCTCGCTTACAGAGCGTGTGTTTAGTACAAGATTTGAATTTGTTTTCAGTAAGTTGAGTACCGTCAAGTGGGATTTTATTATAAAATCTAACACAGTACCCCAAGAAAGACATGTGAATTTTAGGCAGACGACGTTGGTCGATCGGATTAAACGGTCATTTCACGAGGTTATCACAACGCGTTGCGTTACGTGTTTTAATGGGTGAAACATTCGGCTGCCCCTTCACTTCGTCCTTACATGAACAATATACAATAACAATTATCGACATTTTTATTTTGGATATTTAATTAACTGAGTCGATAAAGTTATAAAAAGCCCTTTGAGTTCCGTTTATGGAGATTGTTAAAATCAATTTGAGGTTAAGTTTGACATTGCTACTTCCGTGGCATAAACTTGTGATTTTTAAAAGTGTACGACTTATTCCTTTCGTTTATATGGAAATTAAAAAAACAAACTGATGTACTGATTTATAATGGTCTGATGGTGGGTGTACGGCTTGGTCCAGTGGTTGAGCTTAAGCAGCTCCGCCCATCGGATCGAGTAGTCACGGGTTCGATTATCGAACGGGACATATTTTTGTATGATCCACAAATATTTGTTTCGGTCTGGGTGTTTGTGTATGTGAGTTTCGTAGTTGTAAACGCGCCTATTACGCTCTTTGAACTAAGCTATTGGAAATCTAAAATCAATATAAATACGATATAAACAATATTTTTCGTCCCTATCTTTGAATAAAATGATTCCTATCAACTCATCAATTGTTATTGACTCATTGTGTAGAAGACAATACTTTTCAACACAAAGGGATCATTATTTTCGGTGCACGTATTAAGCAATCGTATAAGTTTTGTGAAACGAAAACCGTATCCAAAATTGTGTGTATTTACGGTTTGCGTTGCGAAAGTCTCGCGTCACGTTAAGGGGCTGAGAGTACTAAACGTTTATGGAATTTTTATACTAACTTATAAGAAATATTTGTTAAAAATTATCATAAAATTTTTGTTCTTCTATACTAGCTGTGCTCACGAATACGTACATATAGATCTTATACCCTTTTAAACCTTTTTATAACATTATCACTTAAAAAAATTGTTTTTTGTTATATGATATAATAACAATATATACCATACCATAGATATCAAACAATGGCATTTAAAATACCATAAACCTGCAAGACAGTTTCATTGCATCAGGCTCTAGTAACTGTAACATGTCATTTATTCTGCCTGCACCTTTAGTAAAATCTATCTTCCACAATTTATAACAACTTCTATAATATTTCTTCAGAAAGCGGAAAGCAAATATTGTATTAAAGATTAAAGAACGCTCGAATATGTACTCCTCATAAGAAAAATTTCTAAGAAAATAAATGAAAAATGACACTATAGAACATTAAACACAAAAAAAACTCTATAGGCGAATATGTTAACAGCGCCTTAAGTCGGGCTTGATCAGACTATAACATTTCACGCAATCAAAAACCTAATTGTTACTCGCATTTTATACATTTAAGACGCAGAACCACAGACATATACAGCTGCTATATCTACTCCAAAATATAAAAGCATTTTTATGTCTGCTTTCACTTTTATCTGCATATGCTATGTGAATTATTGGCAATTTGTTTTGAAAAAATTTGTGAATACCAAATCACAGATGGATAGCATTGACAAATTGTATTAACAAAAAAAAGATGTCTCTAATAATGATCTTATATAATTTTAAAGTGTTATTTAAACATGAAATAAAACTATTTTTCGGATTTTATCGCGGTTTATTTATGAATTTTTAAGTTCCCGACGTTTCGAGTGCTTTGCAGCACCGTGACCATTCACGGGAGGGATTGAGGTGTTAGACGTCCAAAAGGCATAGTTCCTCCGGGGTACCCTCAAACTTCTTAATTATTTTTGTTGGTCCGATCTACGCAGAATGAGCTCACGGTGTCTTGAGGTCTTGCAGTGTTATGCTTGGTTTTGGATTTTATTATATTAATTACCGGATCCCAAGACGATGGACACCCAGCCATCTTCTCTATTGAAATTAGGATGTTTTTTAATTTCAATAGCCTCGCGAACCATCCTTGGTAGGAATTGGTGTTCTTTCACGAGGATTTGTGGTCTATCAAATCTGATGTTATGGCGGGTGCGCTCAAGGACATGTTCACAGACTGCAGACTTCTTTGAGCGACGGTGTTTTAGGTCAGCTATGTGTTCTTTAACCAGAGTTTTTACCGGTCTTTTTGTTTGTCCTATAGTATAAGAGAGACCACATTCACAATCAACCTTATATACTCCTGCATCTTGTAGAGGGACGTGAAACTTCACAGATGGTAAAAATTGACTGATCTTCTTCGGCGGCTTATAAAATGTTTTAATTGAAGCATGCTTCAAGATGTAGCCAATCTTGTCCGTGACTCCTCTTATGTAAGGTAGCACAGCAGGGAGACGCTCGACTGTGGCTGGTTTCACTCGGTCACTGTGACATTGGCGTGGGACTCGAAGCTTATTGTCGTGCAGGACTTGCGTGACATGTTGAAGCTCGGCAGCCAGATGTTTCTTGTCACAGATCCCTTGTGCTCTCTGAAACAAAGATTTACCCACAGTAGCTAACTGTGTTGGATGGTGGTGAGATTCACCGTTTAAGTACCTATCAGTATGGGTCTTTTTACGATAAACCGTATGGCTTAAGGTGTTGTTGGGGTTACGGATTACTAACACATCTAGGAAAGCTGGAGAATTGTTTGCCTCCAACTCCATTGTAAACTGAATTTTAGGGTTAATGGAGTTAAGATGATTTAGGGATACATTTATTTTGTCAGATGGTAATATTGTGAAAGTATAATCTACGTATCGCTTGTAGAAACTTGGCTTTACGGGTGATGTACGAAGGGCTTACAAAATCAAAAAATCAAAAATAAACCGCGATAAAATCTTAAAAATAGTTTTATTTTATGTGTGATATTCGCGTAAATCTAAGAACTCAGTGTGTTTTTTAAACTCTAAATCTGATAAAAAGACGGTAGAGTGCTTAACATAGACAGATTGGGGTCAGCGTAAGTTGAGATGCTATCCATTACATAATGCAAATCTACTAACAAAAGATGAAGCTGACAGCATGCTCTCTCGATAATGAGACGTTATCGAGAAAACTGTTCGTGCTAAGCCCTCAGATATCACAAGTCGCTAAGTCATTTGACTATTAATTACGAAAGGGCATATGATGTCAATTGTGATGCCAATAATATGAGTATCTTTACGTTTATCTTGTAATATCAGACTATACTGCCCACCGCGGGGCAAAGGCCTTCTCCCACAAATTGAGGTGAGAGAGATTAGGTAATACTCCATCACGTGGACCCAATGCGGATTGGTGGAGGCAGTTTTGTGGCCACCTAACTGTTGGAACTTATCAAGCCGCCCTAGCTTAACGACTACACCCCATCTCAGCCCGACCGAGTGGAACGCTGCTTGACCTCGGTGATCGGTAAGAACACCGCGGTCGCACAAAGCTACGAGCACTTAGCTAAATCTATAGTTAATTACGATTATTATGTACAAACAATCTTTTACGAAGTTTGTAATATATCTTTATACATGAATGCATACAGGCATGCATCATTAATACCAACATACGACATGCAATTAATAAAAATCACCTAGTTAGTTAAACTCCCGTTTAAAAAGTAGCTTATAACCGTTACTAAGATACTTCTGAAATCATTACCCTGCTTTTATTTTGTCTTCTCTAAAAAAAAAACATTATTAAATCATTGTCAATAATCAAAATCTATGTCAATGCGGACTTCAGTGATTAAAATATATCGATAAAACTTTACAACCACAGTCGATTACAGAATTCAGGTTTCCGGCTTTTAGTAGCTTTTTAAAACGATTATATAAACAATACCGATTATTTATCGTCCTTGCTCTACATTTAATGTTTGTGCACAAAGGAATTAAGAGTGTGAACGCTCATTAGCTGCTTCTGAATTTTCGAAAGTAAGGACGAGAGACCAATTTCTATGTGTATATTACTGGAATATTTCTATAAGGACTGCCTTGTTGGTCTAGTGGTGAATAATGCGCTTTACAATCACGAGGTCCTGGGTTCAAATCCTAGCTTGGACAAATGTAGTTTTTCTATCGAAAACTTCCCAGTACCAGTCCAGAGTCTGGAATTGTGCCCAGTATATGGCAATAGGCTCGCCAATGGGACCTAATGTCGTCGGTGAAAAGTGGGTGTACACAGTACACCTCTATCACCTCCGCTTGGGAAATACTGGCATATTTTTATTTTTATATCAATACAATGTGGTACCTGAAAATATGAATGTATTATAGTATAATAGTAATGTATTATAGAGAAATAATTTAAGTATGTTATGGATTCAATCCATTGGGTTAATGCGTTTATTTATGAAAATAATTACAAGTAGTTAGGTAATTACATAAAACATTATGACTCAAATGAAAGTGATAATAATATAAATTCTCAACTGAAGTCATTATTGATATTTCTACTTACATATCCGTAAGTGTGGATTATGTACGTACACTTAAATTGAACACCTTTCACGATACACCTACTTACTTATTAAACGATTATTTACTAATTTAATAAAAAGTACAGGAAGTGCTAGCAGCCCCTTTGAGTTTAGTATTAGTATAATAGTATCACTTACGTCCGTACGTACATAAAAGGCGACGGAGTAGAGATCAACATCAATAAAGATAAGAATGTGTATGTAGATATCAAGTCCATATCTAATTATTCATGTATAAATTACATAATAAAATATGTAAATCAAATCAATATTACACGACTGCTGATTACCGAACAATCATAAGATGAAGACTAAAAAACCAAATTAATGTTTTCAATCGAACACTTTTTCCATAAATCTCCCAACGAATTTCTATCTATTGTTCTAATTGAGACGCGGAGAGACTGACAATGCTGTGTGGGGCGACCACGTAACTTGCACACTCGCACTCGCGAACGGCTAAGTGAAACCGAGTATAAAAGCGATGCAAATTTCAAGTGCCAGCATTACCCACCACCCTCTCGTGGAGACAAGTACGAAGTAATCTACCTACCGCAATGAAGTACCATGTGCGTAACCGTGTATTTTGTGATATTTTAAGTGCATAGCGTAATCGTTCTATCAGTGCTTATTATAGAATCGTGATCGTGTTCGGACTGTACCTAAAATTATACGATATATTTACGGTCGTATTCCCAAAGGGCCGAATGGAATATTTGGCTTAATATTAGTATTCCAAATCTCAAAATTATTAATTCAATTAACAACTTAGGTGATACCTGAGCTTACTGTTGCGTAAAAAACAGCAACTTAAAAAATGTTAAATAGTTTTATGCTATTAAATGCTGTTTAGATGCTCGTAAAAATGTGACTCTATTTTACTCATGCTGTTCAAGTAATCCACATTTAAAGATGTTAGACAAGCATTTTGTTTACAAAAAAAAATGTTTTAAACGACCAATTAAAAGCGCTGATTTATATACGAATTCAGTGAAGCATCTATAGACATTTCTTCCTGATATCGGCAACGTGTTGCTTAGTATTCTAGGAAGTCTATCACGTTACGTAAATCAGAATCGTTATTCCCCCGAGTTAGTGCCCACAACGAAACTAGTTCATAGATATCGGTCGGTTTTATCTTTAATTCTTCGTTTATTAATTGGCGGCAAACATCCGCTATTGCAGCAGTCAGGCCTACGCTTTGTTAAACAAAGCTTGCAAAACTTATAGCCTGAGTATCTAAACCTAACATCAATGTTACGAAATACTGATCTCGTATTCAACGTTTCAGATTAGTTCCCTTTTTGAGCACAACATTCCTTTAAGATTTAGATTTTGGTCCAAATGTCCATACATCATATTAAGATATTTTTGAATTATACCTGGCGAAGGTTTTTGCGTTTATTTTGATTACACCGGTTTCATCGTGTTAAACGTTTCGCATTTTTGTTACTGTAAACTTATTAACTAAATTTAAATTTAAAAATCTCCCAAGGAATAAGACTCAAATTTTTTAATTAACTAAAATTAAAATTTACTTATAATATTTTTTTTTTGTATTAAAACCACTTTTTATATATTTTTTATCCTTGCCTCATTTTAAAGCTCGTTTTGTGACTTATAGATTTTCTTGGGATTCCTGTCAGTGGTGGCCGCCTACCCTGGCATCATCCACGAAGAAGCCCCACAACTGGAGGCGAAATACGACCACCAAGCGCTCATCGGCGAGACTGGACACCATCACCAAATCGAGCACGAACACGCCAAGTCACATCAGTCTATCAAATTCGAGCACTTCCACCCCGTGCCAGTGTACGTGAAGAAAGAGCACAGCCATTTGCTGGAGCACCCTCTGGAAAAGGGCAAGTCTGAGCAAAACCTCAAGCTGATTCACCCCGAGACTGAGCATAAGCATGGAGGCGGTTTGGTCCTTGAGGATGACAGGCACAACATTGACCATGCATCTGCTTTGGAACATGGTGGTTTCGAGCACGGTGGCTACGAGCATCTCGCCGGAGGCTACGAGGGCTACAGCGGCGGAGAAGGCCTGAAAGGCTACGTCGAGCTCCAGGCCCAACCTGAAGCCGAAGGCCACTACTACGCCGAACACGGCCAAGCCCTCGGAGGAGGCGCCGGCGATGGCTACAAATACGAAAGCTATTAACTGCATTTAGTTTATACTCACGGGCATTCAAGCGTGGAGTTTTCTCCACCATCTAAATTAAACTTTAGGTCTATATCTTGCCTGTTGATGTTAGTTTATATAAGGTCTAGATCGTAGCTCGAGACTATATATCCGGCTTATGTTATGCAGTTGATATTTCTATGAAAATGTACCTGATTTAGATTTAACACTAAAACTGTATTAAGGCAGTCGTTATTTGTAAAATGTGTAAGTTGTGTAGCTATCGTTTATCTGACACTGCGCGGAATTAAATTATAGATGTTAGAAAGTCGTTGCGCGGTGCGAATAGATTCGATCGACTGCATGCTCGTGTGTTTGTTTTCTATATAATTATTGTTCTCTCGCTTGATCCTCGTTTAAGTGAGTATTGTGAATAGGCGATCGCTGATTGAGTCCCAGTGAAATTGTGATATTAATAAAATGTTGTTTATTAACATAAATTGTGTTTGCATGGAACCGTCCTCTAATTTGTGACTTAATCCATACGTAACATTGGCTAATGTTGATTGCGCCATTATTCTGCTTCAGTAGACCAGAAGTATTGAATTTGCAATTACTCATAATTACATTAATTACTGAGTTACGAACCAGTTATGCGAGGTGCTGATTTTAGTATGTAACATTATTATGATTTGTTATTATAATTGTGTCCATTAAAATTCATATTTTACACTATAAATACGGCAAGAAAGAACATTAACTTAATTTTAAATCGTAACACTTATTCACAAAAATAAACATTCTGTAAGGCTTTAACATATTTGATAGTCTAGTTCGTTTATATAACAAAACGTATTATAGATCAAATCAGATAAGTCGTTACACATACCAATTTTATTACGTTTAATCGAAACATATTGTACCTACATAAAATTATCTAATAGCTACCATTAGTAAAGAAATTGTGAAAGCCGCTGACGGCGATACACGTTCATACTATAAGAAATTATCGTCTCGAAGTCACGAAACACACGCAGGCAACGAACGATACTGAACGGGCAGCCAGACTCTACCTAGAGTTGATGACGTAATCGACGAGGGAAATATTTCAATAAAAATAAATAGTATTGTATCCTGCCTCGTTGGTCTAGTGGCAAAGCGCATCGCTTTGTGATCACGACGTCCTGGGTTCAAATCCTAGGTCGGACAAGTGTAGTTTTTTTAACGAAAACTTCCCAGTACGAGTCCGGAATCTGGAATTGTGCCCGGTATATGGCAATAGGCTCGCTCCCTATTACATGGGATCTAACATCGTCGGCGAAACGTGGGTGTACTCAGTACACTTCTGCCACCCCCGCTTGGGGAATATAGGCGTAACGGTGTTTAGTATTGTATCTTATACCACTTCAAGTGATTTATTTTTTTAACAATTATCACGAGTTTTGTCTTCTCAAATACTCTCTTCTACAAATAGAATACTATTTGTACATCTATTTATTATTGAAATGATTGAAACTGCAATCTTTATTAATACGCAGAAATGTTGGGTGTACCCGTAAAAATGTTAAAAACTTAACGATTAAGCTGAGTAAATTAAATTAAAAATGCAAAGCGTTTGCAATAAAAAGGTAAAGCTCAAATAGCTTGGCATATTTTTAACAAATAAATTATTTAAACTACCTGTTTATACATTTCAAAAGCAGAGTTACAGCTATATCAATAAAGGGATTTATTCGAACTAGACCTAGTAGTAAATCAATAATAGGGGCTTATTCCTAAAAAAATGTTATCTGTGTGTGGCATACACACAGCTTACAATTACTTACTAAAAATTATATGCATAACTTGCTGTGCCTGCGACTTCGTCCGCGTGGAATAGTGTCTTTGGGCGCCCCTACAAGCCTTTTTTCGCATTAAAAAGTAGCCTTTGTCATTTCTCAGGCTGTAGACTATCTGTGTACCAAATTTCATTTAAATCGGTTCAGTAGTTTGGGCGTGAAAGCACGACAGACAGACAGACAGACAGAGTTACTTTCGCATTTAAAATATTAGTAAGGATTATATATTGTAAATGATATATTTTGCACGAACTTTGCCGGTAATTTCATATTGTTTACCTACGTTTTTGATAAGACCAAGATAATTCTAAGGAACTAGAACGCAAGTGTGCATATTTGATGCTCATAGTAAAAATTATACGCATAACTGCAATCCAAATTATCTAGAACGCGATCAACCTAACAAATCCTAATGTGATCAGGTAGAAGCATATAATACAACCCAGTAACAGTAACAGTCGCCATAATTAGTAGTCATCAAACTAACTACAAGCAAGATAGCCTAGTGGTTAGACCGTTGGACTGCAAAGTCAAAGGTCTCGGGTACAAACCCAGGCACGCACCTCTGTCTTTTCGAAAGCATGTGCGTATTAAAAATTAATTATCACTTGCTTTAACGGTGAAGGAAAACATCGTGAGGAAACCTGCATGCCTAAGAGTTTCTCGAAAGTGTGTGAAGTTCGCCAACCCGCACTGGGCCAGCGTGGTGGACTATGGCCTAAACCCTCTCAGTTTGAGAGGACGCCCGTGCCCAACAGTGGGACAGTTTCTTAACAGGGCTTATATAATAAAAAAAACTAACTACAACGCGACATACAGTGCCACAAGGATCTTTCGGCCCGTGGACGATATTGACAGGGGGGGAGGGGTTGGTCTAAAACTATCATTTAGTAAAATTTTCCCACTTCCAGGGAAATATTTCAAACGGTGGGTCCACATGGTTACTAATTAAAAAATGAATTTGGGTAACTTTCATAGCAAACGGTAACTCTGAGACGGTCATAAACTGACATTTCACTTGATGACAGCTTTAGTTCCGATTTTGGCCGCGGTCCAAAAGATTCTTGTGGGACTGTAGTAATTATCCTAAGTCAGAGACCTTGGAGGAAGTCAAAAATTTTATATTTATAAGTTCTATCTATCTATATTATCACGCCAGATCCCTTACGGGGTAGGCAGACAGTACAAAGTTCCAACAGGTTCTTTCCTGACTTACCTCTTTGGCTTCCTCCACTATCATAGTTCATCTCATTTACGCTCGCCGGTTACGGAGACTCTTGACTTATCAGGACAAGTATTAATAAGTTAATAAATTATTAACATAATTTACAGATAAACTATATGATCTCGTCTAAAGAAAATATAAACGCGTCAACCTTCTATAGAGTAAATAAAAAATCTCTTTATAATACTAAAGCGTGTTACCGTAAACTGGATTAGTAGGTCGATTACTGTAACTATTATCATGTTAACTTCGATTTCGAGTGTCAACGCAAATCGTCAAGCTAATGTTATTCACAGTTCGTGCGTAACTTTCTTATGGGAACTAAAGCGACCTAGTTTCTGTTCCTTTGCTTATACCGGTGTCTTACTTTAATGCACTTATATAAAATACTGTAATTTCTTCGGGGTTGCATTGTCCTGCAGTAGACGTTTTCGACTGTCGATTTTGCTAATCAACACCGCCACGCCTATATTCCCTAAGGGGTGTAAGAGGTGTATTGGGTGTACACACCAACTTATTGCTGAGAATGTAAGATGCCAATGTAATAGGGGCGAGGCTATTGGCATTATACCGGGCACAATTTCGGACTGATACTGGGAACTTTTCTATAGAAAAACGACCTTATGTTATGTGTCATGTGTGTCACGTGTCACGTGTGTCATGTGTCATATGGGTTATGTGTGTCATGTGTCATGTTCATTCATTATTCGCCGATGATGCTAGTTCCCATGTAATCCCGAGTTTCCACTAAAATTATAAGGGAAAACTTTTTTTTGGTTGTAATTGATAAACATTGAAACTACTGAACCTATCTTAATAATTCTTTCACCATTAGAAAGCTTTATTATCCAGAAGTTACATGGACTCGGTAGGTAGCGGTGTTGTCGATTGGGTGGGAAGCCGAGGAATAATGCTAGTAAAGTAAACTTCGTGAAGGCGTCAAAGCGATCTTCGGGACAGGCCTTTGTCGTTGCATGGACGTCTTTCGCGTGATGGTTTATGGAATATTCAATCTTGTGCCTTGTGCCAAACGCATTTAGGCTGATGATAATAATAATATCAGCCTTTGATGTCCCACTACTGGGCAAAGGCATTCTCTCAAAAATCGGGGTGAGAGAGATTAGGTCATACTCCATCACGCGGACCCAGTGCGATTGGTGGATACAGGTTTGTGGCCATCTGCTGTTGGAACTTATCAAGCCACCCATAAGGCTTCCAACTCGGCTGATCGACTACCACATTAAGTGGTAACCGAGACCAACGGCTGAACGTGCCTTCCGAAGCACGGAGATGTTCGAATATGAAAATGCCACAAATGGTCACCCATCTCTGGCCAACCAAGTCGAACGCTGCTTAAACTTGGTGGTCGGTAAGAACACCGGGGTCGCACAGCGCTACGAGGGCGATGATGATGCTAATATAAATCTTATGGAAATAATTTCATTAGGTAAGTAGTTAATAAAATATAGGGGAAAAGGTATTTGTACTTAAAAATATTACACAGATCTTTTCACAGACCTAAGTATGTACCAGTTAATTGATTCGTATACTTCTAAACTTAGCCACGCAACAGTATCCGTTATTTGTATTTACATTACACACCGCGAATAGGTATATTATTGAACCTTTGACTGCCTCGTTGGTTTAGTGGCAATGCGCATCGCTTTGTGATCACGAGGTTCTGGGTTCAAATCCTAGGTCGGACAAGTGTAGTTTTTCTAACGAAAACTCTCCAGTACGAGTCCGGAGTCTGGAATGAAAGTATATGGCAATATGCTCGCCCCCTATTACATGGGACCTAACATCGTCGGCGAAACGTGGGTGTACTCAGTGCACCTCTGCCACCCCCGCTTGGGGAAAATAGGCGTGACGGTGTATTGAACCTATTTTTTAGTCTGTAAATATTGCCAGTATCAGTATTGTATGTATTTAGAAATGGCAATAATGGAATGTCTAACAAATAGGAAATCTATATCAATTATCAGAAGACCAATCCTCGTAATTAAAAGTGTTCAAATGCAGTCTCGATCTAATCTCAACGTCATAAATCTCGCAAATGGTATAATGTATATAATAATACTCGTAAAATATCGACATCAACCGAATCGAGATCGGACCGAAAGTTGAACTAAATGTAAACGGTATTCCGATAAAATTTTGAACTGACATGAACAACAAATATACAAAACAAACGTCAAATTAAAGATTTCTGTAAGATATTTTTTATATAGACTGTGGCAGCTGAGATTAACATGTGATCAACGAATAATCAACAATATATTATAAATTTAACCACTTTAAATGATATCGAAACAAGAACGAGATAATACTGAAATCGGATCGATACTTTAGTAGAGAACAATACGAAATATGAGTCCATAATTAAATCTCAATTCAGTCAATATTTAGCCTCAGTATCAATTAAATACGAGAATTGGCCTTCTGGCTGAAGTACAGATTTGTAATAGGTTCTTTCCTTGCAGATATGTCTTAATTCCTCCACTCTCTTAGTTCGACTTATGCTCTGTTGCTGCGATTACGGAAACTCTTGACTCATCATAACAACAATATACATTTATAATTACTTATGTAAAACAAATATAAAATGCAAAACGATTATGAATAAATTATAAATAGTACCGAAGCGATGCAAGGCAACGCTTCAAGTCGGTCGATTTGCGCAATACTGACGAATACAAATCTTGTGATTTTAATACGTCTCCGCTTCCTGGTTGTGGATTTCGTATGCATGTTGTAGGTGGCCCACGGCTTTCTACGCGATGATATACCGATATTCGGAAAGTATTTTGCAATTCAGTATAGCGGAAGGATTGCTCCAGTGCAATGGAACGCTAAAAAACTTAATGTCATTACGAGTAAAAGTTTTTAAATCGATCAATTTTGTGACATTCTACAGTTTATAATAATGTTGGTTTTAAGCTACGGATTCATCACTTACAAGATTATTGTTATTTTTTCTTTAAATTTACATCAATGACGCGATAAACGTGACTTTAATAGTGGATATAAAATTGGTGTATCCATTAAGTGTTTTATTTCTTTTTAATCGTAGAAGATTTAAGACTTATCCACATTTTACAGGTATACACATACTTTCTGTGTATCTAAATTTTAATTTAAATAAGACTTTAATTATGTTTTAAGTAAAAAAATCAAAACGAGTAGTAATCAAAGTGTAAAAATGCGCCTACTTAACCTGCCTTTTTACCACACAAATAAAAATACATGTAGGTCGTATACCACAGGCGTTTAAATAAAATTCAATATTTATGTCAAAATGTTTTGTTTACTTAAATAAAATATAAAATTAGAAAACATTAAAAACAGACAACAACAAATTCTTAAGCACTTAACTATAACAATTAAACGCTTCACCCAATCAGTGCTCCCATACATGTCGTACGACCGTTAGCTTTTCAGGCTTGTGGATCGGCACTTGTACTGGAATCTCTTTCTTAAGTTCAACGGGAAAAAAATGTTCCACTAAGTATGGTTTATTTACTTTTACGTAAACATTTTTGGTTACAGTAACAGGTCCGCGTTTCTCCTCTTTGACAGGGGTGGGCTTTTCTATTTCGTTGTTGTCTGTCTTTACGATCGGCACTGGTTGTTTGAGTTCTGATGGAACAGTCACGACAGGTCTTGGTGCCTGTGCTTTGACTTGCTTTTCAACATCGACAGGACGACGTGGCCTTACGGTGATTTCTTCCTTGATCAAGATTGGGACACCTTTAGCCTCCGCTTCAGCTTTAAACAGAGCGTTTTGTTTTTCTAAGTTCGACCTCAGTCTTTCGATTTCGATGGCATATTTTTGATCGTTATGCTTGGGAGCATCTTGAAGTTCTCGAAGTTTGCTCTGTAGTTCCAACTCGTTTTTCAATAACCTGTCCCTTTGCTGAATAATGCGTGTGGCAATATTTTGGCCTCGTAGATTAGGAGCTACGTAGGTGGAAATATTTTCTTCCTGATTTTCAGATACTGTACCCTCTTCAGGGCGTTCTTCCTCCTGGTTCCCTGCGTTTGCAGATTGCTCGTTATTCCCACTGTAATAAAATGATGACGTAGCACTGAAGAGCTTAGAATTCAAATACTGAGATTCTTCTGAGGGCTTTAAAAAACGTACATATGAGTAGCTTTTTGCTGGGCCAAATTTCTTAGGTGAAGACTGAGCAATGTTTTTCTTTTCCTCTTGTACATTTTCATTTAACTTAGAATTTACACTAAATCGATCAGGAATAACACGACGGTTTTCTGTAATTTCCTCTGCTTGTTGTCTATCCTCTTCCTCTCGTCGTTCTTCTTCACGCTCTTCAGTCACCTTCTGTTGGTTTAAAATCCTGAATATTTCTTCCAATTCCGAGTCTACGTCATTATTTTGTTCGTTTTCGCTATTGTCAACTTCAGGCTCTTCTTGCTCTTCAGTGACCTGAGGTTCATCATTCTGAGGAAGTTTATCAGCTAGATCTGGCTGCGGCTTCACTAAAGCTCCACTGGCTTCCAAAGTCTTCGCCTGTTCTGGAGTCAAATACAGAATAAATTCTTTGTTTGGTCTCTGTTCAAATGACGGTGATGGTGACGAGCTTTCGAAGAACGTTTGTGGTCCTTGATCATAAATATCTGCTCCCACGGAAACCAGCAAAACTGAAGCTAAGATGCACCAAGACTGGAACAATAGAGATAAAAAAATAATAATCGTAATTCCATTAAAAGTATTGAAATGCTAAGGTTCAAGTATATCTCTTATTATGAATTTACTTACGTGGATTGCCATGGCTGCAAATATGTTGTTGAAAGCAGCCTGTGGACTCTAAGAAGGCGGTGGGTCGACTGTATCGAAGCTAGAAACTACAGCAATTTTATATGCAGCTAATGAACTTAAGAATTGGGTGATTCGTAATTTGTCTGATGTCACTAGTGTGGGGCCATTATCGATTCTGAATATTTATTAAAAACATATTTTACTATTTACATTCATATTCGTTGCCTCATGAGTATTATTTAAATATTCTTAAAAAGTACTTTTTTTTTGTGGCCCCTTTGAGCCAGTTGCAGTTAAGAACTTGTAATAAAATATACATTGTCACGCCTATTTTCTTCAAGAGCGGGTAGCAAAGGTGTATTATGTATACCCTCATAGCGCCGACAATGTTGAGTCCAAATATATAAGTGGAGACACAATTTTTCGGCACAATTCAAAATTTCCGGACTGCGATTGGGAAACTTTTCGATCGAAAAAGCACACTTTGTGCGACCCAGGATTCGAACCAAGGACCTACCCTTATGATCGTTAAACACATTGCGCAACTAGTTGCGCAATGTGTTGCATGAACTGATCTAGATCAGCAAGTCAGTCAGGAGAACTAGTAAGAAGAACATATACAAGATGTAACATAATAAACGCAAGACCTGAAAGTAGTTTGTTCTAAATCGGTAACTGAATTGATTTCAACGATTTTTAATGTATCTTACATTTTTTTTTAATTTGCAAAAAATGCTTTTACCCCTTCAGTTCGCTATAAAGAACTAAATTTATTCTTGATTCATAGCAATAAGGAGATTTCAAATGCATTCCTAAAACGTATTTCTCAAAACGCACACATACACGTACAAGTTTCATATTTAAATGGGGTATAAAAGTGCTTAAAAAAGGGTGAAAGCCTTTTAATTTGGAAATTGGGTTTTCGTTTTGAATTTATGAAGCAATTCTCTACTCGGGGTGTTTAAGGTCTTGCGTTTATTATGTTACACCTTGTATATGTCACTAATCAACCTAATTAGATGTTGACGTTCATGATTACACTTTGAATTCATAGCTTACCCCAAAAGAGACCTGCTATAACCATTTTGTAACAGTATCAGATGGTTTTTAAAACTTCACCAAACTAAAAAACTAAATTCGGGGTACTCAACCGTGTATCGCTATGGAGAACAATTCTCTCACAATTGAGACACTTTACTTTTTACCGATATTTTTAGAGATCCTCAGACAACGATATAGCAATACAGACAGCACTATTCGTGAACTGCATTAGTATGTAGAGACGCCAATTCAGACTAATCTTACTTTGTATTCTTGTAAAACAAAATGTTTTATTCAAACAATTTGTTTTCTACGGAATCATAAACGTTTATATCAATAAAACATACACGCACTAAGTGTTAAATCATAAAATTATATTATGTATTTGTGACGAATATTTCAATAATTTCATTTCAATTAAATATTTATAAATATTAATTTGTGAAAGATGTGTATATGGTAATATTACCACTTACATATTACGGATGATGTTACATATTTTGACGTAATGACATAAGAGGTATCTATCTACCTACCTATATCATCATGTCAGGTCCGTTGCGCGGTCGTAAATAAATATTGAAGTGAAAACTTCTTTGGGCGCGTTGGGCATTTTTGAGATGGGAAAAACAATTGAACCCGCGACACTGTTACCGAAACCTCTTTGAAGTGAACACATCTTTAGGCACGTTGGGCATTTTTGAGATGGGAAAAAAACCATTGAAGTCGCGGCACTGTTACCGTTACCGACACCTCTGTATATAAGTATGTACATATATTGTGTATGTACGTACATAGATACACATGCACGTTGTTTAAGTTTTCACTTCTGTCGTCACTCTCGGAGTGCCACTGTTATTTTTTTTAAAAAAACGTGTGTATAGTGCGACAATGATCTTTTGGCCCATGGATGACGTTGGTGTGAATTTAGGGTTAAAATTTAGTAAAATTTCCCTACTTCCAACTTATTTCAACAGGTGGGTCCGCACGGTTATTGGTTCAAAAAAGAAATTGGGTAAATTTCATAGCAAATAGAAACTCTACGGCTGTCATGAAGTGACATATCTTTCGATGACAGCGTTAGTACCGATTTTCGACGCGGGCCAAAAGATGTTTGTTCGACTGTATAAATCATTGGGTTTCCCCAGTCTTCTTTGTTCTGTGGTGACCCCATTGACGTACCATAGCTACTTCAGTTACGGATATAATTTAAAGAGGTTTTTGAATAACACACACTATTATTTATGATAAGAATTTTAAATATTATTTATTACTTTATTATATTAACTATTTATTGCTACTAGGAATAATCAACTTTAACTTACGTTTTACAATTTAGTTAAGCGACGTAGCAACCACCGAGCTTAAGCAGCGTTCGATTCGGTCAGTCTGAGATGGGCGTTCATTTGTGACGTTTTCTTTTTAAACGTCATCGTACTTGGGAAGGCACGGTGTTAGATAAGATGGACGGCTTTATAAGTTCTAATAGCAAGTGGCCACAAACCTGCCTTTGCCAATCCACACTGGGACCGTGCCCGAATATTACACATGAAATAAAAAATATGTTTGACCGCACCCGCCATAGCATCAGATTTGATAAACTTCAAAGCCTCGTGAAAGAACACCGATTCCTACCAAGGATGGTTTCGCGAGGCTATTAAAATTGCAACATTCTAATTTTAATAGAGAAGAAGGCTGGGTGCTTCCATCGACTTTGGATCCGGTAATTAATATAATCAAATCCAAAAGGAAGCATAGCACTGCAAGACCTCAAGACACCGTGAGCTCATTCTGCGAAGATTGGACCAACAAAAATAAAAAAGAAGTTTGAGGGTACCACGGAACAACTGCCTTTGCGATGCCTTTTGGTCGTCTAACATCAAGGTCCTTCCCGTAACCATACGTGCTGCGAAGCACTCAAAACGTTGGGAACTTAAAAATCAAAAATAAACTGCGATAAAATGAGAATTATTTGATAATTTAGGAACCATTCCTTTCATGTTTTTATATATATTAATTGTGCAATTAGCATTACTGCGGCATGACATTGTCCACAGTGTGAATTAAAGGCCATCATTGAAGAGAAAGTACTAAATTTTATTAAAGTAAACATTTCTATTTTTACAAAAAGAAAACTGTGCTAAAAGATTTTTAATATATCACCGGCTTGAACCATAAATCATTCAATACCAACCTGTAAAGAAGCGAGAATGCTATGTCGCTTGGCTGCAGTGTCCGCGTAGTGACTTTTCCTCCCACTAGGAGACTACAAGTGATGGTCACAATGGGGTTGACATATCCAATAATGAATAAACACCCCCTACATAAATTAAGAAAATAAAAACATAAACCCAACATGTGAATTGAAAAAAAATATATATTTCTATAAAAAAATAAACACCGTCACGCCTATATTCCTCAAGCGGACGGCAGAGATGTACTGTGTACACCCACTTTTCTACGACGATGTTAAGTTCTATCTAATACCGGGCACAATGCCAGACTCTGGACTGATACTGGAAAGCTTTTGATAAAAAATAAAGGAATTTTTCATCATCAGGGGATAGACGTCTAGTGCAGGACAATCACCTCTCCCAAATATCGCCATGCCGTATCCAGGTTTGCCCACCACCACCAGATTATCGGTCTAACTTGTGGATGGCCTGCCCACTTCACGTCTTCTAATATCAAACTAATGTTTAGTTTTAGTAAAAATCCCTATCATTAATGCATCAATAACGTACTTACGTTGCTGACCGTGCAGTAATGATAGTCAACTTATGTTGCTGACTGTACATAATATCCAACCGCGGCCGTTAGTCCTCACACAAATATCGCATCAACAAATAAAACAATATACACACGTACCTGTATACAGACCCATTGGTTTATATTCAATACTCAATCGTTTATTGCAATCCACAATGTTAACATAGTAAAGATGTTATAAATATAGGAATGATACAATTATGGTACCCTGTCGGGCACAGCAATATGTGAGAGGAACAGGTTTATCTCAAATATAATCGAATAAAAAAATCTATTAAAAATCCTCTTTGCTTAAAAAAAACTTTACTTAGATATTTTTGATTGTTGTTATTGATGTATATTATGTGTGCGTGCGCGATTGTGTATGTGTATGTATGTTTGTGTGTATTTTAATGATACGCATTCCATTCATTGTAATACCCCCATTTGTTTCCAAGTTTGGGGTTATATTTTATGCTAGCTTTTGTTACGCGCGACTAAAAACGCGTTTATATTGTAATTTGACATAGGTAAGTCTCTAAATCGCGATCTTATTCAATTCTCTAAATCTATAGCGTGATCCTATTCAGCGCTAACGCCGTCTCATAAAAAAAAAATATATACAATATCCGGGTACTTTCTTTTTGACAAGTTTACCTATTTATTATATTTTTTTGGCAAAATGGCTAATTTGAACCTTGTCAACCCACCCTGCCAAAGACCGTAATCTGGCGTTATACGATTTAAACAAGGTACATTGCGAGCTAAGGTTGTAACAAAGTTTTGTGTCAGTCTTCTCGCAAGAATATACAGTTAATTTTCATGATCACAACCATGTTTAGATATCTTAAATAAATGAATATAAAAAGTTTCGTGTCCAGGCCGTTCATAGTTAAAGAGTTCTCTCCAAAAGAGACAATCCTGAATGCATCATAGGTTCATCAAGAAAACATGTTTGAGTGTTTAAATTCAAACGTGTATGCACAATTTCAGGTAAGTGCTTCTAACCACCGATGAGTTTCTCGTGACGAACGACTCCAATATGATTTTATGGAGGAATTCATGTGTAGGCAAAATCACACATTTTAACATTGTAAAGTTAAAAATAATAGAGTTTTATGGTTTATCCCGCGACTATCCCGGATTGGTTTTTGTTTCTGGGATAAAAAGTATTTATTATTTTAAGTTAGGGTATAAGTAACCACCAAATTTCATTGAAATCCGTTTGGTAGTTTTTGCGTAATTGAAACACAATGAGACAGACAGACAGAAAGACAGACAATTATTTTATTATTATTATTATTAATTTTGAATCGATATAATTGATTATCGATATAAGGCAATGTAACCCAATTAAAATTTTCAAAAAATATTTAATGTACATATTTGGCTCGGTTACAGTTTTATTAAATGTATAGAAGATAGTTCCTTCATTTTGATGTAGTGTTATGTGTTTGATAATTTAGAAGGAAACAACATCGTGTGAAATGAAAGCTCTGCCAGAACATCTCCAAATTATAATCAGTTTTGAAATTAAATAATGTGAAGACATAAATTAAAAGAATTTCTATTCCTATCTAGGTTGTTTTATACAAAAATAAACCGGTTAAGTGGGAGCTATTCCTACAGTATCGGGTTTCGTGATATTATACATTTTCAGAATTGAATAACTGACATCGCCTGAAAGAAAAATATTTACTTTTCCAGCTGTATTAGGTGAAGGTGGCTTTGTGGCCAGAGGCATTTTTACAAGATCGATTCGATCGATTCCGATTCATAGTCGAGAGGTAAAATATCCTGTTTTGGGATATCGTTACGTAGACAAGTTTTAAGACTTCCTCAAGACATAATTCTTTAACTAACAAAATTGCGAATCTATGTATGTCTACATATTTATTAGTATATAAGTACGACAACAGCTCAACGCCGTTGATAACCGGCGGTTAGAATTCAGTTTTGTGATATATTGTTTGCAAAATTGGGGCTCAGTAACATATAAAGTAGACATTTATCTACAGAAATGATATAAATATTATGTATCTTAGGTGATCTATGTATGTATTTGTATAGACCAACCGCGTACAATCTCTAGTATATTCCAATTATTTAAGTCACTCGGTAATTTTATATTTCTAGCCATACAACCTGACCTCTTCCCAGTTCCCATCAACACATTACAGGGAGGTCAAACTTTATTTACCTGGTTTCTTCCAACAGATTTTAAACTAACATTATGCCCAGACTTTGTTGTTCAAGAATAAACATCCTATCAAAATGTTCAATAATAGACGTGATGTCCGAATTTCATACATACCCGCAAAAATCTACTTTTAAGCTAAGTTTTAATACTATTATGTATACTCTGTAGTCTAAACGTGGATCTTAATAGGTTTTTTTTTATATTTTAAATGTACAGACAATTTGGGCATCCAATAATGGTAAATTTGACTCTAAAATACTTTGATGTGAATTATAAATCCAAAACGGGCGGACTCATGAAGATTTTTTTAATCAGCGCCTTTAAAACTACGTTGGCCCTACCACTAACAAATAAAATGATATTATTGTATACCGCAGGCGTTGAAATAAAATTCAAAATGTATATAAAAAACGTTGTTTACTTATATACAATATAACATTAGACTACATTAAAACAGACAACAACAAATTCTTAAGCACGTAACTAAATCTAAACATTCAACCAATCAGTGCTCCCATACGTGTCGTACGATCGTTAACTTTTCAGGCTTGTGGATCGGCACCTGTACTGGGATCTCTTTCTTGAGTTCAACGGGAACAAAATGTTCAACCAGGTATGGTTTCTTTACCTTTACATAAACATTTTTAGTTATAGCAAAAGGCACACGTTTCTTCTCTTCGACGGGTGCGGGCTTTTCTACTTTGTTGTTGTCTGTCTTAACGAAGGGAATCGGCACTGGTTGTTGAAGTCCTGCAGGTAGGCCAAACGCTTGAGAACCTTTTGCTCCAAAGGTTTCTGAAAAACGCACAGTGATCGGTCCCAGTCTTGGAACCTGTACTTTGGCTTGCTTCTCAACCTCGTCAGGACGACGTGGCCTTACGGTAATTTCTTCCTTGATCAAAATAGGAATACCTTTAGCGCCAGCTTGGGCTCTAGACAAAGCGTTTTGCTTTTCTAAGTTTGACCTCAGTCTTTCGACTTCGATGGCATATTTTTGATCGTTACGCTTGGGAGCATCATACAGTTCTCGAAGTTTAGTCTGCAATTCCAGCTCATTTTGCAATAACTTACTTTTTTGCTGAATAATGCGTGCGGCAATATTTCGGTTCTGTAGATGAGGAGCTACGTAAGCAGGAATGTTTTCTTCCTGATTTTCAGGTACCGGACCCACTTCAGGACGTTCGTCCTCCTTCTTCTCTGTAGATTCTTCATTCTTTTCAGAATAATATGATGTTAATAATTGGGCACGGTTTGGCTTAGGCTTCAATTTCTGAGATTCTTCTGAGGGTTTTAGAAAGCGTACATATGAGTAAGTTTTTCCTGTGTCAATTTTTTTAGGTAAGGGTGGGACAACGGCTTTATTTTCCTCTTGTTGATTTTCTTGTGACTTATAATAAACTCTGAATTGACCAGGGATGACTCGAGGCTTTTCTGTAGCCTGCTCTTGTTCTCGCTGTTCATCTTCACGCTCTTCGTTTAAAATCTTGAAAAATTCTTCCAATTCCAAATCTACATCTTCTTTTTGTTCCTGCTCGTTATTGTCACGTTCATATTGAAGCTCGTTTTGCTCTTCATTTATTTGAGACTCATCATTCTCAGGAAGTCTATCAGCTAGATCTGGCTGGGGCTTCACCAAAGCTCCACCGGCTTCCAAAGCCTGCGCCTGTTCTGAAGTCAAATACAGAATAAATTCTTTGGTTTGTCTCTGTTCCAGTTGTGGTGATGGGGATGAGCTTTCGAAGAACGTTTGTGGTCTTTGGCCAAAAATACCTCCCACGGATACCAGCAAAACTGAAGCTAAGATGAACCAAGACTGAAACAGTAGAAATGAAATAATAATCGTTATTCCATTACGTATAGTCAAGTACATAATTTCTTATTATGAATCTACTTACATGGATGGCCATGGCTGCAAACATGTTGTTGATAGCAGCCTGTGGACTGTAAGAAGGCGCTTGGCGGACTGTATTGAAGCTAGAATCTACAGCAATTTTATATGCATCTAATGAACTCAAAAATTAGGTGAATCGTAATTTGCCTGATACCACTTGCGTGGGGCCATTATCGATTTCGAATGTTAAAATATTTATATTTTAATATTTAGAATATCTATTCATTATAATTATTTGCCATTTACATAAACATTTGTTTCCTAATTAGTCCCACTAAAAGTCTACAAAGTGCGTTAGCATATACTATATCGCTTTCCCCTTGCTTGTGATATTTATAAGACCCGTTCAGCCGGTTTCAAAAGCAAGAACTATTAGTTGGGCTATTTGTTTTTGTTTTTATAATAAAATATACATAATTAAATAAACATGATATATATAATAAATGTAATAAAATATTAACATAAAAAGCCTGCTTGCTTATTGATTTCGCAGTCAGACCCAAAAGGGATAATTTGTAGTTTACATCATTTTTTTATAGCTTTTACGGGCTTAAGTTTTCGGTATCAGATAACTTTAACAACTTCATTAATCAAGAGAACTAATAATTAAGTAGGTATTTCATAATATATCGACATCAATCACAATTATTTCTGCTCATACACTTTTCCGGTTTACCCAGATTTTTTGAAGATCCTTAAACAACATCTAGAAATGAATCTGATGCAATTTTTTATGATAAAGTGACAGAACCAAAAAAAAAAAAAATAAACCGATAAATTCAGAAAAATAGTTTTATTTCAAGTGTAATATTCGCGTAAATCTAAGAACTCAGTATGAGAACCAAAACTATTTATAGACTTTATTAGTATGTAAACACTATTTATAGACTTAATTAGAAAACACAAAATAAATAGACAACATCGCGCCTATGCGTCGCCAAGGGGGGTGGCAGGAGTTTATTATGTGCAGACATACAAGGATCTTTTAGCCCGCGGCCAAATTCGGAACTAACGCTGTCATCAAGAGAAATGTCACTTCATGACAATAGCAGTTGCCGTTTGCTATGAAATTTACCCAAGTTCCGCACATTAATTAGTAACCGCCTGAACCCTCCTGTTGAAATATTTCCCTGAAAGTAGGAACTTGAGCGATTTCAAAATTTCTGTATAAGATTCATATTTGGTTTGCGGAAATATGATCACGTGTCTGAATTTCGTGCTAAGCTCAAGTGGCTACCAATTCGCTTTCGCCGGAATGCTCACAAACTATCACTTCTATACAGCATTCTGTTTGATCCTAAAACTCCTTTATACCTCAAAAAACGATTCGAGTTTCTCCGTGAGTCACATTCAAGGTTCTTAAGGTCGTCGGAAAATCTCAGACTGGTAACACCAATGCATCCAAGATATTTCTTGATAAATCATTCTCAGTCCAAGCTGTTCGTCTATGGAATACATTGTCTGTGTCAGTAAGACGCGCAGAGTCATTGGCCATTTTTAAAAGAATGGTTAAGGACCACTTTCTTTCGTTAAGTACCACTTTTATTCTGTAATAAGTCACGTACTATCATGCCGTTTCTTTATTCCTATCTTTATTATATTTGTATATTGTTATGTATCATATATATTTATAAGCATATGAACCTATACCTATTAAAACTTAACTAATAAATGTATGCCACCTACTGCCCTCTATTTTTGTATATCTTTTTGTCTTGTTCTTTCAGTTTTGGTTGTCTGGAAGAGATCGCTATTAGCGATAAGACCGCCAATTGTGCCTTTGTTTAATTTTTTTTTTCTCTATGTAAATGTATTGGTGTACAATAAAGAGTAATCTATCTATTTATCTAACATTTTGCTAAATCCCAACGACGCCCTCTATCAATGTTATTCGCGGGCCAAAATATCTTTGTAGCACTATATACCCACATACTGCTGACGCTTGCTGAAGATATTAGATGCCAATGTAGTACACACCAAGGATGTTGCCTTTATGCCAGGTATAATGCTAGACTCTAGTTAGACTATGGCTGAGAATTTTTCTATGGATAAAAACAAAAAGTTGTGCTACCTAGGATTTGAATCCATAACCTCTTGATCACTACTCGTACTTTTAGACCAACGAGGTAGAAGTATCAAGTAAAAGTCAAAATTATGTTTTATTCATTCAATTAGTCACAGACGGAATTATAAACAGAACAAGCACTACGTTATTATTATATCATCATCATCATCAGCTGAAAGACGTCCACTGCAGGACAAAGGCCTCCCCCAAAGATCGCCACAACGACCGGCTTTGTGCTGTACGCATCCAGCTTCTACCTGAGACCTTCACCAGGTCATCGCTCCACCTTGTGGGGGGCCTGCCCACTCCACGTGTTCCGGTACGAGGGCGCCGCTCGAGAACCTTTCTGCCCCAAGGGCCGTCGGTTCTACGAGTGAGGAGGTCAGGGAGGTCCCACTTCGAGAAAGAGGTCAATCGTCGAATCCAACTCGGCTGGGCAGCGTTCGGGAAGCTACGTAATATCTTCTCGTCCCAAATAGCGCAGTGTCAGACAAAAGTCTTTGACCAGTGTGTGTTGCCAGTGATGACTTACGGCACCGTTATTTTATACAAGGCGATAAATCATATGCATCTGTGACATAATTTCAAAAGTTTCACATAGTTTCGTTTCAATTTATAAATATTAATATACGAAACATATATGGTATCTAATATTATTTATACTTACACATATTACCGAGAATGGTACAAATTTGGGCGCAATGACGTAAGTTCATCATTTATGTATTATAAGCGCTCGCATAAATATCCTTGGGTTCCTCATTTAAATGAATAAAGAAAGCTAAATATTTTACACATTATTTCTACGTTGCGGCAAGGATCTTTTGGCTCGTTGATGACATTGACTGGGGGGTGTTGGTGTGAAATGAGGAAATATTGCAACAGATGGGTCCGCACTGTTATAATAATAATATTAGACTACAGTATTTTTCATGAAGGATGAGTACTGTGACAGTTGTAAGCATGGTAATCGTAGCCGCCGCCGACTACGATCCCCCCCCCCCCCCCCCCGACCACTGCCGCCACCGCCGGCCGCGACATGTTCTCTACGATCCCCCCGATGCTTTGTCTTCCATTCTTTCCGCTCAGAATACGGGCGACGACGACGTAGTCGTAGATCCCCTCCCATAACCGGCGGTTGACCGGTGCACTTAGTAGTGCACCCCGTCCCCCCACAGCGACTGTCCCAACCGAGGGCGCCCTCGAGTATGTCGCCCCTTGCCCTTCTGGCTCGAGCGTAGTGGTTGCACGCTCGCCCTTAAGTCCGGTGAAGCTGTAAAGGCCTCGCGGCCAACAGCGTACATCACTCACGAACACACAGTTGTAAGCATGTTGCAAGTGTCAAAGAAAATTATACTATATTCAATGGCAATAAGAGGCATGACCTGTTTCTATATTATCATTGAATTAAATATTATTTCGTTTGGCACTTAGAACTGTCACTACCCATCTCTTGAGAAAAATACTATATACTGTCTCACTACTACTCACACAAATCACTCACGCTCTCGGGCTACCGTGCAAACAATACCTTATTAAATTTGTCTCCTATATTTAAATTGTTTCTACGGTTATAAAGTCACCTGGTCTCGATTTTAAGTTGTCAATCGACAAGTGATATTAGTTTTTAGCTGTTTTGTGCATCGAGTAATGATTCTAAAGTGTAATATACAAGACTATTACCATACAAATTAAAGCAATAACTAATTTACTCTGCCATAAAGTGATATCGGGAAGTGCTCTGCTGTAACGCGTAAGCGACGCGATATCCACGGCGCTTACGTCGTTCTTGCCGTGACCGCGCTGTGCATCGGACAACGAAACTTTACTATTCGAACAGTTTGGCAAGGAAATAATTTTATTGTTCAGCAGGTGGTTTCGATTAATACAATTGTTTATTATGCTGCTTAAACGAACACCACCAAACACCCCCTGTAAGGAGGATATCAGACCACATTCCGAGATAAAATTACTCCACGGGACGATGCCATCTACGAGTCAATCAACGAATCAACGCTATAATGCGCCAGAGGGCAGCAATAACGATAATACCCGCATGCACCCAAGCGAGAACGTGACTCTCCGTCCTACCAAGAGGCAGGCGTTGTCACCACCTTCTGGCAATGAGGATTCCCCAGTAACACGCGATGAGATTCGCAAAATTATGGACGATGTTTTGAGAACGCATTTAGCTGATCTAACAGACAAGTTAAGTTCAAAAATGCGTGCAATTTTAGATGCCGAACTTCAACAGGTAAAAAATGAGCTTCAAGATGTAAAACAAGCTATGCAATTTGTGAGTGACCAGTTCGACGACATTGTAAATGAGCAAAAAGCAGTCCAAAATAATGTGAAAAAAGTTCAGGAACAAAGTACCTTAATGCACTCCACCATCACAGATTTAAAATTACGCATTAACCAGCTTGAACAACATGCTCGGTGTAAAAATATAGAAATACAATGTCTCCCCGAAAAAAGGTCCGAAAACTTAGTCACTATCTTAAAGGAGTTGGGCAAAAGTATATCATGTGAAATAAAGGATGACAATATCATGCGTATAACAAGGGCCGCTAAAATTAATCCTGAGAACACACGCCCACGATCGGTTATAGTAGAGTTTAATAGCGTAAATAAGCGAGATCAATTTTTGGCGGCTACCATAAGCTACAACAGAGCAAACCTCGCGAATAAACTCAACAGTTCACACATGGGATGCAGCGGTGCGAAGCTACCAGTCTACGTCACAGAACATCTATCTCCGTTAAACAAATCACTCCACGCAGCAGCGAGAAAAGTTGCAAAAGAAAAGGGGTACAGGTTCGTCTGGGTAAGGAACGGCCGTGTTCTTATTCGCAAGAGCGAGCACGATAAGTACATTGTAGTGAGGGAAATGAGTGTTTTGGATAATTTAAAGTAGAAAAATTAATTACTATGCACGAATCAATTACGTAACACTATAAAATTTAAACAAATAAAAATATATTATCAAAACACTCGTGGCCTGAGGACTAAAACACACTTATTTTTTCAGAACTTGATTACTAGCAGTTATGACATCATTGTGTTAACCGAAACTTGGCTGAACTCTGCCGTCTTAAGCACTGAACTATTTGATGACCGTTATATAGTATATAGACGCGATAGAGAGTCATCAGGTTTCCATGGCGGTAAGGAGGGAGGTGGGGTATTAGTCGCAGTCATGAAACACCTGACGAGTACGCGAATGATGGTTTGGGAAAGTAATTGTGAAAATCTTTGGGTTTTGATAAATATACCTCATTCCAAATCATTCAAACAATTGGCTATCTGTGCTGTCTACCTCCCTCCTCCTGTCCATTGTCAAATCTTGAAACACTATATTCAAAATTGTAACTCTCTACTAAATCATTATGAAGGTCGCTCTTGCATATTAGGTGACTTTAATCTCAGTAATATTAATTGGAAAAGAGCTACAACAAGCCAGTGCTCGAAATTGGGTCAGTTTTTGGTCGATTTTGCACATGTTGCCAACCTATGGCAGCTCAATCAAATACCAAATAACAGGCAAAAATTTCTAGATCTTGTTCTGTCAGACGTACCATCCTGTACTGTGTCAGCAGCCCTAATCGCGCTTGCACAGATTGACCCTTTACATCCACCACTTGAAGTCGATGTATTGAGCGTGGAAAGTAAAGAGCTTGTTGTCAACCTTAATAATCGAAGGCTAAACTACCACAAGGCTGACTATGAAGTGATTAACAATGATCTGTCAATGATTGACTGGAACATGGAATTAGCGCAACGCACAAATGTTAATTCCATGCTATCGATATTCTATGCCAAACTCAAGGAAGTAATTTACAAACATGTGCCTCGCAAAATGGCTGGGAACCGTAAATATCCACCGTGGTTTACTAAATCCCTCATTGCCATACTAAAAGAAAAAAATAACATACATTCTCGATTTAAAAAGTACCGGAACCCAAGGGACAAAATAGAGTTTAATTTGTTAAGCAAAAGGTGTTCAAAAATAGCTGAGAAGTGTTACAATCAATACATAGACGATGTAGAGGGTAAAATCAACCATAACTCCAAATACTTCTGGTCATATGTGAAGTCTAAGAAAGTGGAATCTAGTTTTTACCCTAGCCAAATGACTGACGGAACTTCTGTCAGCTCCGATGGTGAGGGGATATGTAATTTGTTCGCATCTCTGTTCTCGCAGGTCTACAATAATGGAAATTCTAATAATAACTTCACTATGTCGAATAACTTAAAGCTTATAGACAAGTTAAGCTTTAGTTTTGGCTCAGTGGTAGTGGACCAAACAACAATAATGTAAAGCTAAATAGTCTAGATATATCTAAGGGTGCGGGCCCAGACGGTATTCCGCCAATTTTCATTAGATATTGTTCGTCCAACTTGATAATACCACTACATATTATCTTTGCGACATCGATCTCATCTGGAATATTTCCGGATGAGTGGAAAGTAGCCAAAGTAGTACCTATTCATAAGTCTGGGGGAACGGAAGACGTGAACAATTACCGTCCAATCTCGATTATCTCTACCATAGCAAAGATTTTTGAGTCCATAATTTGTCCTCACATACAAAAGTATTTTAGTCAGTATTTATCTATCCATCAACATGGTTTCGTCAAGGCAAGGTCTACTTCAACTAACTTGGTCACATTTGTGGAAGATTTGGCTGAGGCAATTGACTGTCGTCAGCAGGTAGATGTAATATATACTGACTTCAGCAAGGCCTTCGATAAAGTGCCCCATTCTATACTGCTCCACAAATTATCAGTATATGGTTTCTGTGGAGGTCTTCTTAAATTGATCGAGACTTACCTGAGGAATCGCTCCTTCTACGTCGTAGTTAATGGTTTCAGGTCAAACTTGTTCTCTGCCTCTTCTGGTGTGCCTCAAGGATCACATTTGGGTCCTATCCTCTTTAATATTTTCGTAAATGACTTACCTAATTGCCTTCTACATTCTAAACCTTATATGTACGCCGACGATCTAAAAATTTCACGAATTATAAAAAATACTTACCACGTAGCTCTTTTACAACAGGACATAGAACACATTTGACCGACGATTTAGCGCAGTGGTTAAGAGCTTGAGCTGCTCCGCCCACTGTGCCGAATAGTCGCGGGTTCGATTCCCGCACGGGACAAATCTTTGTGTGATCCACAATTATTTGTTCCGGTCTGGGTATTTGTTTGTGAATTTTCATGTTTGTAAACGCACCCACGACACAGGAATAAATCCTAGTGTGGGGCTACGTTTTATAAAAAAAAAAAAAAAAAAAAAAAACATTACCCAGTGGTGCAGCAACAACCAAATGCACCTCAACACTAATAAATGCTACCACATGAAGTTCACCCGCAAACTCCATTTCATTGATTCTAGCTATTCTATAGAAGGCACTTCCATACGTGAAGTTGACACAATTAGAGACCTGGGTATTCATTTAGACAATTAACTTACTTTTAACCTCATATGGATGAGATAATTAAAAAAGCATCCAAAATGCTAGGGTTCGTCATAAGAAATGGTAAAACATTCAGAAAGCCGCAAACAAAAATACTATTGTACAATACCTTGATTCGTAGCATACTAGAATACTGTCCCACTGTCTGGAGACCGCATTATTCTACACATATTTTAAGACTAGAAAGGATTCAGAAGCGTTTCATGTGGCATTTGGCATTTTCTGCTGGAATATCCAAAAGTCATAAAAGTTATAGTGAAAGACTTGCGTTTTTTAATACACCATCGCTTGAAAAAAGAAGAGCGCTTCTGGATCTGAATTTCATGTACAAATTACTACACAACCAATTGGATTGTCCATCGCTGATTAAAAGTCTAAAGTTTAACGCCCCTCATCGGATACCCCGTAAAGCAATGGCAATAATGGTTCATCCATTTCGGAGCACGGTTTTAGGATACAATTCGCCGATTCCCAGGTTGTGCAGAGCTGTTAATAAATATTGCATAGACGCAATCGACATATTTTCAGTAAAATCGCATGAATTTCGTAGACTTATTTTCGAAAACTTACCCAACTAACATTTATTTGCCAAACCTCTTGACATTAAATAATTAAAAAAAAAATTAATTAAAATATTTGCAATTTTATTATAGTGTGATTAATTAATATTTCTTTGTATTTCATTTTATTGTTATTATTTTTCATTCTGAAAGTTAGTGATTTAATTTTATTTTATAATTAATTATGATTGTCTAAGTAATAATATATCTGTCAATAATCCGTCAATAATATATAGAATAAATACTTGTTATGCATGCTGTATTCACCTGTAATTAGTTATGCAATTGGTCATGAACTTAAAATTTGTATCACTTGCAAATGAATTATTGTACATAACTGTTGGTGAATCTAATTAAATAAATAAATAAATAAGTCTAGGTGACAGAGATTAGGTCATACTCCATCACGTGGACCCAGTGCGGATTGGCCCATCCCATACCAGTATATACCTTACTAGCAGTTTCCCGCGACTTCGTGCCCGGTCGACAACAGCGCCACCTACCGGGTCTATGTTATATAGCCTATGTTACTCCTGGATAAGGTAGCTTTCCAATGGCGAAAGAAGTATTAAAATCGAATCAGATTACCCCGGAGACCGGAGATTACCCCGAACATCCAAACTCACAAACTTTACCTCTTTATAATATTAGTATAAATATTGTATAAGTTTTGAAGAGGGCTTGGATATACGTTCTCTACCGGGATTGCTTTTTGACAGAACTTTTAATTTTTTTTTTTTTAAACTTTGCCCCACTCTGGTATTTATTCCTGTTTTGTGGGTGCGTTTACAAACATGAAAGTTCACACACACAAATACCCAGACCGAAACAAATAATTGTGGATAACACTAAGATTTGTCCCGTGCGGGAATCGAACCCGCGACTATTAGACACAGTGGGCGGAGCGGCTTAAGCTCTTAACCACTGCGCTAAATCGTCCGTTTTGCGGCAATCCCTATATTATACAACAATATTGATTGTTGGATTACGATTATTAATTTCGGACCAAAACTCACATGATATGAAATAAAACTATTTTTCGGATTTTATCGCGGTTTATTTTAAGATTTTTAGTTCCCGACGTTTCAAGTGCTTTGCAGCACCCATGGTCACGGGAGGGACTGAGGTGTTAGACGTCCAAAACGCAAAATACAATAAATAATTTAAATATGTAAATAAATAATAATAAAATAAATAAATAATTAAGAATTTTGAGGGTACTACGGAATACACGGAAAACGAGGGTCAAAGATTTGGGAATCCTATAACTAAATGGTGTCACTATGGGTGAACATAGGTATACCACTTGGAAAAATTGTTGTTATTTAGTAATCTGGTAAACAATGACAAAAAAAGTATTGTTCGTTCGGTACTCTGTTATTATTTTGGCAGATTTTTTGACAACTTAAATGCAGTGATCGACTTTTTGACACAATTGATTCGTAATCGTATAATAATACTATTGGCACTGTTATAGAGGACTAACTTTTGGTACAATATCAATTGAATGGTTATTGCAGCCCGTAATAAAATCAAATAAGGTAAAAAAGAGTAGAGGCCCTGGTATACACGGAAGGCGAAGGTCATGACTATTTTCGTATCTCGGGTTATTTCTAAGGGTGGGCCATTATTACAAAAAAATTCGAAGACTATGCGTTACATTGAAAAAACAACAGTTCATTATCGTTAATCATGTTTATTCATTTATAAGTGTAGTTTTATCTAATTAGTAATGAAAGTCAACAGTTCGGTAATCAGGTTTATTGATTTATAAAGTAGTATTAATTAATTAGACCAACTTTAATTTACGTTTCTTCTATGCAAAAATTAAAAAAAAATCTCGTGTAACGTATTCCTTAACGTAATAATTTTCTATATGAAGAAGAATAGTGCCTAAATACCTCTCTTCTCCATAGTTAATCTTAGCCACGTCTTCATTCTGCGCATTGCTGAAAGGCTCCGGTCGCATCCGGCTGAACTGATTGGGATCACAAATGCAGCTTGAATTGGGGTGGGCACTAGACCATACTGAGGTGGCCATGACCCAACCGGCCCCCCTGTTCTATACGCCTATGGCCATGACAGTCAAAGGTGCCTTGATATTTTGCTGAGTGTACTCGTATACCATTTCAGTGCCACAATAAGAATTTTATTTTACTTATTTTACATTTCTTTGCTGTGTACTTACTTTGTGTCGCTGAATAAACATTTTTCTTTCTTCTCTGTTAATATCAGATCATCAATATTCAATTGATGTCAGGTAAATAACTCCTTGGAGCAGCGTGGTCTGACAGCGTACGTTATATTATAAAAACTAGAAAAGTGAACAAGTTTGACGGACGGCTAGGTCTTGTGGTTAAGAGCTTGAGTCGCTCCGCCCACTGGATTGAATAGTCGCAGGTTCGATTCCCGCACAGGACAAATCTTTGTGTGATTCACAAAAATTTGTTTCTCTCTGGGTGTTTATGCATGTGAATTTCATCTTTGTAAACGCACCCACGACACAGGACTAATTCTAGTGTGGGGTTATGTTATAAAAAGAAAAAAATATACTAACCTCTATAATCATAAACTATAGTGAGTGTGCTTTACAAAATAACACCCTTTTTCTTGTGCCTATTTGAAGCGCATACTATCCCGATTCTAAGCAAATGCACACAAATTAAGGTGAATGACATTAAGTCATACTCCACCACGCGAACCACGTGTTTAGATGTTTGGATGCTTGTTACTCAATCACGCAAAAACGGCTACATCGATTTAGATGAAATTTGGCACACAGATAGTTTATTACCTGGTATAACATATAGGATACTTTTTATCCCGGAAAAATGTTAGGTTCACGCGGACGAAGTCTCGGGCAGAAACTAGTTCCATATAAAAAAATAATCATTCGTATAAGTATGTATGTGGACAGTTCATGAAGGCATGAGGCATGAAGTCAATACTTTTAATGAAAATCTTGGAGCCAAGAAGACTGGTAGAGGTATACTGGTTCATAGGTGCCTGTCATCTAAGTTAATGAGAGCATAATTTATTGATTTAAATATGTTTTTATGAAATACATAATATTAATAGCTGTAGTCTACACAGTGTTATGAAAAGAAATACACACAGCCAGGGCCCTTATTCGCTATGACAATTTAAACACGAAACAAGACGTGTTATCAAACATACATGTTATTGGCGTGGAATGGAATTCTGTATGCCACTGTCAGATTTGAAAACATGACAAGGCTCGTCACACGCCATGTTTCGAACTGTCAAAATAACACGCTCCGCGCTTGCGTGTTATTGAAAACATGTTAAAAACTTGCTAAGGTAATTCAATGTAAACAAACATTTTTAAATAGTTTTATTGCAATTTAAATGATATATTATGATCATCGCGTCGTCGTCGTAGTAATAAATTATTACTCATAACCAGTGACATTGGAAAATTGTGGTGGCTCATCTATTAAAGTGAACTTCTCAATTTCAACAATAGTGTACACATTTATCTTAAAAATATGGTGTTTTGTTTTAGTTTATAGTCACAATGAACTGGACGAAAGCTTCTACAGCCCAATTAGCATATTTACCCACCCACAGGTGGAATCTGGGTACATCAATTGTTCTCCCCAAGGAAGGTCATCGAGAAATGTGGAAAGACCTAACCTACCAATTAAATGCGTTAGGAGGCCCATTTAAAACTGTGATCATAAAAACAGGTACGTATCTACCAAAATAAATGTGACTTTTGTTATTTTATAAAGACAAATAATTTGTGGTGTGCTACATTATTCATTTTGTGGTGAATTAAATATTTGTATCATTGATTTAATTATAGGGCATAGGTGGATCATGTTGACTTAAAATAACATAATAGGCTATTTTTCATTATCAATTTTCATTACAAGTAGAATGTAGGGTTATTATAATGCATTTTCTATTAGTGAGTCTTAATTGTTCATCAACTAATGTGTTGCATATATTATGAAGCACTCATATTGCATCTAAAAATCATATCTTTCATATGAAACTTCTTTTACAGAATTGCTGATGGTTGAGAAAATTAGAACACCCAAATTGACCCATTCTTGTAGAGAAAGATGTGCGGTGATGTCATCTGTGGTGGGAATTTTTATACTAATGAATGAAAGACAAATGTTTTTATTTCAATTTGTTTTTCAATTATAGCTGCATAATTATGGTGTGGTAACCTTGGTAGCAAAGTGGAACCATTACTGTGTGGTATACCAAACTGTATAATTTTGAATGTTTGTTGTTCAAATCAAATAAAATAGCATTTATTGTGGTCATAGGTTACAAAGATGGTGTGTGTTATTGTTCTGATGAGGATGTACAAGTTTCCATTTAACAATACCAAATGACTTGCATGTGATTATTGATTTGTTATTCATAAATAAAACTTGTTTGATTTACCAATTACTTTTGTTTCATTTATACTTTTGTTTCATTTATATACATACCTGCCTCGCAGGGGATCTGGCTTGATGTTGTTTTTATTATTTTATTTTTTATTTTCTTTATTAATGCTTTAATTTAGATAGATACATAGATTATGTATCTATTTATGTATCTGTGTAATTAGATAGCTAGTAAAGATAAAGATACATAGTAAATAAACTAAATAAACAAGTATACCTTTTAATTCACTGTATGTATATTTGCAAAACAAACTTTAAAATAAAAAATAAACACCGTCACGCCGGTATTCGAAGTGGGGGGCAGAAGGGCATAGGGGCAACTAGGTTCAGGGAGGACCGGCCTCGGCTTGGGCAGTTGCTATGGGGGAAGGCATACATTAGGTGTCTCGCCGTGGTAAACATGGAAAAAACTTGTCCGCTGGCCAGTGCAGAGATGCACTGGCCAGCGGACAAGGGATTCTTCCACGTCGCCGGCGAGGTCGGTGTCTAATCCTCTGTGTGATATCGGTATTTGATAGGAGGGAAGTAAGGGCATTGTAAGGGTTGCTGAGAATATGGCGCGGGCAGCAATAACGGCTGATAGGAGGCGACTCAAGTGCGTAGGCGGCAGCAGCTAAAAAGGGCTTTTTTATAGGTGCGAATAGGTTCAAGGCTGAGATCGGAATGGTGCTAGGTTTAGTCTGGTTTTTCTTAAGTGGCCAATTTTATGAAAAAACATGGTGTGACAACTAAAGACACTAAAGTGGTCGGTTCGGACAAAGAGCAATTATTGGGGAATTAATGAATGAATAAAATAAACGAATTTTGAACCAATTGTATTGCCTTAAGTTATCACACAATATTTTTATGTAAATTTGACCACTTAAAAAAAACAAACTATATATATGTGTGGGACAAGTCTTTGTTTGTTTAGGTGTGGGTATAGGTTATTGTATTTGACATTCGTACGTTCTAAAACTTGGATCTTTGTTTAATGTTAATTAAAGTTGCCTTTTTTATATCTGGCCCTACTTATTTACTTAGTTTTCAATAGACACATACTTAAAACCATGTTATCAGCACATATAAATATATTTTTACCGAAATTGAATAAGTTGAAACGATCATTCGAAAAACCGATACTTTACCGAAATTAACAGATGTAAGATTATGAACGAATCCAGCGAAATCTCAAATTAAAAATAAAATTGCCGTAGACAACATTCCTTACGGCATACCGAATACCATTTTGTAATTCCACGCGAAGGCTCGTCAAGGAAGCGTGTTTACGTTCACTGCTTGTTATGACGTCACACGTTACTTGCGGGGAATCTCATGTGGCATAGCGAATAAAGGCCCAGTGCGAATAGATCTCGCGCTTTACGGGTTTCGTACATGTGACACTAATTTCATTATTTAAACGAGGATTTTGGTGGGACAGTATAGGTAGTATTTTATAACTATTATGTACGTAAATCGCTACGGTTAATGGGTTTTACACGAACCAGTTTTGAACGCTTGTATCTCCCGCTTTGCAAAAAGAGGGAAGTGGAATTTGATTTTTTCTACTTCTCCTGTTTTGCTTTTTAATTAAATTTGTTGCGGGTTCCAAGACAATTAAAGTGCTTTCTGGACTACCTCAAGGTTCAGACCATTGTGGATCCTGGCTTACAGGAGTTACAATGGTGGGAATGTGTGGCGGACTTAGTCCCAGAGACTTGGAAGCTTAAAACTGCTTTTAACACTGCCAAGGGACCGTAGTATTTAAGTAGTACGTAAATCTTTTTCATAAATTACAACTTGATACCTTTACCCGTTTCTGAGACAAAGGGTCCTGAAATTAAGTAAACCTAGGGGTTCCGGTTTTACTGATTGAAGTACGGAACTCTAAAAATGAGCAGAAAACCGCATTATACTTATAAAAAAAAATGCATTGCTTGTCATATCGCCCTTACCCTCGATATTTATTGTAATATGGTACAACGATGGTTTTTGTTTTATTGCATATTCGGTAATTCGGGCCTTCATTACACGATGTGATCTTTTTTTAAGATTTTCCTATTCATATTTATAAAGTTACAATAATTTCACTGGTATCATAATGGTACATTACAACATTATTCCTCTTAAATTTAAATCCACTTTTTACACGAGTAATTGAACTGAATTGAAATTGATGCAGCAGTTAAAAGTCGGGGACAAGCGAGGCGCGTAGGTGGCCCTCGTGTGACAGGGTGGAACAGACACATCAGAGAGGCTCACAGGGTGGCTAGGTCCAGGTTTAAGGAATGGGTGATGTGCGGTAGGCCTTAGTCTGGTCTCGTATATCTAGAAATGTGTGAAAGTAGACGAGTTTTTAAGTCCAGGCTAAAATGGTGTCAAGACAATCAGGACCAAATCAAAATGGACTCTTTTGCGGAAGAACATTCCAAAGGTAACTTTCGCGGATTCTGGCAGAACACCAATAAAGTTAATGCACGACCTGGACTCCCTGTGAGCGTCGATGGTATGAACAACCCTAGAGACATTGCGAATGCCTTTAAAGAGCATTTTACAGCGAGCTCGCCTTTAGGACCGGTGGCGCGGATGCTTGATGCTGACATGATCAATAAAGGGATAAAGACTACATTTCTTGCGAAAGATGTCGCTAAAGCGATCAGGATTATATCAAAGGGTAAGTCCCCAGGACATGACGGACTCAGCATTGAGCACTTGCAACATGCAGGGCCTCATATCGCTAGAGTACTGGCAATGTTTTAATCGCTGTGCGTGGGTCACTCTTACTTACCAGCTGATTTTATGAGAACAGTGGTAGTGCCTGTGGTGAAGAATAAGACTGGTGACCTTGCCGCTATAAGTAACTACAGGCCTCTTTCTCTTGCCACTATTACGGCCAAAGTGTTTGACTGTCTACTTAATACACAGTTAAATAGATACGTGACATTAAACGATAACCAGTTTGGGTTTAGGCCTCAACTATCCACTGAAAGTGCAATACTGTGTCTTAAGTATACAGTCAAATACTACACAGACCGCAAGACGCCTGTGTATGCTTGCTTCCTCGACTTGTATAGAGCCTTTGATCTGGTCCGGTATGACCTACTGGGGGACAAGCTGGGGAACACAGGCTTACCTCAAGAACTGATTAACATGTTTAAATACTGGTACGCGCATCAATCTAACTGCGTCCAATGGGCGGGGGCAATGTCGGAACCGTATCAGCTCGAATGTGGAGTAAGACAAGGGGGATTAACATCTCCAACCCTGTTCAACCAATATATTAACGGGCTGATCGAGGCGCTCAGCAGTCAGCGTATTGGCTGTCATGTTGACGGTGTATGTGTTAACAATTTGAGCTATGCAGACGACATGGTGCTGCCGAGCGCGTCGGTCTGCGGACTGCGAAGGCTGATACGGACGTGTGAAGAGTATGCAAGTGGTCACGGACTTATATACAATGGTAAAAAAAGTCAATGCATGGTTTTTAGGGCGGTTACGAGGTTTCCCCATAATATACCACCGGTGCCACTGAATGGTCTACCATTGGAAATAGTTTCACAATTTAAGTACCTGGGACACATTGTTACCTCAGACGTTAGGGACAATGCGGACATTGAACGGGAGCGGAGGGCGTTGTCGATAAGAGCCAATATGATTGCTCGCAGGTTTGGGAGATGCTCACAGGTGGTCAAACTTACACTCTTCCGAGCCTACTGCATATCTTTTTATTCCGGCAGCCTGTGGGCGGACTATATACAATGGTAAAAAAGTCAATGCATGGTTTTTAGGGCGGTTACGAGATTTCCCCATAATATACCACCGGTGCCACTGAATGGTCTACCATTGGAAATAGTTTCACAATTTAAGTACCTGGGACACATTGTTACCTCAGACGTTAGGGACAATGCGGACATTGAACGGGAGCGGAGGGCGTTGTCGATAAGAGCCAATATGATTGCTCGCAGGTTTGGGAGATGCTCACAGGTGGTCAAACTTACACTCTTCCGAGCCTACTGCACATCTTTTTATTCCGGCAGCCTGTGGGCGGACTATACTAAGCGATCTTACAGTGACCTCCGCATCCTGTACAATAATGCATTCAGGATGATCTTGGGGCTGCCCCGTTTCTGCAGCGCTTCGGCTATGTTTGCGGAGGCACGCACGGCCTGCTTTCAAGCGACCATGCGTAAACTAAGCACGTCGTTAGTGCGCAGAGTACGGGCCAGCTCCAATGTTATCCTGAAAATGATTGCCGACAGACTGGACTGCCCTTATCTCCGGCATTGCTGTGATAGACACAGAACAGTAGCCATGCCGGAGAGAAGGTATTGATAAACAGTACCAATTTAATTATTATTTTATTTCTTATTATATTTTATTATTATAATTATTTCTAGTGTTGATTTATTGCTATTATTGTATATTATAATATTATTAATTTGACATCTATCGCATATGGATCTAATGTTATCCGAAATAAATGATTTTGAATTTGAATTTGAATACCATAATAAGTAAATACAGATTATGCAATCTTTAACTTTTTCTGTAAATGACGATTACTACTTTATTCGGGTACAAAATTCATATATTGTTTCCTGTGAAGTATAATTCAATATAATTTTTATTTATACGATTTCGTAATGGCATTTTACAATACATGATACATATTTATGCAATATTATAATGTCGTGTGTTATGTAAATAAACTTTTTTAAAGCGAGTGGTTTCACAATATGTTATTGCAATAAATACAATATTATTATTCTTGGTGATGATCTTTGAGATATGCTCGGTCAGCAGTATATACCTATATACCTTTCTTAGTATTGTTTGTAGTGAACGATTACAACAACAGGTTCGTTGAAATTATTCATATGGTCAGACAAACATTTTTTAACCCTACAAGAAGAAAAACATTATCTGATCGGATTATAATCAACTTGAGGGTAACCTCAAGAGCCATTGATCCAATACTATACCGAAAATATCCCGGACGTCAGTCTGAATGCGATTACTATGGCTCCCAATCAGATTACACACAACAAAATGATTGAATGACGGCTGAGATTCTGAGGCTGAGGCTCCTTAGATGCTCTTTAATATATTTGAGAGCAAAACCCTACAATCATACTGCAGAAGTGTGGTGTTTCTTGTCTTCAAATAGACTGATAAAAACCTATTAAAAATTACAGTCCCAATTTACTTCTGGACCATGACTATAATCGGTTTTCATGAGTCATTACTAATTATCTCGTGTGGAGATTCCATGATGTCCAGACTCTTATCCGGGATTCGAAAAGACTTCAATACTATAGATAACATATAGTCGTTGCAGCGCTAAACGTTTATGGACTATGAAAAATATCAGAATCATCAATCAACAGGGTGATATTATAGATCCAAAACTATATTTATCTACACAAAAAGACGTCTTTAAGCTTTTTGATTGGAGGGGATAAGCTATTAAGTACATTTCTCACCTTCCATTAGCCCTAAAGATTGGTGGGATCCTGGAAGACCTCGGCACTCTACTCAATGACCTTAATAAGTTCTCTCAACAAGTGGCTCTTAAAAGGAAGAAATGATTCTGGAGTTGAGGTTGTAAGCGATTATAATATGTACAGGTCAATAGGTTATGTCTAATATCTAGAAAAAGGGTAATTAATGAATCCAATGAACCCGGGTAACGTTTGAGAAGCTATGCAATATCTTTTCATACCAAATACCGCCGTGTCTGAATATAAATCTACTATCAGTATGTTGCCATTCATGACTTACGGCATTGTTACATGTTCGCTCACGATGTAGCTCATAAGATGGCTCAGGTAACCCAGGTAACAGAGAAATCTACGCTACGCATTTCCCTGTGAGATCAAATTAGAAAATTGGAGGAAGAAAGAAGAAAATGAACCAAAGTCACCAGACATAGTGGTCAGAATTGTGAGTGGTAGAGGGCGGGGCACATCACACACAACTTGTGGCCCTTTAGGCAAAAAAGTACGGCCGATACGTTATTGTTGCTCAATAAGCAACAATAACGTATCGGCAGATAGAAAGTTAGCTGGTCTCCACAAAATGCACCGATAACCTGACGAAAGTATGGGGTAAAAGCTGGATACTTATAGCGAAAAGCCAGATATCGTAGCCATCTTTGAGGAACGCCTATGCCTTGCAATGGACATTTTTTCCGCTTTATGGTACAGTGATGGAGTTACAATTTATTAAAGCGCTCTGAAAATGTAAAAATAAAACCCTAGAACAGATTTTTACAAAAAAAAACCCAACATTAACAACTTCAATCTCAGTTCCCCAATTGAAGTATAAAGAAAACTTTGAAATGACATTTAATTTCTCAATAAACAACCAACGGCTCTCAATAATAGGCTTAGTATTAAAATCGACAAAGTATTGACATCAATTTCCTCAAAAATTTGCAATTTTTTATGCCAAATCATATAAAATGTACTGAATTATGTAATAAGTAATATGGATATATTACTGTTATTTTAGGATAGAAGTATGACAGTAATGTGTTATTACCGTAAACACCCCGCCTAAATTTAACCCGAATAAAGTATTATATACTGCTGTTATATTGCTGTTTAGTTTTTTCCACCATATTTCGACCAATAATACCGTGATGCATTAATACTGACTACGCTTAGACAGAATCAGAATCAGAACATTTTTTATTTATGTAAACCATTACAGTATTTATGAATCGTCAGAATAGTAACAAAGATTCTACCATCACTTCGGAATGTCATTCCTATGGAGGAGAAGGGCAAGAAACTCCACGGTTACTCCTTTAAAATAGTATTTTTTTCATTTAAATTTTGTTGTGGGGTATGGGAGAACAATGGAATATCAGGTGAGTCTAAATTAAATTAACCATAGACGCGAATAGTATAGAAAATATGCATTGCATACTACATTTTCATTTGTATTTACAGTATAATTATTTTCGTCAATAACGTTATTTTGGAAAACTATTACAAAAAAATCATGATAGCATACAGATAGGGAAAGAATTAAGTTTCTTTTGACATATACAAGCTGTAACATAAAGAACGCAAGACCTGAAAGTAGTGTGCTCTAAATCGGTAACTGAATTGATACCAACAATTTTTAATATACTTTACATTTTTTCTAAATTTGCAAAAGATGCTGTTACTCCTTCAGTGCGCTATAACGAACTAAATTTATTCTTGATTCAAAGCAATACGGAGATTCCAAATGTATTACTAAAACGTATTTCTCAATACGCACGCATACACATACTAGTTTTAATGTTTATTGGGGTATAAAAGTGCTTAAAATGGATAAAAAAACTTTAAATTTGCAAATTCGGTTTTCGTATTAAATTTTTGAAGCAATTATCTCATCAGGGTGTCTGAGGTCTTGCGTTATTTACGATAAACCTTGTATTTGGCTGACTTACGATTCACCTGCGCTGAGATATACGCAAAATTTTTTTTTTTTATTTTCCCTGTAAAATTTGAAATTTACGATTACTATTTTACTCGTTGGGGAGGGTAAAGTAATTAATTATAATTACCTAATTTCCATTTTATTATTCCAGATGCAGTTATTTTATGAATCCGAAGAGGTGGCGAAATATAGTGACATGTTTGAAATTACTTACGAATGTATTTATTAATTTTGCTAGAAACATTTAATTGGTTATATAATTCAATTTTATCTGCTTGTCAGCCGCTTAAAGTGACTAGAGGATACCATAATCTCTTTAACAGTATTATTGTAATCTTATTTTGCCGCTAGAAAGAGACGGCGTTATAAACTGGTCTGGTCTTGAGAAGGGGAAGTCGAGAGGTGTACTGCGCTTTCTATGAAGTAACCTGCGACGTCATGCCCCTTAACATATTCATCCCAGAAGCATATAACAACAAGTGCTCTTTTTTGGACGGTAAATTTTGGTTTTGGGCAAGTTTTGGTTTCATTCGACGGACGATTTAGCGCAGTGGTTAAGGGCTTAGCCCGCCTCGCCCACCGTGTCTAATAGTCGCGGGTTCGATTCCCGCACGGGACAAATCTTTGTGTGATCCACAAATATTTGTTCCGGTCTGGGTATTTGTGTATGTGAATTTTCATGTTTGTAAACGCACCCACGATACAGGAATTAATCCTAGTGTGGGGCAACGTTATTTAAAAGAAAAAAAAAAAAAAAAAAAAAAAAAATTAATGTTATCAATTTTTTCGAACATTTAGACCTGTGGTATTGTTAGATACCAACAACTTGTCACTTTGTGCCCTGTGGAGGTTTATATTATCATTTCTACACCGTCACGCCTATATTCCCCAGCGGGGGTGGCAGAGGTGTACTGAGTACACCCACGTACTGGGAAGTTTTTCGTTAGAAAAACTACACTTGCCCGACCTGGGATTTGAACCCAGGACCTCGTGATCACAAGGCGATGCGCTTTGCCACTAGACCAACGAGGCAGTCATCATTTCTAATTTTTTTAAATTAATATTTTTTAATGTATAAATATATAAATAAATGTATAAATATATGCTTTTATGTAATTAAAAAAATTGTGTCATATTATGAGGTGACAACATTATTGTATTGCAAATTTATCATTGACACTTCAATGATAAATATGAATTGTTTGATTAACCCGAACATGAATTTAAAGAAATGCCAAAATTGAAAAAAAATAGAGAAATTTGATGACAAATTCATCAAATGTCTCTATTTTTTTTGTAAATAACATCGCACTTCTTCACTATTTGAATACCGCACTTTCTTCAACATTTCAAACGACGCTAATGAGTTACATAATATTAATGTAATCAATAAATTACTTTTTATTAACATTCGTAATCGATGACGGTCCCATACTAGCGGCTTCGGGCTAGTTACTATTCAGCTGATTTCTTTAATTCATTAGCAGCATATAAAATTGCTGTAATTTTTAGCTTCGATACAGACGATCAAAAGTCTACCAACAGTACACAGGCTGCTATCATCAATATGTTTGCAGCCATGGAAATTCATGTGAGTAACTTCATGATGATATATATAGGTACTTAAAACTTATTAAGTACTTCCTAAAGAATTAAGTTTATTTTATTATCGTTACAGTCTTGGTGCATCTTAGCTTCGGTATTGCTGGCTTCCGTACATGCAGACATTTTCGATCGAGGACCGCAAACTTTTTTTGAAAGCTTGTCGCCTTCACCGCAACTTGAACAGAGACAAACCAAAGATATTATCCTGTATTTGACTCCTGATCAAGCAAAGTCTTTGGAAGCCGAAGGAGCTTTGGTAAAGCCGCAATCTGATCTAGCGGATAAATTTCCTCAGGACAACGAATCGGAAGCTACTGGAGAACAGAAGGAGCCTCAAGATGAACGCAATAATAACGAACAAGACCAAAAAACAGAAGAGGATTTGGAATTGGAAGAATTCTTCAAGATTTTGAACCCGCATTTTTTCACTGAAAATGTAGAGGAACAACAAGGAGAAGAGCAACCCACAGAAAAGCCTCGCATCATCCCTAGTCGATTCAGAGCTAATTATAGGTCACAAGAAAATCATCAAGAGGCAAATAAATATGCTTCCAAGAGACTAAAGTCCAACTTAGAAAAGCAAAAGGCTGAAGCTGTCCCTAAAACTGTCCCAATTTTAGTTAAGGAAGAATTTAGAGTAAGACAGCGTCGTCCCGACGAGGTTGTAAAGCAAGTCAAAGCACTGTCACCAAGACCAGTCTCAGTGCGTATTCCAGAACCCTTTGGACTGATGGTTCCTCAAACGTATCCCGTACCTTCGGAAAACAAACAACCAGTACCGGCTCCTTTAGTTAAGACAGACAACAAAGAAGTAGAAAATCCCTCATCTGTTGAAGAGGAGAAAAGCAGACCTGTCACTTTGACCAAAAATGTTTATGTTAAGGTAAATAAACCATACCTGGTGGAACATTTTGTTCCCATTGAACTCAAGGACGAGATCCCAGTACAGTTGCCTATCCACAAGCCTGGAAAGGTAACGGTCGTACGACATGTATGGGAGCACTGATAGGTTGCAGTGTTTAATTGTTATTAGTTTGTATAAGATTAAGTTGTTGTTTGTTTTTAATATTATATTATATTTAAGTAGCAGTACGTTTTGAGATAAACCTTGCATTTTATTTAAACGCCTGCAATAAATGTCATATGATTTTATTTATGAGTGGTATACGAAACTACCTTTATAGGCGCTTCATAAGATCTTGTCTGAGATTAAAACTTACAATAAATTATTTATATATTTGGATACACAAAATGTATGTTTATGCCTGTTGAAATAGTATTTCATTAGTATCATTATCTTCCCATTTTACAAAAATGTAAAGGATTAATGTCTTAATATATAATATATTAAAAGGAAATGGTTGGGATCGAGTAATATGAGATCTTTGAATAATAAACAATGTAAAACTGACTGCCTCGTTAATCTAGTGGCAAAGCACATCCCTTTGTGATCACGAGGTCCTGGGTTCAAATCCTAGGTCGGACAAGAGTAGTTTTTCTAACGAAAACTTCCCAGTACGAGCCCGGAGTCTGGAATTGTGCCCGGTATATGGCAATAGGCTCGCCCCCTATTGCATGGTACCTAACATCGTCGGCGAAACGTGGATGTACTCAGTACACCTCTGCCACCCCCGCTTGGGGAATATAGGCGTGACGGTGTGTTTTTTTAAACAATGTAAAAGATAGAAACAAAAATATTTGAGTTTATTTGGGCATCATGCAAAAACTACGAAACAGATTTTAAGGGGATTTCATACTTGAACAGGATAAATATAATCTAGTTTTAAATAGTGCCATATATTATTTGATTAAAACAAGTTGAGTAAATCTAGAGACTAAAGCTTGAGCTATCCACCTCATAGATCTACTTCTACACTAAGCGGACGGATTTTGCTATTTTTAAAACTTGAGGGCCTAGACAAGTTGCGAGCGTTTTGTTTCTATTCTCTTATCGCAATCTATAGCGCATTGACCACGTGACTTTTCGTTGCAAAATGTCATTCCCATACATTTTTCCGCTTTCTATTGGCGTTAACGACTGTAGATTGTCAACTTGGCTATAGGCGCTGGGTAGATATGTGAGTATGGAGTCGGAGGCAAACCTAGTTTATTATGCTAATATTATTAAGTTCTGACTCGTTTAAAATAGTTTATCGAAACCATAGTTATATTTACATCTCCTTCTTTACCCGTTTATTTTCGTATAAAACAGTCTAGATTTAACTAGAGCATATTATAATTTATTTCTGCATACCTGTATTACCTAATTGCAAAACTTAAATCATAATTTTCGAGACGGTCTAGTGAGCTTTCACATGATGGCACTTCCTTTTAAATAATGAAATAAATATAATCAGATAAAATATTGCAGAAACTACATAAAATACTTATGGCCTCTTTCACAATCGAGTAATACAAACATACATTTTTTTTTATTCAAAACTACAAGTTCGTGATACAGAGTGTGGTGTTAAAATAAACTTGTATTAGGATGAGATCGCTCTTCCCATAGTGGTCAAGACAAAAACTTTTTTGCAAGTTACGTAGACACAACAACAATAAAAAAAAAACACCGTCACGCTTTTATTCCCCAGCGGGGGTGGGGAAAAAATAAGAAAAAAGGGAAATCAGAAAAAAAGACATGCAATGAAATGAATATTAGTATTTTCTTGGTCATGTTAATATTAAGTACGTATTTTGTTTTTCATACAAAAACAAAATTAATGAATTAAATCGAAATAGAAAAATATCAACATACAATTAAAATCTAACCAAAAACAAAAAGGTATGCACAGTATGCATCAAAATCGTAAGACATGCACAAGTGATAAATTATTTAGGTATATTATTTACCTATTCGACTATACGTGTCAGTACACTTTCGGTTCTCTCATAATCCAAAGATTTCAATCATTGAGTAATAGTTCTTTTTACACTTCCTATATAACATATTACAGAAATTTAGGATTCGATTTGCCCGATTATATAGATAAGTTGATTGAGCATCGTATTGAATATTTGCAAATTTAGTCTTAACCTTTGGATGGTCTACAGCAGTATGTACATTTCTTAAGTATACTAGCGTCGAATTTCGTGGTTTTGTGTATCTTTAAAATACTTTTCTGAACATAAAGTTGTCTAACAGTTAGAACATTACATTCATTGTAAACTTTTGTGGTCCTGTATGAAATATTCTTAATTATAAGATTTTAAGTAAAGAACGTTAAGCCCGTTCAAGTTTAATGCGTTTTGTGTGTGCCTCCCCAAATAGGTAAACAATAAATTAATATTGGCTGGACTTAATATAGTGTAAATGTACACATACTTCAAAAAATGGAATTTCGATTCTTTTTCTTGAAAACTTAGGTTTTGTCTGTATAACATTAATGAAACCGTATACAATGGTAATAAAAACATTTCATAACAACATACCTACAACATAATATTAACATTCCATTAAAACATGTGAACATACCTCTGTCAAATTATAATACTACCGAAGCCCCGGGCTGGCGGGCGCTAAGTCCGGTTAGTAACTTCTTGATTAGCTGTAACTAGTTGGTTTAACCGTCGCATAGAACTATTCAGAGAACCAGAGAAAATTTCACCATCAGTGTAATTCGTATCGACTTACTTGCAACTTTCATTGTCGATTAGTCTACTTTAAACTTTACTTGAGGGTTGTGAATGAGGCTATAAGTATTTTATATAGTTCCTGCAATATTATGATCTGGTTACAACCATTTGATCTTTTAAAAGGAAATGTCACCGTGTGAAAGCCAGCCACTCTCAAAAATTATGATTTAAGTTTTCCAATTACGGGTAGTTTAGGGGTATTCGTATGGCCATGAGACGAAGAAATCTTGCGTTTCGGAAGTTTAAGAGAGTCCGTTCGGAGGAACACTGGACCTATTTCAAAATTGCCAGGAACCGGTGTAATAAGATGATACGCTAAATATACTACATCTTCTTCACCTGCCGATATCTACCAATTCCTTGCTACTTAAGGTATCGGTAAGGTTAGACGTCTAGCAACCTACCAAATACAATTAGTATAGACGATCCTCATCGTCATTTCTCCACTGTTCCTTTTGTTGATTGTCTAACCGTAAATTGAACTCTTACTTTCTTAAATGGTCTTAGGCGTCCAAATATTAATCTTTTTCACTTTTCTCCAGTCGACTCTTTTGAGGTTAAGAAGATAATTATGTCCATCAAATCCAAGACTGTTGGCTGAGATAAATTATGTAGATTTATGGTCATAGCTGTACTGGACTATCTCGCGTATTCCCATCTCTCTGGCGAAAAACATTCATCCGCTCTCTACCTAAGATCTCCAACCCTTCCTGTTCTAGCTACTTTCATCTAGTTTCCATTCTTCCTTTTCTTATAAAAGTGCTCGAGGCCTGCGTTCTGAAACGATTCTCCCATTTTATTACCATTAACAATTTAATTAATGCTTTATAATCTGAATTGAGGCCTGGCCATAGTACCGTATCTGCTCTCCTTAAAGTGACAGGTGACGTTCGAACAGGGATCGAAGATACCAAAGTCACCATCCTTGTGTTGGTCGATTTTTCCAATGCATTTAATACCGTTTGTCACGATATCCTATGATCTATCCTTTCCTACCATCGGTGTTCTCAAAAGTCGCTGGACTGGTTTTCCTCTTACCTTCGTGAACGTCAGCAGTCAGTTTTAAGAGACGAGACGTTGTCAGCTTGGCGTTGCCTCGACACTGGCGTTCCCCAAGGCAGCATACTTTCTCTTCTTTTATTTTCCATTTTTATTGACCTGATAACTCATGAGCTTCAGTGTGTGTATCATCTGCACGCTTACGACTTGAAATTGTACTCGCAGGGCAGTGTTGATCGCATCTCCGATATTATTATCAAAGTTAATCGGGATCTGGGTGGGATTAAGAATTGGTCCGACAGGTTTGGTGTCATGGTGAATCCTACTAAATGCCAAGCGATCCTTGTGGGCAGCTCCAGACTGATAAGCAAGGTTATTATTGGTGCTTTACCTCCTTTTGAGTACAACCGGACTGGTATACCTCTTAGCTCTACTGTTAATGATCTCGTCTTACACATTGACTCTACGCTCAGCTGGCAGACCCAACTGACGGCCGTCGGCCAAAAGGTCACCGGTGTAAACCGGCTTTAAAAACTTGCTTCCTCCTAACACAAAAGCAATGCTTGTGCAATCCCTAATCTTTCCTATTTTTGACTATGGTGATGTGCGCTACTTCGACCTGAATGAAAATCACCTGAACAAACTAGACCATCTACTTAATAACTGCATTCGATTCGTCTGCAACCTGCGTTAGTATGACCACGTGTCGAAGCACCGTTCATGCCTAAAGTGGTTACCTATCCGGCAGCGTAGAACACTAAGAGCACTAACGTTATTTTCTATTCTACATTCTCCTGTTTTACCTTCTTATCTTTCTTCCTAACTTCAGTAGGCTTTAACCGTGATTTGCATCTTCGCTCCTCAAATAATCGTCTTCTTCAGTGCACCCCTCCCCGTTCTGATTTTGTTCACACTTTTTTCTTCGTCCAATCTATCCTTCTTTGGAACGCATTGCCTCAGGAACTCAGGATGGCTAACAATCGTTTTTCGTTTAAGAAAAGTTGACAGGAATATCTACACAAAACGACAGCGGTTTCCTCTCAGTGTTAGTTGGTTCATATCGTTATTTCGCACAGTCTAATTTATATATATTATAAATATATGTGTGTATGCGTATATGTATATATAGATAGATATGTATTTAGGTATATTATTGTTATTCAGGAATTATGTATTAATTATATCAATAGTCATTAATAATTTTGGTAGTTATATAATATATTTACGGACGATTTAGCGCAGTGGTTAAGAGCTTGAGCTGCTCCGCCCACTGTGTCGAATAGTCGCGGGTTCGATTCCCGCACGGGACAAATCGTTGTGTGATCCACAATTATTTGTTCCGGTTTGGGTATTTGTTTGTGAATTTTCATGTTTGTAAACGCACCCACGACACAGGAATAAATCCCAGTGTGGGGCAACGTTTTTTTTAAAAAAAAAGAAGAAAAAGATATTTATTTTCGTGTTTTATTCCTTCGTCTCCGTTTTTAACTTCGGGTCGTTTCGCAACTAGCACACTTCTTTCTACACCACCCTAAGGCAGACTGGTAGAAAATGCCACAGATATAAAGTCCGCCTATGTATATAAGTGCATGACGAATAAATAAATAAATAAAATAAATCTATCTATCTCTCCATCTATATCATCACGCCAGCTCCCTCGCGGGGTAGGCAGAGAGTAACTCCAACAGGTTCTTTCCTTACATACCTCTCTGGCTTCCTCCACTCACATAAAATAAATAAATTAGGTAATATGCAGAAATAAATTATAATATGTTCTAGTTAAATCTAGACTGTCTTGTGCAAAAATAAACGGGTAAAGTAGGAGATGTAAATATAACTATGGTTTCTTCATATTATTTTAAACGTTTCCGAACTTAATAATATTAGCATAATAATAAATAAATATATAAATAATAAACTAGACTTTGCCTCCGACTCCATACTCATATATCTAGTCTATATATACCCAGTGTTTTGAAAATAGCAATGCCCGCACAGTGTAGAAGTAGATCTATGGTGCAGATATTTTTCTTTTATAAAAAAAAGAAGAAAAAATAGCTCCAGCTTAATCTCCTAAACTTGTTTTAACCAAATAATATATGGCACTATTTAAAACTAGATTATATTTATCCTGTTCCAGTATGAAATCCCGTTAAAATCGGTTTCGTAGTTTTTGCATGATCCCCAAAAAACACAAATTTTTGTTGCTATGTTTTATATTGTTTATTATTCAAAGATCTCTTAATATTTCGCAATCCCAATCATTTTCTTTTAATATATTTAATATTCAGATATTAATCCTTTACATTTTAGGTTATTAGGCAGTAAAATATTTTTCGATGTAGGTAAAATGAGAAGATAATGATATGAATAAGTATACTGTTTGAACAGGCATAAACATACATTTTGTGTATCCAAATATATAAATAAATGTTTGTGAGCCTTAAGCTCAAATAAGCTCTTATGAAGCGCCTATAAAGATAATTTCGTACATCACTCATAAAAAAAAGGTTATGACATTTATCGCAGGCGTTGAAATAAAATGCAAAGTTAATCTTAGAACGTACTGTTACTTAAATACAATATAACATTAAAAACAAACAACAACTCAATGTGAAACAAACGAATAACAATTAAACACTGCAACCTATCAGTGCTCCCATACATGTCGTACGACCGTTACCTTTCCAGGCTTGTGGATAGGCAACTGTACTGGGATCTCGTCCTTGAGTTCAATGGGAACAAAATGTTCCACCAGGTATGGTTTATTTACCTTAACATAAACATTTTTGGTCAAAGTGACAGGTCTGCTTTTCTCCTCTTCAACAGATGACGGATTTTCTACTTCTTTGTTGTCGGTCTTAACTAAAGGAGCCGGTACTGGTTGTTTTTTTTCCGAAGGTACAGGATACGTTTGAGGAACCTTCAGTCCAAAGGGTTCTGGAATACGCACTGAGACTGGTCTTTGTGCCAGTGCTTTGACTTGGTTTACAACCTCGTCAGGACGACGCTGTCTTACTCTAAAATTTTCCTTAACCAAAATTGGGACAGTTTTAGCAACAGCCTTTTGCTTTTCTAAGTTAGACTTTAGTCTTTTAAAAGTATATTTATTTTCCTCTTGTTGATTTTCTTGTGACCTATAATTAGCTCTGAATCGACTAGGGATGACGCGAGGCTTTTCTGTGGGTTGCTCTTCTCCTTGCTGTTCCTTTTCATTTTCAGTAGATATATGCTGGTTCAAAATCTTGAAGAATTCTTCCAATTCCAAATCCTCTTCTGTTTTTTGGTCTTGTTCGTTATTATTGCGTTCATCTTGAGGCTCATTCTGTTCTCCTGTGGCTTGCGTTTCTTTATTCTGAGGAAGTTCATCCTCTAGATCAGACTGCGGGTTTGCCAAAGCTCCTTCAGCTTCCAAAGCCTTTGCTTGATCAGGAGTCAAATACAGGATAATATTTTTGGTTTGTCTCTGTTCAAATTGCGGTGAAGGCGACGAGCTTTCAAAAAAAGTTTGCGGTCCTCGATCGAAAATGTCTGCATGCACGGACGATAGCAATACTGAAGCTAAGATGCACCAAGACTGTAACAATAAAATAAAATCAAACTTAATTCTTTAAAAAGTAGTTACTAAGTATTAAGTACCTATATGTATCATCGTGAATTAACTCACATGGATTTCCATGGCTGCAAACATATTGATGATAGCAGCCTGTGTTCTGTTGGTAGGCGTTTGATCGTCTGTATCGAAACTAAAAATTACAGCAATTTTATATGCTGCTAAGGAATTAAAGAAATCAGCTGAATAGTAACTAGCCCGAAGCCGCTAGTATGGGACCGTCATCGATTACGAATGTTAATAAAAATTGATTACATGAATATTTTGTAACTCATTAGCGTCATTTGAAATGTTGAAGAAAGTGCGGTATTTAAATAGTTAAGAAGCGCGACCTTATTTACAAAAAAAAAAATAGACAAAGAACATACAGAAATTTAATGACAAATAATTTTGGCACATTCATGAAGAATTCGTCTTCGAATTCTTCATATAATTTCAGTTGGCCAATCCAATAATAAAATGCTTTACATATAACAATGTTATCACCTCATAACAAGACATGTTTTTGTAATTACAAAAAATACTTCATATATTTGCATTTTAGAAAATGTAAATTAAAAAAAAGAATATGATAATATAAGCCTTCGCAGGGCAGACATTGTCAAGTTCTTGGTATCTAACGATACCACAAGACCAAGTACTCCAAAAAGTCGATCAGGGCTTACTTGCCTTAATTTATTATTTTCTGGACGGCCAGAAAAGAGCTATTGAAGTTATATGCTTCTAGGGTGAATGTCTTAACTGGGCATAACGTCGCGAGTTACTTCATAGAAAGCGAAGTACAACTCTCGACTCTCCCTCTCGATACCAGACCAGTTTATAATGTCTCTTTCTAGCGACAAAATAAAATGTCGATAATACTGTTGTATTACCCGAGTCACTTTAAGCGTTTGACAAGCAGATAAATTTAAATAACATAACCAATTAATGGTTTCTAGCAAAATATTATAAATATATTTGTAAGTAATTTCAAACAATTTACTCTTCCAGTACGGATCTCTGAAATTACTGCATCTAAAATAATAAAATGCAAATAGAATTATGCACATAATAATTACTTATATGACAGATAGCATATAACAAGAAGATATTTATTTATATTTATTCTTTATTGTACACATATGTTATGTTAACAAAAAACAATTTTACGGAAAGTTTATGTACAAAGGCGAGCTTAACTCAATATTGAGTTTTCAATGTATAACAAGAAGATACATATTTTTAATAGTATAATGAGGTTGTCTGCTCATTTTTAGAATTCCGTACTTCAATCAGTAAAAGGACCCTTTTTCTCAGGAACGGGTAAAGGTATCAAGTTGAAATTTATGTGAAATATTAAAGTCTACGGTCCCTTGGCGGTGTTAAAAATTTAAGCTTCCAAGTCAAAGGTCAAAAAAATTCAAAGGATATGGTTCGTTTGAAACCTATTAATCGTAGCGAGATACATACATACATAATAATAATAAAATACTACCTATACTGTCCCACTGCTGGCCAAAGGCCTTTTCTCACAACTAGTTTTTATGTGACTTATATCACATAAAAAAAACCTCGTTTGAATAATAAAAAAATCGTGCCACATTAACAAAACCCATAAAGCGCGAGCTCTACGCGCACTTGCCAAATTTTTATTTATATAATAATTATACACACGTATGTAAGTATTTGTATATTTCGTTTCATAACACTGTGTAGACTACAGCTATTAACATTATGTATTTTAAATAAACATATTAAAGCCCATAAATTAGTAACACTGGTTCATACATACTGATGCCTATCTTCTTGGCTCGGAGATTTTCATTAAAAGCATTGACCTCTAATGTATGAACTGTCCACATACATACTTATACAAATGATTTTATTTATATGCAAATTGTTTCGGGGACTTTAGACTGGACCTAACATTTTTCCGGAATAAAACTTCTATATCTTAATCCAGGTAATTAACTGTTATCATCAGCCGAAAGACGTCCACTGCAGGACAAAGGCCTCCCCCAAAGATCTTTGGGGGAGGCAACGACAACGACCGGCTTTGTGCTGTACGCATCGATAAACTACCTGTGTGCCAAATTTTATCCAAATCCATTCGGCGGTTTTTGTGTGATTGAGTAAAAAACATCTGAATATGCAAATATTCACATTAATAATACTAATTTCTGCCCGCGACTTCGTCTGCGTTGACTTTAAAAGTAAATTTTTTCGGGATAAAAATATCTAGGTAATAAACTATCTGTGCCAGATTTCATCCAAATCCGTTCAGCCGTTTTTGCGTGATTGAGTAACAAACATCCAAACATCTAAACATACTAACTTTCACATTTATAATATTAGTGGGATGATAAAACGAGGCTATCCGATTCCTTAGTAAGGGACGCTAACCCATTCAGGTCTGGTTACCACGTCATAATGTAGTCATTGAGCCAAGTTGTAAGCCCTTTAGACGGCTTTAAAAGTTCCTACAGCTGGTGGCCACAGCAACGGGTCCGCGTGGTGGAGTATGGCTTAATGTTATTCACCTCGATTTGTATGCATTTGCCCAGAATCGGGACAAAATACGCTTCAAATAGGCACAAGAAAAGGGTGTCATTTTGTAAAGCACAGCCACTCTAGTATATGATTATAGAGGTTAGTATTTTTTTTCTTTTTATAACGTAGGCCTACACTATATTTAATTATTTCTGTGCCGTGGGTGCGTTAACAAAGATGAAATTTACATGCACAAACATTCAGACCTAAACAAATATTTATGAGCACACAAAGATTTGTCACGTGCGGCATTCGAACCCGCAACTATTCAATCCATTAAGCGGAGCGACTCAAGCTCTTAACCACAAGACCTAGCCATCCGTCAAACTTGTTCACTTTTGAAATAAAACTATTTTACGGATTTTATCGCGGTTTATTTTTTTTTTTTATTATTTTTAGTTCCCTACGTTTCGAGTGAATCTCACCACCATCCAACACAGTTAGCTACCGTGGGTAAATCTTTGTTTCAGAGAGCACAAGGGATCTGTGACAAGACACATCTGGCTGCCGAGCTTCAACATGTCAAGCAAGTCCTGCACGACAATAAGCTTCGAGTCCCACGCCAACGTCACAGTGACCGAGTGAAACCAGCCACAGTTGAGCGTCTCCCTGCTGTGCTACCTTACATGAGAGGAGTCACGGACAAGATTGGCTACATCTTGAAGCGTGCTTCGATTAAAACATTTTATAAGCCGCCAAAGAAGATCAGTCAATTTTTACCATCTGTCAAGTGTCAGATCCCTCTACAAGATGCAGGAGTTTACAAGCTTGATTGTGAATGTGGTCTGTCTTATATAGGACAAACAAAAAGACCGGTAAAAACTCGGGTTAAAGAACACATAGCTGACCTAAAACACCGTCGCTCAAAGAAGTCTGCAGTCTGTGAACATGTCCTTGACCGCACCCGCCATAACATCAGATTTGATAGACCACAAATCCTCGTGAAAGAAAACCGATTCCTACCAAGGATGGTTCGCGAGGCTATTGAAATTAAAAAACACCCTAATTTAAATAGAGAAGATGGCTGGGTGCTTCCATCGTCTTGGGATCCGGTAATTAATATAATCAAATCCAAAACCAAGCATAACACTGCAAGACCTCAAGACACCGTGAGCTCATTCTGCGTAGATCGGACCAACAACAACAAAAATAATTAAGAAGTTTGAGGGTACCCCGGAACAACTATGCCTATTGGACGTCTAACACCTCAGTCCCTCCCGTGACCATGAGTGCTGCAAAGCACTCGAAACGTCGGGAACTAAAAATAAAAAAAAAAAATAAACCGCGATGAAATCCGTAAAATAGTTTTATTTCATGTGTAATATTCGCGTAAATCTAAGAACTCAATTGTTCACTTTTCCTTTTTTCACAATCTTACGTACGCTGTCAGACCACGCTGCCCCAAGGAGTTATTTACCTGACATCAATTGAATATTGATGATCTGATATTAACAGAGAAGAAAGAAAAATGTTTATTCAGCGACACAAAGTAGGTACACAGCAAACAAATGTAAAATAAGTAAAATGTAATTCTTATTGTGGCACTGAAATGGTATACACTCAGCATAATGTCAAGGCACCTTGGAGTGTCATGACCCTCGTCTTTCGTGTATACCAGTGCCTCAACTCTGCTATTTAACGTAATTTGTCATTATTACACCCTGCAATAACCATTCATTTGATATTGTGCCAAAAGTACTCTGGTACTCTGTGACATTATTAATAGTATTATTATACGATTACGAATCGATTGAGTGTACGAATCCATCGAGTAAGAAGATCATTGCATTTAAGTTGTCAAAAAAACCGTCAAAATAATAACAGAGTACCGAATAACAACAATTTTTTATCAATGTTTACCAGATTCCCAAATAACAACATTTTTTCTTCAAGTGGTACGCGTATGGAACCCATAACACCATTTAGTTATAGGATTACCAAATCTGTCAAGAATCAACAACTTTCATGTCAATAAACTACATTTTATTTAAAATAGCAAATGCAGAGTTAAGCTCCAGTTCAAATTAAGAGCGTAATTACTCGCAATGACAATACAAATATGTAAATAAAGAGAATATAATCACAACGTTTAAGCGTAAACACAGATGTAATTGTACAATACCTATACATAGATACATGAACAGTATAATATAAAGTATAAAATATTTGCATCCGCTGGCTCACTGAGGAGGCTACGCAATTTCCTTCCTACAACCACTAAAATTGCACTCGCACAATTCCTTCTTCTTCCTATAATCGATTATGCAGACGCATGCTATCTAGATCTTACCGAAAACCAACTTAACAAACTTGAGTGACTTCAAAATGTCTGTATAAGGTTCATATTTGGTTTACGCAAATATGACCATGTCTCAGAATTTCGCTCAAAGCTCAAGTGGTTACCAGTTCGCCTTCGCCGGAATGCTCATATATTATCTCTTCTATACAGTATCCTGTTTAATCCGTCAACTCCCTCTTACCTAAAAGAAAGATTTGAATTCCTTCACGAGACACATTTGAGGTCCCTAAGGTCGTCGGAGAATCTAAAGCTGAAAACGCCAATGCATTCCATAAATTTCTTTGATAAATCCTTCACAGTTCAAGCTGTCCGCTTGTGGAATGCATTGCCTGTATCAGTCAGACGTGCACAGTCGTCAGCTTCCTTCAAAAAGATGGTCAAAGACCACTATCTCTCTACTTGCTGACAAAATATGATGCATCATAGTCAGTCCCTTTTTGTTATACTTTTCTGTAAGTATGTATGTAGTTAAATATGTTTTGTACTTATTTACGTATATATGTATTTATTTATCTTTTATGCAAATTTCAGTACTTGTATCTACCAATGATAGCGTACGCCACCAACTGCACTGATAACTTTTTTTTTTTTTCTAGTATTTTGTATTTAACCAGGTTGTCTGGAAGAAATTGTTTTAAGCAATAAGACCGCCTATTGTATCAGTGTCTTATTTTACATGTTGTTTTATAATTTTGTTGGTGTACAATAAAGAGTATTGTATTGTATTGTATTGTAAAGAATACGACGAATAAATAATAAAACGTTCAGTAAACAATAAAACCAAAATAAAGTAAAAGCACTGAGTAATTAAACCTGATAGTGATGAAGACAAAAGTCATAAGCGGGCACACGGTTTAGAAAAAATACAGCTATAATCTTAATTTTGTTGAGTTTGTAATGAGTTTTTAAGTCAATTAAAAATTCCTATTTTTAATTCTTTCGTATTTTCGAACTCTGTCTAAACGCCTACTTAGATTTATACAGCAACGTATTTTACAGCATTATATTGCATCTAATCAATATATTTTTACACTCCGAAGATTAGTCTACAACATGAGTCCTATTTCTTTTCATATCTAGATACATCAAACCAACACTTAAAGGACAAGGAACTCTCACTACTCTTTACTCTTTTGCCTTTGCCTTTTCAGGGTACTGAATGGGATCTGGATATTGTCTTATGTTATAATGCCCTTTTCTCTGTATCTAGATAATATAAAAACTCCAAGTAAGGTACAGGTATATTTCTACCACTACCTACATTACAAATACTACTACTTGGGTGTACACAGTACACTATATACATCCAAATTTCGCCGACGACGTCAAGTCCTAATGTCATAGAGGTGAGTATCTTGCCATCATTCCGGGCACGATTCCAGACTCCGGCTTACTGACTAACAATTTTTCGATAACAAAACCTCGATAACACTTTGTCCGACCTAGGATTTAAACCTAGCAACTTATGATCGCCAGTCACTATACGCTTTAGACCATCGAGATCGTTAATACTTAAAATCCAGTAATAAGGCCCTAAGCGCATATAACACATTAATCCCCCTTCTATCAGCCGCTACCGCCGTCCGCGGCATGTTCTCACCGACCCTCCCGATGCTCTTATATCCCTTCTTTCGTATACAGATGCCGCACACAGGATCGGACACCGACCTCGCCGGTGATGTCGAAAATCCCTTGCCCGCGGGCCGGTACAGAGCATCACGGCGAGGCACCCTCCCCCATAGCGACTGCCCAAGCCTAGGCCGTTCCTCCTTGAGGCGCCCTTGAGCTAGTTGCTCCCTTGCCCTTCTGGCTCGAGCGTAGTGGTTGTGCGCTCGCCCTCTTGTCCGGTGTGTGTGTGTGTGTGTGTGAATGATTTACGCTGTTGGCCGCGAGGCCTTTTCAGCTTCACTGGACAAGGCAACGTAGTACCAATTCCTGCAGGCGCAATATAGTTGGCAGCCGTTATTTAAAGTATCATGTCAGTTTTGGTGTCAAATTAACAATACCGTGATCTAACGATCAATTCTATTTTATAATAGAGGGATGTCGCAATTATTCTGTAAAAAGCAATCCAGGTAGAGATCGAATACTCAAGCTTTAATACTGCTGTCAGCTCTCTTCAAAACTTACAAAATATACGGTATACACTAGTATATGATAGTATATACGACCATATCATGATATTTATGATGTAAGTGGTATAGTAGTATATATGGGATTTGTGGACTTTTTGCATGATTATGAATGAAGGTTCAAGGTCAAAGACTATCCACATTATCAAAGAAGACTCATAGACATCATTCCACGACCTCATGCTTTTACACCGTACATCCTCAATTTAAGATCCGCATTCATAGCGGTATCTACACTATTCATTTATGCAGTAATTTCGAAAAAGAAATCTGCAAACTGGAATGAACATAATTTAATGGAAAGATCCAATATATGATATAATAGCTTTCGTCGTAGTCTAGTGATGCACAGAGCAGATAGCGATCACAAGATTTTAGATTCGAATCCTAGGACGGGCAACATTTTAATAGGAGTTTTCTACAAAAAATAACGGTTGCTCTCTAAAGTCTGGTATGTGTCTTTTATACCGGGATATAACATTGTTGACAAAATGTGGGCGTACATCGTACCCCTGTCATCCCTGCGTGGGAAATTTAGGCATAACCATATTTATTCGTAACCAAAAATCCATTTGTTCAGTCATTGTTTATAAACGCAATTAAACAGTCGGAAGGGTGCGGAAAAGTTTATTTGCAAAATTTGAATTTTGGTGCTTTAAGACCCGGATAACACTTCGTCCGAGCAAGGATTCGAACCCAAGACCTTGTAATGGCATAGTCCATGCACCTCTACACCAATGAGGTAGTGTGCATACTAGCAATTAAAAAAAACTCCAGACCTTGTGCTTACTTAAAACCTATACCCGCACGACCCTAACGTTGACGCCGCTATGTCTAGCATCGAATTCTCGCTACTCTAAACATTCCTTCCTTACAATCTTGATTAAACTTTATTGATAAACTTTAATAGAATGGAAAATATACATACTTCTAAAATAAATATGTATACTTCTAATATATCTATCTATATCATAACGTCAGATCCCTTGCGGGGTAGGCAGAGAGGACAGAGTTCCAACAGGTTATTTCCTTACATACCTCTCTGGCTTCCTCCACTCTCATAGTTCGTCCCATACACAACTCTTTAATATATCTACTTCTTAATAACTTACAATAAAGTAGGTTAAAGTCATTTCATATGTAAATTTGGATTTCTGTGAATCAGTGACATTTGTATCTCTAAGTATTTAGAACGTCCGCGTTTCACTGTTTTCTTACATAATAAGGGGTAAAGTTCCTGCTAATATATTGTCGACAAGAAAAGAATTATGATTAATTTCGCAATACTCAAAAAAAAATAAAGACATTCACGCCTATATTCCCAAAGCGGGGGTGACAGAGGTGTACACTATTCAATAACGATGTTCAGTACCGGGCACAATTCCAGACTCCGGACCGTTACTGAGAATTTTTCAATAGAAAAACTACATTTGTCTGACCTAGGATTTGACCCTAGGACCTCGTGATCGCAACCCGCATTATTCGCCACTAGACCAACAATAAGGCAGTTCTCAATGTAATCTTCAAAATCTCTTTATGGATAACGTCATAACTACCACCGTTACTGATCAAATAGAAATTCGAAAGTTGTACTTAATAGAGTAATATCCAACTATTTTGCGTGCTTGCCCAATATGTAGGTTAATATTATCTCTGATTCCAGTTTTTGATTCTTTTAGCTACCAATATAAGGAACTTGCTATGTGTTATCACATATTAAGTAATCGTTAGAGATAGTTATCTATATTAAACTATTACTGAACGTAACACTTGTCAAGCTTCTTCATGATGATGATGGGACCCAGACTCGCCCATGTTACATTTCTGTGTACACCTCTGCTTACACTTACAGGATAAACAGAAGTAGGGTCCAGAGGTAGGGCAATTATTTATTTCTATACTATAAACATGCTTATGGTGAAGCATCATCATTGTTCTGTTTGGCACTTAGCATACACCAATAAGACGGCATTAAATACAAATAAGGACATTAAAGATATTCAATAATATATATTCAAATAAGGACAATTTCAGTATCTTAAAATGCATTCTATGAGTTTTTGTCTGCACCAATAAACGTTTGATATGAATAAGTTACTAACAGCTTTCATGCAGCAATCCTATTAATGAAAGTCGCATTAAAAAGAATACACCAATTCATGAAATACATCTTTTTATTTTCACCTATGTTATAATATGTACAAACTAATGACTATAATATTTACAATTGAATTGACTATTTTGGTATGATCACGGCTGCATTAGCATACTTGCTTGATAATACTATTGTATTACCAACAGCAGCTTTTCTTTTTGTAGTGCTTAACGTGTTTGATGATGTGGAGCGGGTACGGCTTCCATACCGGCACTGGGACCTCGACATGTTTCACCACTGGCACGTGGACCTTCTTGATAACCTCGTACGGCTTCTCAATAGGGATTGAGATCTCTTTTATAACTTCCACTGGAACTTCCTTTAGTACCTCAACGGGAACTGGCCTCTCAACTTCAACGTGCTCAGTCTTGTAGACAGGGTAAGGTACGTGTTTCACGACGTCCACGGGAACAGGGTAGGGTTGTGGGACAGGAACTTTGACTTCTTGGCGGACTGGCACTGGTACAGGCTGTGGTACAGCAACTTGAATGTGGCGAGTCACTTCCACTGGGATGCGGCGAACGACGTTCTGGACAACGGACTGCAACTGGTACTGAGTCTGTGTTACGTCAGGGCGTCCAACTGTCACACTAGTACCGATTACCCTTGGAGCTCCAATAGTGGCACTTCCAATGCCACCGACAGGCAGATTTGAGCCGGGCAACAATCCTGAGCCGAATCCATTACCACTAGAAGACGGGTCAGAGAGAACACCAGCTAATCCGGGGTCTGTAGCGATGGAGCCAGGTCCAAATCCGATTCCAGGGTCACTAAAGATGGGGCCAGATCCAGATCCGATACCAAGTCCACTGCCTCCGAATCCGCCATCACCACCAGCTAATCCAGCACCATTGCCGAGGCCTCCACCGATGAGTCCTTGGTCGATTGACCCAAGTCCACCACCGAGGTCGCCATTAAGCAAAAGTGAACCAGCTCCGGGAAGAGCCGCGCCAGATGTCACGGGTCCATGATCATCCACAACACTTTCTTCAACATGAACTGGTCCAACTGGGCTTGGGGGCCCGTAGGTTTTCGAAGGAGGTCCAAACGACGCAGATGGAGAACTTAAAGCTGAGGATACGTATGTGTCGTGGCTGTGACCTGACAGTCCTGCGTTTGCGCTATACACAATCGCCGACAGGAAGAGTACTTTGACCTGTAACAAATGATACAAAGCTTACTCTGTATACTGGCTGACAGAAGAACATATTTCATTTTATTTTATTTTTCAAATTTATCATCAGCGACTTACAACAAATGCCATGGCTTTTAGCTAAACGCGTTGAAGCCCGCTAAAGTGTGGTTGGTTGTTGTCCCTTCCGAGAGTCGGTGGTTTGTGTTTTGATATTGCAACGGCGCCACATATTTATACAACTCACTCTTTCCAACAACGCCTATGAATAAATTAAGCTACGAACTCGAGCGGTACAGCTGGTTCTATAAGTACGTCACAACTGCCAAAATATTATAACTGTATGCTAATTTTTTAATACTGATCACTAACGATATTTTCTACGATTATGTAAGGATAAAGCAGCAGTTACTCTTGTAAGCGTTAGATGTCGTTGCTTTACGTGTTAAATCTGGTTAAATAATTCAGATAAATGATACAACCAATAAATCTCGTTCATATCAATACATTATTTAATAAGTGAAAATATGTATAGGCTTTCTGCTTCCGCCTTTACGTAATGCCGTTTAAAATGCTGTAGATTTTCCAGTTCATAAATAAAATTATAAACATTTAAAGAAAAGCTATGTAGCTGTAAAAATTAAATTAAATTTACAGTATATATTGGGTATGTGAGTATATCATTTAAAGTGAAAAAGGTAGAATTCTTTGTATGTAAATGGGTACATAAAAATAATTTTAATTTAAAGAGACTTATTTTTCTTTTTAAAAACAAGCTTTTATAGCAATAACCCAAAAAACCAATCTTTCTTGGTTGAGGAGTTTCTATGGCCTCCTTCCGGCTCCATTATGAGACCTTAGACAACATCCGGATCTAGAAAGTACTCGTCAAGACAACCCAACGAGCCCAAACACGACAGGGTTATATGGGGTAATTGAATAGTTCCATTGGCCACCTTTCGACTTCATCATCCAACCCTAAACACTATCTGGTTGTAAAGGACTCGTTAATACCAATCTAGCAAGCTTAAACACGAGAAGGTTAGATTGTATAGTTCACATGTTCCTATGATGACCTCCCGACTCCATCATCAGACCAGCTTCATGGTACCATAATATTACATTGTCATCGACCTTACATATGTATGCCAAATTTCAGCTCAATCGGATACCCGCAAGTGCTTGAAAAATGTATCACAAGATTTGAACCGGAAATACAGACAGACAGACAGACGAACAGACAGGCATACGAGCATTGAAAGTTAAATAAAAGCTTGTAAAAACACCGTCATCTCTGTATTTTCTAAGCGAGGATAGCAGAGGTTTGCACCGACATATATTGCCAACAATGTTAGGTTACAATACCATAGGGGGCGAACCTATTGCCATTTCAGGGCATAATTTCAGATTGTCCTACCTAATATTTATACCTAGGAACTTGTGATCGTTAGGTGCTCTATGCGTCACTTTATCAACGAGGCTATAAAAAGAGTAAAGTAAAAGACATTGTCCTGCGTCCATGCATGATTCGCCCCAGAATCATCACATCAATGAAAAAGTGTTTATATGGTTTCAAACCACCTATAAATTATCTACATGCATTTATTATTAACAGACAAGCGGGAGATTTGCATTATTGCAAAAATAGTTTAAGATTTTGCGGTTATAATTTAGTAACTAACAATACATTCGTAAAAACGTTATGTAAGAATATATTAGGAATAATCAAATCGATTATGGTTGAATGTAATCGATTAAACACAACCGATTGAAGGGTTGACATCTCCAACCCTAGTTCGTTAACAACGTTGAGATGCTGTCGGTGACTTCGATTTAAGTATTTACAATACTTTGAAATATTCGTTTTGGATTGCAAATTGTGCGTTAGATACGGACATTTCCCACTACTAGAATAAAATAGATGAGTAATTATGATATAGGCCACATTTTTGTTGGTTCTGGGGCCATTTTCGACGATGTCCTTTACTTTAAAAAAGACTTATAATCAAAATATGCGTACAAATAGGCCTTTAGAAATTATAACCTTACTTATAACCAAACAACAACATTATAAGTCTCATACAGTCGCATTATGTTCTTACGATGAGTAGGTATAGGCACTTAATTAGTATCTAGGTAAGGTATTGTAGCTTTGGTAACTTAGTACGTAAGTAAGACCTGTCCAAGATTAGCTCAAGATAAGAATATTAGTCATAATACATATAGTCATAGGGAGGAGGCCTATGCCCTGCAGTGAGTAAAACTATAAATAAAAATAAACACCGTCACGCTTATATTCTCCAAGCGAGGGTGGCAGATGTGTACTGTGTACACCCACTTTTCTCCGACGATGTTAGGTCTCATGTAATAGGGGCGAGTCTATTGCCATATGCCGTGTACAATTCTAGACTCCGGACTGATACTGATTTTTCGCTAGAAAATCTACTTTTGAGACGAGAACTCAATTTTGAGTTAAGCTCGTCTTGGTACATTTTATTTTATTATTATTTTTATTTTGTAACATTTTCTATGTGTGTACAATAAAGAATTAAGAATTTGTCTGACCTAGTGTTATATTGTTGATTTGTTTACATGGATTTATGTGAATTAGAATAGGGTACTTTTCTACTTTGTTAATTAATAATGTGGATTAAGTGGGTAGATAAACAAGACAATGACATACGCACTCTTGTACAATGGCTACCTAGCAAAATACATGATTTACATTGAGTTAGTGTTTTACTAAAGTTCAGGACTTAATAGTGGCGACGTTTGGTGAAAAGTGGTCAAAATGAACAGTAAACAGTGAAATTTGATGAGTTTAATCCGCAAACGGACAATTGGGACATTTATTTCGATCGTTTACAATTTTGTTTTGAGGCAAATGGCGTCGTTTTGGATGCTGACAAGCGAGCCAATTTCTTTACATTGTGTGGATCGCGAGTATTCGAAACATTCCTTGCATTAATTACACCAAAGAAAGCTAGTGAAGTGACATTTAATGAAATACATAACATTCTTACAAAACATTTTAGCCTAAAGCCAAATGAAATATCAGTGTCCTTTCAGTTTTATAAACGAGATCAAAAACGTGACGAGTCTGCATCGGACTATATAGCACAATTCCGAAAGTTAACTTCCGGTTGCAATTTTATAGACTTAGAGCGAATGTTACGTGACCGATTAGTTTGTGGTATGAGGGACGAAAGACTACGAACTGTTGAAGAGGGACCGTATAACTTATCAGGACGTCGTGGACGCTATGTTGTCAGCTGAAAGTGCGGGGCGGGATGTTCGTATGATCCAGCAAGCGGCCGGCGGGTTGTCGTCGGGGCTATCACAGCCGTTCTTATCGGGGTGTACTAATACGGGACCGCCCGCAGATGTCGAGCCGATGGATGTTAATGCTGTTCAAACGAAGAATTTTTATAGTCGTTTATGCTACCGTTGCGGGAATCGACACGCCGGAGAGTGTCGTTTTGCAAATACTATATGTCGCTATTGTTAAAAGAAGGGGCACTTGGAATAGTTTAAGCAAGAAGAAGAACGTAAACTGACGTAGTGCAGCGTATCTGACGTCTCTGACGTCAGATACGCTGCAGATGCGGATGATCGTTTAAATGGAATTTATTGGGTACCGGGTGTAATTAACCATCGAACCAGCCGCATACCGCCCTACGAAGTGGCGGTAGCTCTTGCGGGGGTATCGGTCAACATGCAGGTGGACACGGGTGCTAGTTGTTCGATCATTAATGAACGCACATGGCACTCGATTCGCTTTCGTCTACCACGTGATGCTCTGCAGCCTATCGAACTGTCGCTCCTAACATGGACAGAGACTCCCGTACGTCTTTTGGGACAAGTTTGGTTGCCAGTACAATACAATGAGGTGATCCGAGATCTTTGCGTTATCGTCACTAGAGGAACTGGACCAAATCTTCTAGGTCGTGATTGGTTTAGCCCGCTAAACATCTCACTAAATATTCACTTTATTGAAGATGTTGTTGAAATCGATAGATTGATGAATAAACACAAAGAAGTATTTCAGGATGGACTCGGTACCTACCGTGGACAGCAAGTGACAATACATCTCAAAGCGAATGCTGTACCTAAATTTTTAAAAGCCAGACCTGTTCCATTTGCAATCAAGGAGAGGGTAGAACAAGAGATAGACAGACTAGTAGAAGAAGGAGTACTACAACCGACGTCCTATTCTGAATGGGCTACGCCCGTTGTTCCGATAATAAAGAAAACCGGAGAAATAAGATTGTGTGGTGACTATCGCAGCACAGTCAACGAAGCAACTGAATCAGATACGTATCCTTTGCCTACCGCAAATGAAATTTTCGCCAAAGTTGCAGGTGGCAAAAAATTTTCAACTCTAGATCTGGACCGTGCATATACACAGGTGGTTGTCAACGAAGACATCTCGAAACTGTTAACTTTGAATACCTGTAAAGGTCTTTACACTGTACATCGATTGGCTTTTGGCGTCAAGGCAAGTCCGGGGATTTTTCAGCGTTTGATGACATCTTTGCTGGCTGATATTCCGGGAATAGCTGTCCTAATTGACGATATTATTATTAGTGGCAGGTCTAAACAAGAATTGCAGGACAGACTGGACACTGTTTTGGGACGGATAGGTCGAGCTGGCTTTCGCCTTAATAAGAATAAGTGCAAATTTTTTCAAGAAAGGGTCGAATTCCTTGGATTTGTCGTAGATGCGGAGGGAATACATCCCGCAAAATGTAAAGTAGAGGCAATCGTGAACACTCCTAAGCCTAAGAACAAGCAGGAACTGCAGGCATTTCTCGGTCTATACAACTTTTATGAAAGATGTATACCACACAAGGCTACTATACTAGAGCCACTACATAGGTTATTGGAAAAATCGCAGGCATGGAGGTGGACAGAGCGTGAGCAAGCGCATTCGACACAGCGAAACGTCTTATTACCTTTGACTTAACACTGGAGCACTATGACTTACGAAAACCACTTGTACTTACGTGTGATAGCTCAGAATACGATGTTGGTGCAGTATTGTCTCATGAGACTCATAATGGACAGGAACGTCCCATAGCTATGGCGTCAAGAACATTACATTCACACGAAAGACGTTATTCGCAACTGGACAAAGAGGCGGCATCTATAATGTTTGGTATCACCAAGTTCCATAATTACCTGATGGGAAGACATTTTCGATTAGTGACTGATCACAAACCGCTACTGGGTTTATTTGATCCAAAGAAACCTATGCCTAATATGTTATCACCTCGATTAACTAGGATTGCCATCGCTTTAACGTCTCACAGCTATGAAATAGTTTATAAACCAGGTGCGCAAATTGGATTCGCAGACAATTTAAGTCGTTGGCCGCAACCAGTTCCAGAGGAACCGGAACAACAGCTCGGTGAAAATTGTTGATGGCCGAGTCACCAGAAGATTTTCCCTATGATGTTGAGCAGATAGCGTCGGAAACGAGACGTGATAACACATTGTCACGAGTAATCTACTATATACAACGCGGTTGGTCCGTTAGAGTCAATGACAACAATTTACATCCATTCTGGTTGAATCGTTTAGAATTGTCGCTTCAGGACGACTGCATATTGTTGGGTTGTCGAGTGCTCGTACCAAAGTCCATTCGCCAAGCAGTGTTGAAAGCGTTGCACAGAACACATTCAGGAATAGTACAAACGAAAGCTCTGGCTAGAAGCTATGTTTGGTGGCCACGCCTCAATGAAGACATCAAAGACCTAGTCAGCACGTGTACTAAATGTTTGGAACATCGACACATGCCGCCAAAGACCTATCATAAGTGGATTACACCGTCAAGGCCGTGGTCCAGAATACATATGGATTTCGCTGGACCATTCTACAATAAGTATTTCTTGATTATCGTGGATGCTTACTCTCGATGGCCTGAACTATTTATGGTCAATAACACCACTTCGGCTACGGTCATTAAACTATTGAGGACGGTATTTGCTACACATGGGCTATGTGATACAATAGTCTTGGATAACGGCACATGTTTCGTATCTAATGAAATAGAGAAATTTTTCACTGCTAATAATATTCGTCATGTGACTACAGCCCCATATCACCCAGCTACAAATGGGTTGGCCGAACGAATGATACAGACAATTAAGGATAAATTAAGGAAAATGGATGACTTGGCATGGGACAGTAGAATTCCAAATCTACTGCTAGGACTTCGGGTCACACCATGTACTACAACAAAGAAGACACCAGCAGAACTGCTCATGAATAGACGGCTACGTACTTTATTGAATACTATAGTATTCAATATTTATTGTTTATTGAATACTATAGTATTCAACTATAGTATTCAATAAAGTACGTAGCGTAAGTAGTGTAGATTATCTGGGTGTATACACCCAGATAATTCCCAGTATGAGTCCGAAGTCTGGAATTGTGCCCGGTATATGGCAATAGGCTCGCCCCCTATTACATGGGACCTAACATCGTCGGCGAAACGTGGGTGTACTCAGTACACCTCTGCCACCCCTTCTGGGGAATATAGGCGTGACGATCTGCATTCTAAAACTCCATATGACAGACATAGAGATAATCACTATATGTCATAGATGCCTTTTGGTGACAGCTTAATTATGTATTGGCATTTGGTCACATAATCGTTGTTCAATTGGTATATGTTTTTATGTTTTATTTATTATACTTAGGGGGGAGGTATGTTATATTGTTGATTTGTTTACATGTGTAGATTAGAATAGGGTACTTTTCTACTTTGTTAATTAATAATGTGGATTAAGTGGGTAGATAAACAAGACAATGACATACGCACTCTTGTACAATGGCTACCTAGCAAAATACATGATTTACATTGAGTTGGTGTTTTACTAAAGTTCAGGACTTAATACCTAGTATACAATAAAACGGTAAATTAAGACATTAATCGGATTTCAAAATTAGAAAAGGAAATCGGCGTTATTGAAGAAATGAGAATTTTTTCTAATGAGTGACTTTATTTATGACTTTAATTGAGAGTAATTTTTTTTTGTAGATTTATTGGTATAAATAGGATCAAGCTAATTCCGCAAGCAGAGGTGCCTGAGGGGTACTGTGTGCACCCACATTTACTGACGATGTACAGACCCATTAAAGGGGCAAAGTCTTTTATCATTACACCGTCCATAATATCCGACTCCGGACTGCGATTATTTTTCAGAAAAAAAACATCAACACTACTAGACCTAGGATTCGAACCCAAGACCTCATAATTTCCAGCTGTACCACCGTCACAGCTATATTCTTAAGCAGGGGTGGCAAAGGTGTACTAAGTACACCCACTTTCCGCCGACGATGTTGGGTCCCATGTAATAGGTGGCGAGCCTATTGCCATATACCGGGTACAATTACCGGGTAATTTTTCGTTAGAAAAACTACATTTACCCAACCTAGGATTTGAACCCAGGACCTCTTGACCACAAAGCGATGCGCTTTGCCACTAGACTAACGATGCAGTACCATCAGGCAGGAAATAAATACACCTACTTAATAATATTGATTTTAATACTAGGTAGGTATTCTTACTTCCCGTGGAGTAAGTACGTAAAATATTACTAAAAGGATGTATGAATGAGTAAATGAGATAGTTTACGCTCACTGGCATTACATGCCCAAAATACGGACGCGGGGACAAGTAGCTCCCGGAAGCCAGGTAATTGCCATGTGAAATGGTCTTGCGCACTAATCAACCAGCCTTTGTTACTCGCATCGTGTACAGGCACCATAATAATAATAATAATAGCGGCCTTATAGCAAAGAGCTTCGATAAACACCTCGAGAAGCTCTCGCTAGCCTGATACAGAAGCCACTAATTTACGTATAACGTATGCGAAATTTTAGCTCAATCGGACACTTGCAAGTGCTTGAAAAGCTTAAATAATAGCTTGTAGCGAACATAGTTTACAAAACCCAATATTACCATTATAATGTAGAGATTACAAGGAAAAATTCGACATGCACATTTACCTATACCAGAATTTCATTGAACCTATTTCTCAAACAAAAAATGCCACCATAAACAAATTAATTTTGTTGCAGAAGACGCTAATGAACATGACACGAGTAATTAAAGCCTCTACCACACAAGTGCGCTATCGTATACACAATATGGCAAAAAAGACGTCGCGTTAATACATATTTAACTATCGTTATAACGCATATCACGTAAATGACCTTCACGTGAAGTTGACTCGTGAAACTTGAAAACAGCAGATCATTAGCCTACTCAGTAAGGATGGGAAATACACCGGTGACATAGAGAGAAGAGTAAGTGCAGGGAATAGAGTGAATGGTGCGATGGGAAAGCTACTTGGGAGCCGGCACTTAAGCCAAAAGGCGCAGCTGGCCATACATAACGGAGTTCTTGTCCCAACGCTGTTATATGGTAGCGAGAGTTGGGTATGTAAGAGGGAGAATGAAAGTAGGATAAATGCGGTGGAAATGCAAGCTCTGCGAAAGATGTGCGGAGTGAAGTTGACCGACCGTGTTTGTAACAGCGTAGTAAGAAAGCGAGTAGGTACTCGTATGAAATACTATATCCGATAATATGGGTGTAAAGTTGAGGAAGAGTATGCTCCGTTTGTTCGGGCATATAGAAAGAATGTCAGTAGAAAGAATGTCGGAATAGATTTACAATGCGAAAGTAGAAGGATCTAGGTACCTTGGAAGACCTAGACTATCTTACCACGACCAAATAAACCGAGTCTTATCTAAATGACAAGTCAAGAGTCACCGTAACCGGCGAGCGTGTATGAGACAAACTATGAGTGGAGGAAGCCAGAGAGGTATGTAAGGAAAGAACCTGTTGGAACTCTGTACTCTGTGTCTACCCGCAAGGGATCGGGCGTGATGATACAGACTAGCCTACACCAAATTCATTACATAAATTTATAAGCAATAATAAATTAATATGAGCCAAATGGCCTAAATTTCCGAAACATCTGTTTCACGAATCTCAACGTTTACGTAAGCACCGTCCCTACGTTGGCCAACGCAGATTTGTTATTATAATGGTCCCACATTCGATACGACTGCGATTCTAATTTCACCTGCTTGTGGGAATTTATATGATAATCATTATAACATATTATAAGAGGAAGTATCGATATATTTAAATCGATTGGATTTTACGTGTGTTGAAAGAGCCTCGACGCTTGGTTTTGTTTATGTTTTGACACAAAATATCAACTACAATTTCTGAAGAGGTAATTAAGCTAGGTATTCATACTCTCGAAACATCTGTTTCACGAATCTCAACGTTTACGTAAGCACCGTCCCTACGTTGGCCAACGCAGATTTGTTATTATAATGGTCCCACATTCGATACGACTGCGATTCTAATTTCACCTGCTTGTGGGAATTTATATGATAATCATTATAACATATTATAAGAGGAAGTATCGATATATTTAAATCGATTGGATTTTACGTGTGTTGAAAGAGCCTCGACGCTTGGTTTTGTTTATGTTTTGACACAAAATATCAACTACAATTTCTGAAGAGGTAATTAAGCTAGGTATTCATACTCTCGGTATCCTGTCAACCACAACGAGCTATTATTCTTGTTAAGCACAATTTATCAAGCAGTAGCATGTCTAGCACATATTTTAGTTCCTTGCATACCTATTGGAGGTGAAGTATATTCTTTTTATTTAACTTGCAATGTTCGTATGTCTGTCTGTCTTTCCGGTTAAAATCTTGCATTCCATTTTTCAAGCACGTGTGGGTATTCGATTGAGCTGAAATTTGGCATACGCATATAAGTCTGATGACAATTCCATAATATGGTACTATGGAGCTGGTCTGGTGATGGAGTCCAAACGTGGCCATTGGAACATGTGAACTATACAACGTAACCCCCTCGTGTTTAAGGTTGTTAGATTGGTATTTACAAGTACTATGCAACCTGATAGTAATAAGGGTCTGAATATGAAGGCAAAAGGTGGCCAATGGAACTACACAAGTAGTCAATATAACCCCGCCGTGTTTGAACTACAAGTTGATAAACCGACTTTTAAGATTTGATATCGGCTAAATTTATTTTTTGTAGTGTAGGCATACTTACAGGCTGTCCATCTGATGGTAAGTAGTAACCGTAGTCCTAAAACTTCAGGGGAACAGATGAGATGCTGATCTTTTTAACAGACCTGTAGACTTGCCTTTTGAATAACCCCATGTTATAGGTCAAAGGAAATACCTTAGGACAGAGATACTCGCATGCTCGTGGAAGAAATTCAGGCGATGCACGTACCATAGTGGCGTATTATGCATCCAAACGGTGTGGATGAAATTTCCCCGAGCGTTAAAGGGTGCGATGGCGGAAAAGTGTTAGCGGCACCAAGTTAAAAAGTTCCTCAGAAAGGCTATGGTATAAATGGTAGAACGCATAAAACGAACTAATTTCCATAGATCTCCAACTATTAATAATTTATGTTGTACAGGATTCTACTGCATTAGAATGTAGTTAGCAATGATATAGGGTTTAATAAATATGGTTATGACTAGTGTTAAAATCTTAAAATAATATGAGATGACACACGAAAGGCTTGTGGTTTTTGGTGTAGAAATTGTTCTTCTACTTTTCCCAGAACTGTATTTCTACATCATTTTAAAAAGCCGACTTAGGAATTCAGTTGTGTAGGTTATCGAGAATCATGCCTATGATACTTAAGATTTTGAAACATATTTTCTTTGATATGTTACATTTCTGTTTGACTTTTTAACCTTTAGGTAAATTTCATCACCTTTTTCCACACATTTCAGATAATTTACCATTAAAATCTCTGCCTCCACCCAAAAAATTCTGCTTCACATTTAACAACATTGCTATCCATGTCCTACATATCTTCGCCGACATAAAGCCCCTAAATTTAATAAACTAACCTCCAACTACAGTTACGTAGAAATATTACACGTTGTGTTCTTTCATAATGTCGCATTTATTGTACCTCCTTCGGGCGATAAAATCTTAATAGTAGGCGGACGAACCCGCGGGCGTGGACCAGTGACTTTTAATCTCAAGCGATTATAAAAAAACCGGTGACCAACTGTCCAACTGCCGCTTCCGGTTAAGTTTGTTGTCTTTTTACGTAATTTTAAAATTTTAATGACCCACTTTTCTCGATTTTATAATAGAGAATACTTGAGCCATGAGTTAGAAAACGGTTTTACTTATGCTATCTGCTAAAATCACGAACATGATTATTAATTTATTAGAAAGATCAGATGTTTGGTCAAAATGACTAATATTAATCTAAATTATGTATGAGATAGATAATTTTGATGATTACCAAGTACTTAATGAATTATTAAACTAAAATGATGGTCTAGTAGTTAATGTTAAAAAAACCCGGTTCTTAAGAAATGAAGAATCATCTACAATTTGAATATTTTGAAAATTGTACAAATTGATATAAGATTTTTTTATTTTATCTTTTTATCCCGCCTTTTGTTTGTAACAGTGAATTGAAAAGGAATCACTATTAGAACTGGGAAAGGGAAGTTTTTTTAATAAGCATAAGCTCTTCACGAGATCCTCAATCTTCTGTGGGCAAGTCCGAGGTATCCTACTAATGTTATAAATGTGAAAGTATGTTCTGATATTTGGATGTTTGTTACTCAAAAACAGATAAATGGATTTAGGTGCAATATGGCACACAGATAGTTATTACCTGGATTAACATAGGGAATTTTATCACCCGGATTTTTTCACTTTTTATCAGAGAAAAATGTTAGGTTCCTGTCTAAAATCAACGCGGATGAATTCGCTGGCAGAAACTATTACGCTAAAATTAAAGATGTAGTTAAATATAAATAAAGTCATTTAAACAACGCAGTATAATGACAGAAAGATAATTCCCCGCTACGTGGACAGTTTAAGATACACATACCAAATGAATTGACGGACGATTTAGCGCATTGGTTAAAAGCTTAAGCCGCTCCGCCCACTGTCTAATAATCGCGGGTCCAAACATAGGATAAACCTTTCCGTGACCCACAATTATTTGCTTCGGTCTAGGTATTTGTAAATGTGAATTTTCATGCTTGTAAACGCACCCAGGATACAGGAATAAGAAACACTAGGACATATTCCTGTATAGTGGGTGCGTGTAAGTTTGAAAAAAAAGAAATATGTTACCTTCAGAATGCATGTAAGTTTTAAATGTATCTGACCATTCCTTATACCTTTACTATATACTTTACAAATTACCAAAGAGTTCATATTACTTAAACAAGAAACACGCCTTAATGTTATACAGTTGTACTAACAGTTTATTTAAAAACATTACCAATATCAACAGAACATAGCAGAAGTTTAACTTTTTGAATAAGCTTATGGAAAGTCAGTATTGGAGAAGCCTTTGTTCAGTAGTGGACTGCTATAGACTGATAATGATATGAAAGGTCGTCAATATGTAATGATCAACTCGATTCAAGTAACTGGTGTTGGTTAAGGCACTCGCGCTAGTTATTCACATCGTACAAATAAGTAAATAAGTACGTGAGTCCAGTGTTTACACATGTACAGTGAGTTTTCGTTAGAGCGAGTGGTTCACTTAAGTAGCCCGCATGATAACTCGCACTATGTCTTATCACCGAAAATAAAAAGCGACTGTTCAATAGGGGGTATTTTCACTTCAGGCTCATTCAAAGATTCTAAACTGTCTATCTAAACTATCACAAAATTAAGTGCTTATTTTTTAGAAGAAGCCTCATTTTCACCGTTCTAATCTGGTGTTATACTCGTATGAGCTTCTTGATTTACTCAGTTAAAAAGTATTTGTGTTTTCTAAATTTTGCTTAGCGCTTTTAAATAGACAGTCCTCACGCATTAGGTGCCACATAAACGCGAAACGAGTAAATAGCAGATTAATTTTTTTAATTACAAGAAATACTGTGGATAAGTAACTCTTTGGTACAAATTCTAGGTCGGATAAAGTATCACTGAGGTTTTCTTGGTTATTGTACGAGTCCAGAGACTGAAATTGTATCGATATAATGATACGCTTAATAGAGGTACACAGCCTCGAAAACGAAGAAAACGATTTCCACGTGTTTTATTTTTTATGACAACAAATATTGCTAGATTTTTTTTTAATCTTGATGTTTAATTTTGTATCTAAAATTAGACCATGTAAGCATGTGACATGCTTTATTATTCTGAAAAATAGATACCCATTGGATAATAAACCACTATTGTTATAGTTCATAGCGTAAGTTGATTTAGAAAAGCCTCATTACACTGTCCATTCATTATTAAGCCTGGTCTCTAGCCTGAAGATGTTGATGTAAGATGTTGTGTTAGTTCTAGTATATTAGACAGTTGACCGTACAGACGATTATTAACATCTATTAATATCAACCAGGTACAAAAGCGATTGGGGAGGCCTATGTTCAGCAGTGCACAAGTATAGGCTGAGATGATGATGAGGTACAAAAATGTTGATAAATAAAAGAAAGAAATCTTTGGATACTTGTTTTAATATGTATTTCAACTTATATTAGTACTATTTACAATTTGAAGATTACATTAGATCATAAAATCTATGTACATTCACCTAAATTAATGACTTAGTTATCACCCTAGATTGCAGCCTCACGATGAGCTATGAAGCGATTATTTACAAAGAATCAGACTAGTGTGATGTGTTGAGGTACATGTGGAAAGTTCTTTGGGGCTTACCAGCCACCGTTCCAGCCACCATGAGACCCGTGAGACCCGTGAGACCCATGCCAACCGTGGCTATGCTCTTGAGCGTGATGATGTACAGTCTTGATCAACGGAACAGGGTACTTCTTAACTATCGGCACTGGAACTTTGATCAGCTTCACAATTGGTACCTCAACAATCCTTTCGATCGGTACTGGATGTTCAACTGGGACCTTGACAATCTTTTCAACTGGAATTTTAACGAGTTTCTCAACTGGGTAAGGTACCGGCTTGTCGATTTTAACATGCTGGATTTTTACGACTGGAACCGGGACGTTCCTTACTACTGGCACTTGGACGGGGTAAGGTTGAGGTACGGGGACCTGGACAGTTTGTGGTACAGATACGGGAACCGGCTGTGGTACTCTGTGAGTCACCTCACGCACGACTTGGTATTGCTCATCGCGTACGCGATACTGTGTGGGAGCACCGTTGCTGGTCGCCAAACCGTGAATCTCTTTAATTACTGGTGCCGCATTTCCTACAGGAGGAGCGTCGCCACCAATCAGACCTGGGCCGGAAGGTCCACCGCCTATGAAACCGCCACTACCGATAGCTGGTCCACTTATACCTCCACCGATAGTCAGGCCGGAGCCACCGATAGCTGGTCCACTAATAGGTCCACCGAGCGACAATCCAGAATCACTGATGACTCCACCAATCGGTCCACTGAAGGATCCACCAATGGGACCATGATATTTAGTGTCGAGAGGTAATCCACTAGAATGTCCCACCAAAGAAGCGCTGCCAAGACCAATACCGTGGCTTAAGCCAACAGATCCACCAATTAGTCCAGATCCAGAGTATGTTGCTGATGGTAATGATCCAGCCGGGAAGTTGCTTGGGGAGAAGCTTGATCCGTGGTCATGATGACCGTGGAGGTAACCTGCGTAGCTGCTGCTCAATAGGATTGATAAGCACGTCAATTTAATCTGAAAAGAAAACGATTACTTTTAGACATTTTTGCTAATAGGTGGTAATGGTTCGATTTTTAATCGATTAATAAAATATGGAGATTCCAAATTCAAATGTTTGTTTTTTTTTCTTTTTATATTATGAAATTGGAAATCAAAATTGTAAGAGATACATTTTCGTGTCATTTTTTTATGTCTGTATTTTTTTTCTTTACTTACAAAGGTAGCCATTGTGATTAGCTAATCGCTGGCCACCGAACTGAAGTTGTGTTTACTGCAACAAGCTACGCTTGTTTGTGGTGATGTCGTACATTCCGATCATATTTATATCTATGTTGTCTCTGGGCCTGGGTCGCCGCGTCACCGAAAACGAGACTAATGAAACCAGTTTGGGAATCATCTCTCCTTTTCTAACGGAAATACGGAATATGCGGCGGATTTAATTTATGCTGGGCGGTTACTCAATACATAACATACTTAACTGAATGAGGAGCCAATGTTATGGTGATATACTAATAATTTCCTACTTGGCAAGGTGACTGTATTTGGATTTTTTTAGAAAATGTATATATTATGTCAAAACTGCGAAATATTCACATAAAAGTGACATAGATAAAATCATTTTCGTAGTTCTTTGTTTCCGCCTTCGACATAAATAAAAGGCGACAATTGAAGTAAACCTTCAAAATATTGTTAAGGTTATATCGTTGGTTATGACAGATTTACTTGAAGGAACACTGATTAGGATATAAGTTTTTCAAATACTACTCAGTTTTCCGTCATAATTTCATATAAGATTTTTATGGACTTCTTAAAATCTCAACTCATGGTATGTCAATAGAAAAACGCAGTTGCTTGCTGTTGTTGTGTGTGCTTATTATTGTTATCAGTTCCTTTTCCAGCATCCTTTAATTGACTATAGTTACGACTATGTCGGTTTGCAAGAGCTAACAGCGTGTTAAAGTCCTTATCTTGGAGCTATATTTGGTTTCTATAATTTAATTTACTTTATTCTATGCAATCCTAATGCTGCTTTTGTTAATCACTTTTGACTTTATATTTATTTCAGTACCACATGACGGTTTTTACGGTAGGGATTTACAATTTATCCTCAAGTTACAATCTAACTCCGAGTTAATCCTTAATTTGTCTTGTTAGCCATCTTCTTAAAATATCTGGTGCCTGACATAACAAGTAGCCCCATAACATGAAAGTGTTCCAAAGAATTATAAATACTCTAAATATACGATCATCAATATTTCACCAAAATTATCTCAAATAGCGATCAGAAATCAATATAGTCGCATCGTCACAAATTTGCTAATTAATTGGAACACTTTATATAATTACTTGAACCACGAGACACAGTCCAAAGTGATTCACTATAATTGTATTAAGCGATGCGTTTCAAGACTGAATCAGTTTTCAATTAACGTTTCAACAAATACCAACGTCTTACTCCAAATTGAACATTATTACTTACCGTCTAAAGTTTATGTTTGCCTAGATGTAATCAGGTTGGAACGTTGTCCAAAGCATTCAGCTCTACATATTACCAGCTCGAGTGTGTGAAAAGCATGGGCAGTGCGATCAGAAAGCGAAACGCACGCGAATACAGACAGTCGCTTTATTTCAATAAATCTAATGCAATTTAGCTGTGATATCACTAGGACCAATTATGAATGGTGTGTAAAATACTTAAAGGTAATAAAACGTTCGGGTTTTTATAAAGAGGTTGTTGATACTTGATGTAAATTAACTACCAGCAAGCTATGTGCCTTCCAGTAACACAAAATAATTATCATTATCACTTTTAGCTCATTCCACGCACTGCGGAACATAACTGAGCCAATCTTGGCCAGGTCTTACCAACGCACTTAACTACATCGTGGACACATCTTTATACTGGCCTTCTATGATAGTCATATCCATTCTACAAACCTAAAACTAACATAAACTAACATTTTACTCAAATTTCTGCTTTTCTGTAACGCCTTTCGTAGGAGTTTCCAGACTCCACATACTGCACTGAAATCCTCATTACTTCACTGTATTTAGTATTTCCATTTCATATTTCCATCAATTTAAATCATCTTATAGATCGCAACTAGATGAAATATTAATGAATGAGCAGATTGCGTAATTACTGTGTCTCGATGACTACGTTCTTTACAACATGTCATTCACATTTTTCAAGTGAAATCAGAAGAAAATTGCAGTTAAAACGTTTACGTGATGTAATGTCATATTTTTTAGACCACGCGTGTTCTATTAACGAGAGCTCGCTACTCACAGATATATGAAACTAGAAATAATATACTGTTGGTATAACTTTTGTTACAGTTTAGAGATAGTGTAAGAAAGACAAGATTTATATCTTGTCTTACACAAAACAGTTTTTACAGTAGCATAATTATACTACTTACAAATGCTTTAAACATCATAGTAGTCTATATAGAAAATTGAACTTTATATCTTAGTGTGTAGCTATCATTACTAGGGTTATGATAAGTGGAATATCTAGTTAGTGGGTTTATGTTTTATAGCTTAAGAAGTGATCATACTGACAAATATAGGATTTGTCATAAGTATTTTTATTGCTATTTAGTTAATTCAGGTCCTAATATTAAAAAAAAACGCTATAAAGGTAAACTTAATGTTTAATTATTTTGTTTTATTAACATTAAAGGCAATTATTTACAACAACTCAACAACAAAATCAACAGTTATAACTTATCACAATAACAAATCGGTACAAAGATAAAACTAACAACAAAAGCTTATAAAATATTTATTTACATTTATAAACCTATGTCTATGATTATTGATTACCATGTACTCTGTGATGATTACCTACACGAGGGTATGTACAAAACCGTAAAACGATACTTATTTAAATTAAAATTAAAATTAAATGAGATAAATGCCAAATTTTAACGTAGCACCAATTGAGAAATATTACAAGGTAACAAAACGTGTATACAAACTATCAGAAATAAAGTTTAATGTATTGTACATCAGTCCATTAGATATATCTTAAATCATACAGTAAGCAAACTGGACTTAAAAGCATAAATTCTATGAAGATTTTTGGTCTTCAACAGTGTCAGACTTAGATTCTGCGACAGGCGGTGGAGGCCTTAGTAATATAGGGACCGACGTTTCTAAGTTTTCTGGATCAACGCCAGATTCAAACAACGGTTCGGTCTTTATAACCCGAAGCATTTTCGGTTTGATCACTCGACGTCTCCGATTTTTCTCCATTATCATCTGATTACTTCTAGCTAAAGGTGGAGGAGGCTTTAACAGAGGATAAGGTTCCCCGAGATTTGTTTTGGGATATTTTCTTTGAAATGAAAGACGCCCTGACACTGAATTCGGATTTCTATGCCTATCGCTACCGGTTCTATGGCCTGACATGTAACGATATTTAGACCTAGTTTCATCGAAATTTGTGGGAATTGCGTCATCATCTTGCGCGGTGAGATCAGCTACCGTTTGGACTTCGCGTTCACTTGCGGCGTCATCTTGTTCTATTACAGCTCCTATGGGATGATTACTTGCCGAATCTGAAATAGGTATTATGCTTTCCTCTTCTTCTTGACTTCGAGAATATTTCACACCCTGATAAGGGAACCGTCCGTTATTATATATATCCATATAAGAGTTACCGAGAGCACTGAGTCCATCATTTATAGGCGCCAAATTAGCAGTATTTTCATTGTTTAGCAAATGTTGTATTTGTGAGAGGTCAAATTTAAGTGGAGCAGGCTTGGTGAAAGAATCTCTCATCGAAATCATATAGGAATCATCACTTGTGGGTTTTCCTTTCAACATTTCAGCCACTAATTTCAGATCAAGGTTGAATGGATTAGCGACTTTAAAGCCATTGATAGTAGGAAGTAAATTTGTTTGACTGTCGCTTTCTGGCCTATTAATACCCGAGGATGGTTGTTTATTTAGCAACAGCTTATTAAGCAAGTTGGTTGTAACGTCGAGCTGATGACTATCAACATTTTGATTTATTCTCGTTGGCAAAGGTGTAGGTATTATATTAGCAACATGATCAAAATTTATGTTATTGAACTTAAGGGCGTCGTTAGACAAGCCTTGTGTTAATCTGTACGGAACATCATTTAATTTTAGTAGCGATGCAATATCTGTTACTATTGGATTATGATTACGTTGTAATCCAGTTTGTTGTATACCCGATGATTGCATGTTGTCTTGATAATTTGATATTTGAGGATTATAACCAAAATTTTGAGATGGTGACGTATAGCTACCTTGACTGTAGGATTGATCTTGTTGTTTTCCTAGTAATGTGGTTTCTATTTGTTTAAGAGTATCAGGTGAAAGGTATTCATCAGGTTTGGTTTTCATATTTAAACCGTACATACTATTTTTATCTTTGTTATACGAATCACCAATTGGCCGAATGTATTGCCTTATAGTTTGATCTAGTTGTTCTTTTGCATATATCGGAGTACTGAATCGATTGCTATAATCTATACTTGTGGACTGCTTCAGAGGCGCTCCTGAATTAGATACTACGTTGGACACATCTATGGGAACAATATTTTTCAAAGCTTTGTCGTGATCAAATGGTTGTTTAGTCTTTTCACTATTATCTCTAACACTAGATGTGTGATAAGGAGGTGCTGTAATAAGATCATTTTGTGTATTGCTATAAATATAGGTATTGGTATTAAGATTATCTGTGTATTTATTTTTCTGATTATCATTACTAATATAATAGGAATTCCCTTCATTACTTGATGCATAATTGTTATTATAATACTGTTGATGTTTTATTCGGTCGTGAGCTTTAGCAGCAGCTTTTGCAAATTCCTGAGATTCCACGTTATTCGGGCTAGACTTTATGGACTCCTGATTATATGGTTTACCTGTCTCCATGTGGAAATTCATTTGGCTAACTGCTACACTATCCGAAGATAAGTTAGGGGTTTGATATTTCAGGTATTCAGAAGGGTACAAATCATTATTAATTGAGGGTTTTCTGTTATTTAATTTCCATCCGTAATCTCCATTAGAATAGTATTCTTTTTGGCCCGTTTCATTATCTAAATCTCTTGTGCGGACTTTTACATTATTAAATATTTGGTTATCAAGTGGAGCATAATTCATATAAACATTATTAGCCGCAGCCATATTGCCGATACGATGCGTGTCACTATTACTGTTATCGGGATTTGATTCTGCTCTCATTTCCTGTTGATTGTTTGTATAAGGATAATTCTGATACTGCGTAAATGATACTTCTTGTAACGATTTAGCTAATGCATTAACTCCAGAATTCACAGCACTTTGCCACGACGACTCTCGCATAGTATATGGAGTAGCAGTAGTAGTCGTCGTCGTTGATGTGTAATCATTTTGATATGGCTGCTGAATATTTAATGGATACCTAAAATTATTTGGATTAAAATCATAATGGTTTTTATTTGGGTCATTATCATAAGCTAAGGAATTACTACCAATTGTCGTTGTAACTCTGTTGCTATTATAATCAGGTGAAGCAGAGTGAATTACTGATAATGGAGAAGAAACATACTGTTGTGAATTCGGCAGACTAGAAAGGTACATAGGAGCCGAACTAGATACATAAGCATTTGATTGGGTTCCTACATATTGGCCATTTATAGGAGTCGATAAATACGACATTACAGGAGATGGAGTACTTTGAATAGTATCTAAAAATGAACTCGGTGTACTGTACTGATAGGAACTAGGACTAGAAAGGTAGCTCTGAACTGAAGAAATCTTGGACTCTATCGGTGTTTGATTTGAGTGTTGATTGCTGCTATCGTAGCTTTGTGGTGAAGATGTCGAATATTGATATTGTGGCTGTGGTGTCACTGTAAACCCTAAGTTCGGAGCTGGTGTTGAAACTTGTTGTTGTTGAAAGTACTGATTCTCTGCTCTTAATTGCTGGAGAAATTCTTCCGGCGGTAAAGAGTACTGCATCGCCGCATACTGGTTACTAGCTCCCGTACTGCTATCTTGAAGCTGCATATTCTCCTGTGGACTCTCATTTTCAACAACTTGACTTTGGAATGGGTTCTTTATTCGATACACTTTCTTTCGGCCTGACCGATTGAAATCTTCATTTTTACTCACATTATCAGCAAATTTCTGATACTCTTGACCGGTTGTACCAAGAGCCTGGCTATTGGGATCCCTCTGTATAATAGTGAAGCCAGTTATAGTTTCTATCTGACTGTCTTCAGATGACAACGGTTGGTATCGGAAAACATCTCGATTGCCGAATCCATCTTGACATTGTATCTTCGTGAGCAGTTGTATTATGACTAGTATCCGTATCTGCAAGTCAAAGAAACGATATTTTAATAAATTATTCAATGTGGGCGAGGCCGAGAAATCTTTGTCTTATTTACGAACATCATTTACATACAACTTTATAGTAAAAATCCTTATGCTATTCATTTTTTTAACAGAATCATTTTTAATAAGACAAGAAATGCCTAAGTCCTCCATTTGCATATAAACTTCATTCCTAGGCTTTTAAATCACATGCCTGCTCATTTAAATAGTTCAACATTTTTAGAAAGGCCGCTTTCGTTATGGTACTGGTAGAATGGCAAGTCCACCTGACTTGTCTTAATCTTCTAAAGATGAACATGTTATTCAGGTAATTATTTCTAACTTAGCGTGACGACAAGGTTTCCCTTTCAACTACCACTCGCAGGGTCAAACCCGCCTACGGTCAGTTCTGAAGAGGTACCACACCAATTTCATAATTGGTTTTTGATTTAAGAAATCTTACGTACTTTCACTAAAAGTAATTTGAAATTGATATCATATCAAAACCTGCCTAGAATTGTTAATTGCATATCACTTAAAAACTTGCCTGTAACATAATTGTAGTGGTGTTTAAGTTCTGTATCTCAACAGGTTGTCTGCAAATGGCTGTCTATTATGGGAAATCTACATCTATTTCCAACGAGATATTAGATTGAGTGGTCATTAATATTTAGCAGTGCTATAAATAGTGTACGGGCCCGGTTCCTGAGACTCTAAGGGTTTGAATACACTGGGCTAGTTAGTAGTATGGGGTCATAATTTTTGCCGCGCATAAATCCTAATAGTACCGCAGTGAAAAAACTTATTAGTGGACTGTGATACTATCAAGTTACGGATGTCACAGTTTTCATTGTTATGATTAGGAAATACGTACTCTCTGAAATATAAAAATATTATGCAATCCAAGCATTCGAATTTATTATGTGTGTATATATTAATGTTTAGTTAATGTTAATTATAATTACATTATTAATCGCCTTCAAGTAATTTTGTCAAATAGTTTCGTTCGTTCTAGATCGTTCAAACAGTTACACCGGGAGTCATGGGTTTATATTAAACGACAAAATTTAATTTCATGTACATATAGGAATTTTAGGTTGGATTTTAGTGATGAGAGAGTGTGAGGAATCCTTCTTCCTACTAATCGCACTAACATTATAAATGTGAAAGTTTGGATGTTTGTATATTTGTTAATCAAACACGCAAAAACGGCCGAAGAATTTAGATGAAATTTATCACACAGATAGTTTATAACCTGAATTAACACATAAGATTTTTTATCCCGGAAAAATGTCGGGTTGCTATCTAAAGTCAACGCGGATAAAGTCGCGGGCAGAAGCTATTAAATAGTAAAACTCAGAAATAGAAGAGCACAGGCGAATAGTCCTTAATAGTCGTTTTAATACCTAACACATACCTAACAAGGGGGATTTAAATATTAGATATATACAATTAGTGCAGTGTTATTACAGTGCTTTATGTGGCCGGGTCGTCTGTTAGTCACGCGAGGAATACGGGCACCGACCGCATGGTATGCGATGCGCCGGCGCAGCGAGTGTATATCTAAGTCATCTCAGCCGTGAATCGCTTTCCCACACTTTTTTGCTATGCTTTTTGATTACCTTCTTATGTATGTATCACGCCAGATGCCTTATGGGGTAGGCAAAGTGTACAGTGTTCTAACAGTTCACATTTAAAGTAAAAAGATACATTTATAGATGAAATGACAGGATAGGATTTGCAACATTTCTGTGCATTATAGGGGCATGGAGTAATTTGCTGAGGTAAATAAATATATATGAATTGTAAGGAAGGTTTTAACTATTAATTAAGTAAAATACTAAGTTAACTGAAAATAAAAACCTATTTAATTTTGTAAGTCTTTGATAGGTACCTGGCTATTACAAATCTCTATTAACCCATAAGCTATGAAAGATAGAGATAAAATTTTTAAATATCTTATCCTTCTATAATATTTATAAACGTATAAGTTTGTGAGGATGGATATACGTTTGTTACTATTTCTCGTACAAACTATTAAACGGATTTCGATTTAACTTTACAGTAATATGGCTTATACATCACAACAACATATAGGCTATAATTTATAAAGATATCATAAGATAAACTCGTGAGGAACCACGGGTAACAGCTAGTGTAAAAAATGTTCATATTCCTAATCCAGTGCAACATTTCCAAGTTACATGCTCATCGAAATGGCGAAACCACCGATATCTGATCAGCGCTTATTCACTATGCCCAATCAGACACGTGACGTGGCACGTTACGATAACTTCGTACAATGATCGTTTAATGGTACTCCGATGGCATACTGGCTACTATTACACAATGATTTCACGAGATTATTGTAACGAGCCGCGTTTGGCTATAATGAATCCCAGGGAGCATTTGAATCGTGAACGGATTCACACAATAGAAAGTTTATCTGTAAGCTTTCAATTCGTGACCATTAGGTATGCCAGTCAGGATAATCGCAGCCGGGGTGAGAGGGCAAAGCTGTATATTGCGCACCTCAACACTTGATTCACACCTGAACGTTGTTACATTAGCATAACGATTAAAGACATTAAGATTATTACAGTACATATTCCTTTACGTAACATCTTCTCGTCCAAAATTCCGCAGTCTCTCAAGACAAAAGTCTTTGACCAGTGTGTGTTGCCAGTGATGACTTACGGCACTGAGACATGGTCGCTTACGATGGGCCTCATAAGAAGTCTCAAGGTCACCCAAAGGGCGATGGAAAGAGCTATGCTCGGAGTTACCCTGCGGGATCGAATCAGAAACAAGGAGATCCGCAGCACTCAGAATTGCTAAACTTAAGTGGCAGTGGGTGGGGCACATCGCTCGTAGAACTGACGGCCGTTGGGGCAGAAAGGTTCTCGAATGGCGACCACGTACCGGAAGATGTGGAGTGGGTAGGCCCCCTACAAGATGGACAGATGACCTGGTGAAGGTCGCGGGAAGAAGTTGGATGCGTACAGCACAAAGCCGGTCGTTGTGGCGGTCTTTAGGGGAGGCCTTTGTCCTGCGGTGGACGTTTTTCGGCTGAAGAAGAAGAATATATTTCTTTAGTCAAGTGATATATGTTTATGACTTTATTACTTTAAAATATAGTGTTAATTTCTTCTTCTTTCTTTCTTTTTTCTTTTTAAAAAAACGTTGCCCCACACTAGGATTAATTCCTGTGTCGTGGGTGCGTTTAGAAACATGAAAATTCACATACACAAATACCCAGACCGGAACAAATAATTGTGGATCACACAAAGATTTGTCCCGTGCGGGAATCGAACCCGCGACTATTAGACACAGTGGGCGGGGCGGGCTAAGCCCTTAACCACTGCGCTAAATTGTCCGTCGATCGTAGTGTTAATTTGACTTGCTATTTATCTTGGATTCATCCATGTTTAAGTTATTATTGTTCTTTTTTAACATACGTAATGTAGCCCTTTCAACGTCAACATTTTCGTGCTAAGCTTTCAGGAATTATTCTTGTGTCGTAAGTGTGAAATGAAAAAAACTGTAGGTCACACAAATATTCGTTCAATGCGGGAATTGAATCCGCTACCACTTAAATGGATTAAGCACTGGACCAAGCTATCAATCAACATATTATATAACCCTAAAATTAAAATTATTATTTTATTAAAATTATTTATAAATTAGATATCGTGTATTAATTAGCATTTTAATCAGGTGATCAACACGCGCCTCTATCTCAATTTCTATCGATAAAACCAATGTATTTGGGTGCGACGGCATAATATATTTTATACTACTCTGCTACTTAACATACATGTATATCTATATATATTATCACGCCAGAACACTTGCGAAGTAGGCAGCCACGATGATTTCCTTCAAAATGTAAGGGAATAAATTTTTGCGATTTCTGAAATGTCTAGTACTACAACTTTAGTAGATACAATTGAGGTTGTTGATCTGAATAAGAGACGAGTTCGAATCTCAAAAAGTTAAGGATATTCTCTTAAGATTGTTTTCCTGTAGGTACAAAGATTAAGGTACCTGCCCTTATTGCCACGTCTAAAAATCCACCCTCTATACTTAATATAAATAATAATAATAATATTAGAAAACTCCTAAAAACTCCTCTCAAACTGAGACATTTTAGGCCATAGTCCACCACGCTGGCCCAGTGCCTTTGCTAACTTCACACACCTTCGAGAAACTCTTAGGAAGGCAGGTTTCCTCCCGATGTTTTCCTTCACTGTTAAAGCAAGTGATAGGTAATTTTAAAAAAATACATAATATTACATCTGAATTATAAAGTTATTTAATTTTTTAATTGAAATGAATTCTTGTATAATTGTGTTACATGTTTATTTCATTACAAACTCTCGTTTGTTGTGTCTCTATAGTTATTGAGTTCTTCGATTTACGCAAATATTACACATGAAATAAAACTACTACTCTGTACTATCTACCTACCCTGCAAGGGATCTGGCGTGATGATAAAGATAGATAGATAGAAATAAAACTATTTTTCCGATTTCGGACGGACTGTCGGACCCACGGTCACGGGTCCCTGCCGTGACCATAGGTGCTGCAAAGCACTCGAAACGACGAGAACTGAAAAATTGAAAATCAATAATAAACCGCGATAAAATCGGAAAAATAGTTCTATTTAATTTCTTTGGAATTAAATTTTGTATACAAAAAGTAAATCATAATAATAGTTAATTTGTAATTTTCTCTAAATATTTGTTTCAAGCTGACCCATCTGCCTAGAAGTAGAACATTACGGGTTAATGAAAATATACAGACAAATATATATTTTGCCTATATGCCAATACCCAACACCTACCTAAGGAAAGCTTTTAGAACAACTTTATTTAACAAAACGTAGCCCCACACTAGGATTTATTCCTATGTTGTGGGTGCGTTTACAAACATGAAAATGCATATACACAAACACCCAACCGTAACCGTTGAGGGAGGAGGAAGCCAGAGAGGTATGTAAGGAAAGAACCTGTTGGAACTCTGTACTCTTTGCCCACCCCGCAAGGGATCTGGCGTGATGATATCGATAGACAGATAGACAAACACCCAGACCAAAACAAATAATTTTGGGTCACAAAAAGATTTGTCCCGTGCGGGAATCAAACCCGTGACTATTCGACCTAGTGGGTGGAGCAGCTTAAGCTCTTAAGCACTGCACCAAATCGTCCGTATTATTAGAACATGCAGTAAGTAGTGTGAAGATTCTGCACATGATAAGTTCATTATAAACATGACTCCTTTTCATAAAATCTATACTTGCCTGTAATATTGTGGTTACTAAATTAATTTAATTAATATATCCACTTATTTAATGGTAGATTCATGTTAGTAGAGTCATACTTATAACTTGATTGCATAGAAGTTCATAGGTTAGGATGAATATGAGCAAGCAAATAAAAGGCAATTGACTGTAATTGTGACAAATGATTATATATTAGTTATTATCGTTTAATAGTAAGTACAAGCTTTTATTTAACTTGCAGTGTTCGTATGTTTGTCTGTCTATCTCTCTGTCTGCCTGTCTTTCCGGTTCAAATCTTGTGATTAATTTTTCAAGCACTTGCGTGTCCAATTAAGGTGAAATTTGGCATACGTATACAAAATCGGTGACAATGCAATATTATGGAACCATGGACCTAATCTGGTGATGGAGTTAGAAGATGGTCATAGGAACATGTGAACTATACAACGTAATTCCTTCGTGTTTAGGCTTGTTGTAGTACTTTACAATCAGATAGTATTCAGGGTCTGATGATGAAGCCGAAAGGTGGCCATTGGAACCACCCGACTATTCAATATAACACTGTGTTTGGGCTCGTCGAATTGTCTTGACGAGGACTTAAGACCCATATAGTGCCCAAAGTCTGATGATGGGGCCGGAAGGAAGCAATAGGAACTCAACTAAGCAAGATATTTTCGTTGTGTTTGATATAAAAGCTTATTTTTAAACAGGCTTTTTACTTACGAAATGTTTTTCAAAGTAAGTGCGTGTTCAAGAAGGGTGAATTTCATATTCTTTGCTCGCTGTATCCCGCAACTTCGTTTGCGTTATTTTCAGGCGTATATTTCATACCCTAAGTTTTTTTAAACAAAAGGTAGCCTATTGTCTTCCCCTGGTTAAAATCTATGCGAATATGATCAGAATCTGTGGAGAGGTTTGGGCGTAAAAAGGTAACAGACAAACATAATTACTTTCAAATTTATAATATTAGTATGTCTATCTATTTATATCATAACGCCAGATTCCTTGCGGGGTAGGCACAGAGTACAGAGTCCTAACAGGTTATTTACTTGCATACCTCTCTGGCTTTCTCCACTCTCATAGATCGTCTCATACACTCTCGCCGGTTACGGAGACTCTCGACTTGTCCCTCATATAAGACACGGGCTATTTGGTCTGTTCAGTATGGATTTCAATAACCAAACACTAAAAGCAAGCAAGTGATAGCCTAGTTGGTAGAATGCATGAATGAAAATGACTTTTAATATTTTTGTTTTTAATTAAGAACAGCTTTTATTTTGAGCAAAATATAAAACACGACTTTAAGTACTTAATGAGTTACGAATAGTCTATATATTGATAATAAACCAATTAAACATAACATGGACGGACGATTTAGCGCAGTGGTTAAGGGCTTAGCCCGCCCCGCCCACTGTGTCTAATAGTCGCGGGTTCGATTCCCGCACGGGACATATCTTTGTGTGATCCACAATTATTTGTTCTGGTCTGGGTATTTATGTATGTGAATTTTCATGTTTTTAAACACACCCACGACTAGTGTGGGCACTAGGATTAATTCCTATGTCCAACGTTTTTATAAACAAAAAAAAAAATTGTTATGTCGATCTCGTAGACAAAAAGAATATAACTATGGTTGTTGAAAAAATATTTTAAAGAATTAAGATTCAGCTGGTGAATAATTTATCTATCTATATCAACACGCCTGATAGGGATCAGGCGTGTTGATATAGATACCCCTAGCGGGGTAGACATAGAGTACAGACTTCCTACAGGTTCTTCATTCCTTACAGACCTCTCTGGCTTATACTCTCATAGTTCGTCATGTTTTGTCTGGTGATTAAAACTTCAATAATCTAGCTTGAATTGTTATATAACTCACAAAGGCATATACTGACACACTTCAAACCATTACCCATTATACCCATAAAACCGTCACATAATTCCGCAACAAACTTAACCCTTCAACTATCACGAACTTCCCACACAAACAAAACATAACCTACGTAAAACAACTCATACATTATCCCATTACCGGATAAGTTGGCGTCAAAGGTCGGTCGCGACATCGCCACTGCCGGTAGGATGCGCAGGAGTTTCTCTGCCCTTACCGGTCACGCGTTTCACAAGCCTTGAGCCGGCGAAAGTTCTGAACATGCCATGTCGCTTTTAGTAACTAAGTAACTACCTGTTTAGACCGGGTTCGAGGTCTTTGACGTTGCGTGAGAATGGCATCGACAGGGAAATTGATTGGCTCTCTGAATATAGATTGTAATGATTGAGAAATTGTTATTAGGGTTAAGAACTTCGGGTACTGTTTTTTATTCCTACTAAGGAACTACTACCAGTACTTACTAGTACTAGGAGTACTAGTAAGTTAATGCCCGTGACTTTGTCCACGTTAACTTTAGACGGAACCTAACATTTTTCTTGAATAAAATATCCTGTATGTCAATCCGGGTAATAAGGAGAAATCTGTGTGCCAAATTTCATCCAAATCCAAACAAACATACAACCTTTCACATTTATAATGTTGGTAGGATTTTATGATAGAGGAGCGATTCTTAAAGTGACTTTTGCAGAATTTAAAGGTTCTGAGCAGAAGTCACTAAGGTTCCGCGTAATTACATTTGACATTGTATCGTTGGTTTTTTTTAGTTCTTAAATAATTTGACGTACAAATATTATATTGGAATAGAGAAAATCAAAAAAAGAAAAAATAATATTGAAATTGACCGTAGTGTGTCGCGCAGAATACTGAACTTTAAAACAATGAAACAGTTTTATTCTTCACAAAAATATTTCTAATAAACCTTAATTACACTTTATTCCAATTTGAAATTGCAATATTTGTTATTTGTAATCATTTAATGTAAAGTTAGAATTCTTAGATGAAAAACTACTTCAGCTCTTTTCCACAAATTAATTTATCTGCTCTTATCTAATTGAAATATGTAGAGTTGCAACGCCTCTGACCGTTGTGGCCAATCTATGTAACATAGGAAGCTATAAAACAATACATGATTTATTAAAAAGGAAATGCGATAGTAGTTTCTTAGAAGTTACCAAACACTTCATCATATCTTCATTCCTCAAGCTAGGATAGCACAGATGAACACAGTATGTTCCTACACTTCTATGTCGGTGACGATGTTTGACGTACAAAGATTATATTGGAATAGAGAAAATCAAAAAAGGAAAAAATAATACTAAAGTTAACCGTAGTGTGTCGCGCAGAATACTGAACATTAAAACAATGAAACAGTTTTATTCTTCACAAAAATATTTCTAATAAAGGTCTTTATTCCAATTTGAAATTGCAATATTTGTCATTTGTAATCTAGATGGAAAGTTCTATAAAATTCATTGGATTTTTTGAGTAAACGAAACGTTGAAACGTTGAACTGTTGACATGAAGTCGACTCTGACACGACTCTGAGTTTTTCGATAACCTCAATGACATTTTGTTCAAACTAGAATTCGTGTACAATTTTATTGTTAGCTGTAAATTGCATAGGCTTTGCTTCCATCTATCTCTATCTATCTATCTAAACTATCTTAAATAACGGTGCCTACTAAAGTACACGAAATGGTTATTAAACTTTCGTATATATTGAATAACTATTACTTAAATCTAAGGATTAAAGTTACATGAACAATAGAAATCGTTAGTGTTTGAATGGTCGATACGTTGAGTAGCGACAAATTTAACTACGGCTTTTAAGGCTACGAGTACTCATAATCTTGGTTTGATAGATACATTACAAGTAGCGTTATGGTCTAGCTACGATTATGTTATGGGTAGTACTATGAAAAAATAAATATTGTTTCGCTACATCGGTCTTTAAGAAGTTAATTAATCGTACCAAATGAATGTAAAAATGTAGAGCTTGTTATTCGCATTTAATTTTACTACTTAACTATACTGAAAGCGTTATATTTTTGACAAGCATATTTTAAGAATGCTAATATTGGAAGCTCGAACAGCATAGCGCGGTCGGCTCAATGAGCCAATGGCTATCCTATTTATTGTATGATTATTATGATTGGTATGACATTTTATTTTATATTTTTAATTGTTTTATTCATTAATTTAGTTATACTTATTTTGTATTATGTGGATCTAAATATCTGAATAACGAAATTAATTATAAATATTATTTAACACTTTTCCTTTTCTAATAAAATATAATAAAATAGCATTAAAATCGAAACAAGCACTTGAGATTTTAAATTTGTAATTATGTGCATAATGATTTATATTTTAGAGCAAAGGTTTTAAAATCCTTTCTTTTTTTGTTATTTTCAAACTAAAAGACGTCCTCATTTCTTGAGATCAATCAATTCACAAGTTTTTATATTATTATAATCAATGATACTATATTTAAAACAGCCAGTTACGTAACTTATGAGTGTCATAAACCCCAATCTTGTGAAACAAATTATTAATAACCAGTTTCACTGCCACATAAACAGGTACTTTTTCCTGCATTTCCATACTACCTACAGATGTTAACTCCGAAATGTTACGCAATATTTAGTAGGTATATATTTCATGTTTATAAGTCAAGATTTACGATCGCCGAAGTAGAACAGCATCCGAACCAAAATGGGACCGATGCTTATGTAATATTACCTAACATAGCGGAGAAAGTGGGCTCGTATATTAGATACACAAGTATTTATTGTTCTATAGAACAATGGATCGGATAATGATACGAAATGTTTTTTTTTGTATCTAAGCTTTTAATAAGTAAAACGCTTAAATAAAAATGAATGAACGAGGCGCTCGTAGCGCTGCGCGACCGCGGTGTTCTTACCGATCACCAAGGTTAAACAGCGTTCGACTCGGTCGGCCTGAGATGGGTGACCGTTTGTGGCATTTTCATATTCGAGCATCTCCGTGCTTCGGAAGGCACGCTAAGCCGTTGGTCCCGGTTACCACTTAATGTGGTAGTCGTTAAGCCGAGTTGGAAGCCTTAAAGGCGGCTTAATAAGTTCTAACAGCAGGTGGCCACAAACCTGCCTCCACCAATCCGCACTGGGTCCGCGTGGTGGAGTATGACCTAATCTCTCTCACCTCGATTTGTGAGAAAAGGCTGATATTATTATTATTTATTAGATAAAATAAGCTGCTTCGTCCAGAATTGGATATCTAAGTCGGACAAAATATTTTTTCTATAGAAAATTTTCCACACATGGGACTTAACATCATCGGCATTGAGTGAGTCCGAACTATACACTTCTGCCACCTCTGCTTGGGGAATATAGTCGTGACGTTGTTGTAATTTATGAAGACTAAATATCATATTTCGTTAGAGTAGTGATCTATCATCTTATGTAATCTATATGAAAACCTCACAATGAATTCATAAGCTCTCGATTACTCTTTTAGAATTTTTAGATGAAAAACTACTACAGCTCTTTTCCACAAATTAATTTATCTGCTCTTATCTAATTGAAATATGTAGAGTTGCAACGCCTCTGGCCGTTGTAGCAAATTTATGTAACATAGGAAGTTATTAAACAATACATGATTTATTAAAAAGGAAATGCGATAGAAGTGTTTTAGAAGTTACCAAATACTTCATCATATATTCATTGTTCCAGCTAGGATGTCAGAGACATACTGTGTTCCAACACCCCCATGCCGGTGACGATGTTAGTTTGCGATTTATAGTGCGAGATTATTGCCGGATACTAGACACTATGCTATTCCAAAAAACTCCTCAAAATCTTACAATAAAACGCATTGTCCAAGTTAGGAATTGACTTCAAGACCTGGTTTGCCCGATAACGTTCGTTTTGTAGGTTCCGAGTCTCTAAGGAAATATAAAGGGGAGATTGCATTATTAGATTTCCCCATACATTCAAGCGTGTCACTGGGCAGGGGTGGTGCGGGATCAGGGCCTTGTTGAAAGACGCAGTGCACAGTTTGTTCAGAGTTCGTAATTGAAAGCGACAGTGAAATGTCCGCTCCTTCTAGCAAGTAGATAATACATTTAATGACAGGAAAGTGACAAATAACCGTATCCAAGTAGGCTCGATGACCGCGTCCATCGATCAATCTACTTGATTATGTGCAAGCTATGATTCAATGTTAATGTGATCGACACACTTGAATAATTGATAGTCAACTTCAGTATCTGTTGCTTCGTTTAATGGATGGGTTAGAGCATCATCAATCTTTTGTTAGTTAAATAATAATGTGATAAGTTGTGCAATATAGATAAGTATTGCACTACTGATCTGTCTGGCTAAAGTCTCGCGGTAGTCAAACTATGAGTAATCTTTGTTGTAACTTATAACGATGATGTTTTAAGTTACAATAACACATATGAATACGGCATGACAGGGTTACTATTCTAATATTTAAAAACATAGAACTTTAATGGTTAAAAAATATTTTTAAAATTTTCATAATGAGACAGAACGATCTTACGATCCTCAATATGGGTATGGAACCTAGTAGCACTAGAACCGCTAGACGTAATTTTAGTATAAAATATGTATTGCCAATTAATCTTCTTCTTAATTAATACTAATTCTGCCTCGTTAAAAAACTACAGACTTAGTTTTTATTTCCATATAAAATTAAAAGTCAGGACCTTAAGCTGCTCTTTCCACTGCATCGACTGTCAATCCCTGCACGAGACAAATTTTGTGTGACTCACAAATATTTCTCTTGGTCTGGGTGTTTATGTGTATGAATCGCATGGGCTCTCGACACAGAAATAATTCAGGAAATATACCTATGAGTGTTCGTTTAATGTTTTTTATAAAAATAACCCCACACTAGGGTGTAATAAAATTTCAAATTGACATTGAAACTGTTTCTGTAATTGTTCTCGTATATATTAAAATATATAATAATAGAGGCGCTAGTAGCGCTGTGTGTCCGCGGTGTTCTTACCGATCACCATAGTTAAGCAGCGTTTGGTTCGGTCAGCCTGAGTTGGATGACAGTTTGTGGCATTCTCATATTCGAGCGACTCCGTGCTTTGGAAGACACGTTTAGCCGTTAGTCCCGGTTACCACTTGATGTGGTAGTCGTGAAGCCGGCTTGATAAGTTCCAACGGCAGGTGGCCACAAACCTGCCACCGCCAATCCGCACTAGTTCCGCGTGGAGTATGACCTAATAGAGATTCTCACCTCGATTAGTGAGAGAACGCACCTAATCTATATATTTCTAATTTAAATTTACTAAATAAACCGTGCTAAAAATGTGCAAGTTAAAGCTATAAACCTTGTCAGAGAGGCAAAATAGCGGTCGTTTAGAAATTCAGACTGCAATATTATTTAGATAAATTTCATTAGATATATTTGATTTAGATAAAACATACATATTTATTTAATTAGGAAATGTTGTTACTATACATCATGCATACGTTCAGAATCAAACAGCCTAGATATTGAGCGAGATAGATAATTTCTATCGATTATTTTGAGACGAGTCCTGGAAATTTACCTACTAACTATTTTGATATATCAGAAATTACAGTTGTAATATGACAGAAAGAGCTGGATATGTAAGAAGGAGAATGAAGTGAAGCGTAGTAAGAAAGCCAGTAGGTATGAAAGATAATATCGGTGTAAAGATGAGAAAGTTATGCTCCGTTGGTTCGGGCAATTGGAAAGAATGACAAAACAGTTACACAATGTGAAAGTGGAAGGATGTAGATACCGGGGAAGACCTAGACTATATTATCATGACCAAATATACCGAGTCTTATCTGAAGGACAAGTCAAAAGTCTCCGAAACCGGCGAGAGTGTATAAGACGAACTATGAGAGTGGAGAAAGCCAGAGATTTATGTAAGGAAAGAACCCGCTGGCACTCTGTACTCTCTGCCTACCCCACAAGGGATCTGGCGTGATGATATAGATAGATAGATATAGTTGTAATCTTAAAGCTTGTAGTCAACTAATACCTTGTGGATTTTTGGATTCAAGTGGACAAAAAGTGCAATTTGATCCGTGTTTCATCCCCTTTCTTTATAACATTGATAACCTTAGTAATAATAAACTAAAATCATATTTCCATTTTCAATGTTTTGAACGCAAAAAGTCAAAATAAATAACTTTTTGACAACTTTTACTGTAGTACATAAATTTTTGACAACTTTTACTGTCTTTCGTTTTTTGTTTTATTCTTGAACTAACTAGGTCTTATTGTTTTGACTGATAACAGTCAAGGAATAACGATTAGATTATATCATATAATTACAGTGTTGTACACCATTTTTAACCTAATACACAATTGTATCGGGAGTTGAATTACTTTCATTAGTCCATTGTATATTTTACAAGGAAGTGATTTCAGAACTATAATAGCCATTGTTCCATTTCTTTGTAATTCTTAGATAGGGGAAACAGTTCAAAAATCGTATTACTATGTTGTCTTATAGTACCACCTTGTGCCTTTAAAGATTTAAATATAAATGTGACACTAGTCACAGTTATGAGAGACGACTGCATGAACAATGGCTTACATTTGAATGTGAAGAAAACCAAAATTATGGTCTTTGAACGGGAAGAAACCAGAACGAATGCAAGGATTGTGGTTGGTAATGATGTGCTGGAGCAAGTGAATGAGTTTGTATATCTTGGATGCGCCTTCAGTTAGGATGGGAAATACACCGCTGATATAGAGAGAAGAGTGAATGCAGGTAATAGAGTGAATGGTGCGATGGGAAGGCTACTTGGGAACCGGCACTTAAGCCAAAAGGCGCAGCTGGCCATGCATAACGGAGTGCTTGTCCCAACGCTGTTATATGGCAGTGAGAGTTGGGTATGTAAGAAGGAGAACGAAAGCAGGATAAATGCGGTCAAAATGCGATCTCTGCGGAAGATGTGCGGAGTCACGCTGACCGACCGTATTCGCAACAGCGTAGTAAGAAAGCGAGTAGGTATGAAAGATAGTATCGGTGTAAAGATGAGAAAGGTTATGCTCCGTTGGTTCGGGCATATAGAAAGGATGCCCGAAGAAAGAATGACAAAACAGATATACAATGCGAAAGTGGAAGGATGTAGGTGCCGGGGAAGACCTAGACTATCTTACCATGACCAAATAGACCGTGTCTTAGCTGAAGGGCAAGTTAAGAGTCTCCGTAACCGGCGAGCGTGTATGAGACGAACTATGAGAGTGGAGGAAGCCAGAGAGGTATGTAAGGAAAGAACCTGTTGGAACTCTGTACTCTCTGCCTACCCCGCGAGGGAGCTGGCGTGATGATATAGATAGATAGAGATAGAAATATAAAATAGTGGGTTGGCACGTCGGTTACCTATACAACATTACAAACGCAAGTCCCAAAAGAAGTTTGTTCTAAATCGGTAACTGAATTGATTCCAACAATTTATAATATATCTTAATTATTTTTTAAATTTGCAAAAAATTGTTTAGTCCTTCTCTGCGCTATACAAAACTAAATTTATTCTTAATTCATAGCAATAAGGAGATTTGAAATGCATTCCTAAAACGTATTTCTCAAAACGCACACATACACGTTCAAGTTTCATTATTTTATTATTAATTGGGGTATAAAAGTAATTTAATTTGGAAATTTGGTTTTCGTTTTAAATTTATGAAGCAATTCTCTAATCGGGGTGTCTGAGGTCTTGCGTTTTTCATAATAATAATCTTATTATGTTACACCTTGAAGATAAAAACAAACTGTTTGTTTTCATTTAATGTAGTCCAACTACATAATTATAATGGGTGAATGCAGACTTACACAGATTTAATATAATAGTACAAGCCCAAGCATCAAACGTACATTTGTTTTTCTAAAATGAGTAGCAAATAAAATTCAACTTAATAAGGAACAAGCCCGCCACTTTTTATCAATAATTGACGCGCAGTGGTTGAGAGCTTAAGCCGCTCCGTCCACTGTGTCTAATAGTCGCGGGTTCGATTCCCGCACGGGAGAAATCTTTGTGTGATCCACAATTATTTGTTTCGGTCTGGGTATTTGTGTATGTGAATTTTCATGTTTGTAAACGCACCCACGACACAGGAATAAATCCTAGTGTGGGGCTATGTTATTTAAAAAAAAGAAAAAAGAAAGAATACTCCCGTGAGCCCCATATGGCCGTTTCCAATATTCTATCCAAGGGTGGATTTTTTTATGTTGCAATTGCGTTTACATTACGCCATTGTACAAAGTTTACGAATATTCATTTCTAAATTAATTCAACTCCCCAATGAACTCGATGACAAAGATGATAATGAAATTGATGAAGTGCCCCACCCTGGATAGTAAAATGATGGATACTTTACATACCAATTGCGACGGCCGTTTTGAGGGAAATCGAAAAGGCACGTTTTATCACCTTGTATACATAATGGTTAATATTCCACCAACATTACACATTATAATTCGAAATAAAACAAGTTTTGGAAATTAAAACAAATTGACAACATCACTCTTCGATTTCCCGCCAAAACTCTCAAGGATAGATTTATTTACTGACAGTAGAATTTTGACAGATTTTCCATACAAAATATGTCAAAATTCTATCCGTAGCAAGCAAATCTATCCTTGAGTTACATATTAAAACGGGCCATAAATGATTTTAGTTTACAAATAATAATTTTGTAAGTATTTAAGTTTTTCTATTTATTTTTTCTGGGTTCAAATCCTAGGTCGGACAATTGTAGTTTTTCTAACGAAAACTTCCCAGTACGAGTCCGGAGTCTGGAATTGTGCCCGGTATATGGCAATAGGCTCGCCCCCTATTACATGGGACCTAACATCGTCGGCGAAACTTGGGGAATATAGGCGTGACGGTGTCTATTTAATTCAGGTCCTTTTCCGGGGTAGATAGTTTCTAATTGTATCATATTTTCAGTTTTTTGTCTCCCTAATAATTTCCAGACTTACATAATCATTTCTAAATTATTAAAATGATATAACAGTGTTAGACCATTATCAATGCTAAATCTAATACATTCTTAGTTTTAAAATCAATACATACGTTTCGTAGCACGGTCATGATTCACGGTATTCAGTTTCAGCACAGCAATATCACAGTTTTCAACACAACATAGTTTTACACTGAGTGACACCATACACCTATCACGATATGCCCTTACGATATTCTTAGGGTGGAGGGTGAGTCCCGAGGGTATGAGCGGCTGTCCCAACAGTTGCGGAGTGAAGTTCAAGGCTAGTCAGAGTTAGGTTTATATACGGGGTTGGCGGAGCGTAGCGGTGCATCTGTGTGAGTGATGCAGCGGGCGCGGTAGGTGCGCGGGAATTTGTGCATAGATGCACACATGTGCAACGAGATGGTTCTCAACATTTTGCATTTAAAAAGTAGCTCTTCGGTATTTTTTTTCTAAAGTGGTCAATTGTATAAATTAATATTGATATACTAAACATGATAACTAAAGAAAATAAAATTGATTTGGTTTAAAATTCATTCTTTTTGCTCTTTATCCCAACCGTATCAATTTTAAAAAATTTAGTTTTATGACAAAATATGGTCTGACAACACCATATTTTTTCATAAAATTGGCTATTTAAGATAATATAGACTAAGTTATCGTTGGTAAATCTACTAGTAGCTTAAATCTTACGCCATATTTGTCATCTTTAAATTATGCCTATATTGCAATTTTTCATCCAAGTCGTTAAAAATAACAGCGCGGCAATAAAGCGCAGGAATATGGCAAAAGGTTGACAGCACATTTTTTAAAAAAAACCCTAATGTGTTTCATAAACGCTATAGGCTATTCATCTTTTTTAACTCTTGGTATCTATAGTGCATTTTCTAAAATGCATACTACCTACCGATATTGGTCCTTACCTCTGCAACTTCATCACTATAAAGAGAATCGTCAGAGCAATAAATAGTATTTTGGCAGGTCTTCATCTTCATTATAAAAAAAAAAACAACAAAACATGGTCATACGTATACCAGAAATTATCCACAAAAGCACCACCCTTTGTTGCCTCCCTTGTTGGAAACAGGTTATATTGCATATCATTAAATATGTATTTGCAAAAAGGAAGTAATGCTACATATTAGCCATTTGACAAAGCTGTTGATTGTTTTCAAGTCCACTGTTTTAGAGATTTTGCAATAACTATAAAAAATAACTAACTACATGTTAAATTTATTGAATTAAGTAATGATTTCATTATGGCACCTCATCTTCATCGACTTAAATTAAAAATTTCGATATAGGCATAATTAAATGTGACAAATATGGCGTAAGTTTTTAATAACTATTTGTAAGTTTATCAATCTGTCACAGTTTTAATTCAATGCAAACGATATACTCTTAGTCAATATTATAATATTAGGGTGAAACTTTTCTATTTAAGATGCTTTTAATATGTATAATATTCAGTTAACCTACATAAATTAACTACTTGAGTATTGATTAAACTACCTATTAGTAATCATGCGAAATTGGGACGAGTTAATTTGGTATAATTTGCATCGGTCTATTTCGTAAATTTAGGTGTGTAATTGTTATGAGGCATAAACTCATAAGATAGAAAGTTTTTGGTGGCTGAAAGTTACAACGAAATTATATTTCACTGTTTTTTTCACTCGTACGTTTTATTGGTAGACATAAGCACCATTATATGCATTGAGATAATATAATTGTTCATGGTTATATACAAGGTTACTTGTAAAATACTAGTAATATCGCAAGACTTTATTACTAACGTCATAAACAACACATTTTGTTCTGAGAATTTCATATTTAAGTTTTTTTTTTTTTTTTTTTTTTTTTTTTTTTTTCAATATTAAAGATAACAAAATAAAACGTTAACATAATTGGCACAATATAAACCACTGAGGTTTGTGACTTATACCAAGAATAAATAAACAAATCTACATCAGGCCTATGAGTGTACAAAGTATATAAATTAAATTAATTTGAATGTTTCATACTGTTTGATAGCAAAATATAAAAGAAATCAACCGTTAGCAACCTAACTAAAGAGTTACGTAGGATTACATTAATTGGTACAACAAACAAACACACACACACACACACACACACACACAAAATGAGTCGAACTAAGAACCTAGGAAATAACATTTTAGCTTAGATTTAATATTATTTTGCGTTAGATTATCTTTAATAGAGGAGGGTAGTTTGTTGATAAGTCGAGGAACGAGGAACCGCGCAGTTCTCTCGCCGTACGTATTGTTTGCTCGTGTTAGGCAAAAACACCCACGAGCCACTGCCCTCGTAAATATAGGATGATCAATTTTGTGTCGTAATTGTAAATTAAAATATTGTTCTTTTAGTAGGTTGTATTTAAACTGAACATGGACTGGCAAAGCTTTACAATGTTTAAAGATATCACTTTCGTTATCCTTACACTGTAGGTTAATAGTAGGAGACACGAGTTGTTTTAATATTCTTAATTGAAGTCTGTATATGCTATCCAAATATGTATAGTAAGTGCGACCATAACTGCTAAGTCCATATTGGACATAGGATTCTACAAGAGAATTATATAACATTAATTTTATCTTGAAGGGAATACGATGTTTAATAATTATAATATTTGCTAGGAACTGCCTTAGTTTTTTACATACATGCTCAATATGATAACCCCAATTAAATTTGGAGTCAATTATTAGCCCAAGGTACTTATAAGAATTAACAAACTCAATGGTGGGACAATTACAAATAGTAGAAGAGTAGAAGTAGTAGAAGAGTAAAAAAGTCCATACAATTTGTCGAGTGTCGGTACTTTTTTTCGAAGTAACAGTTGAGGTTTATAATACCTTTTCTAGGTGCAATATATAAAAGTTTGAGAAACATTGCCATTCTTTATGGGGCGTTTACATTTCCACGCCTACGGCAATTTCAAAGACTACCTTTAACATACACTCAATTGTTGCATAATAGGTGCTTTTACCTATACCGTTATGAACTAATAATTTAAATATCCATTGAAATAACTAATGACTGACTGCCTCGTTGGTCTGGTGGCAAAGCGCATCGCTTTGTGATCACGAGGTCCTGGGTTCAAATCCTAGGTCAAAGAAATGTAGTTTTTCTAACGAAAAATTCCCAGAACGGTATATGGCAATAGGCTCGCCCCCTATTACATGGGACCTAACATCGTCGGCGAAACGTGGGTGTACTCAGTACACTTCCGCCACCCCCTCTGGGGAATATAGGCGTGACGGAGTATATATATTTTTTTTTTAAATAACAAATCTAAAATACCTTTTCTCAAAATAAAATGGCACGTACGACTATAGATTCATGTAAGTATAGACTTATGTTTGTTTCGATTCTAAAAATGTATGCTGTGGTGATTTTCCATAGGTGATAAATTGTTAAATAAGTAAAACAAAACACGCACATGCCTATCAAACTATCATACAGCAAGCTGCTGGTTGATTATGTTTACATAGATACGGTTTATCGTATATCTATGAAAAATGGGTGCTGCAAAGCACTCGAAACGTCGGGAACTTAAAAATCAAAATAAACCGCGATAAAATCCGAAAAAGTAGTTTTATTTCATGTGTAATATTCGCGTAAATCTAAGAACTCAGTCTATGAAAAATGTAAATAATTAAATTATGAAAAAATGTACAGTAAAATTTCCGAAGTAGTCACAACTATCTTATAGTGCGACAAGGATCTTTTGGCCCATAGAAGACATCGATAGGGCGCTGGTGTGAAATTAGGGTTAAAATTTTGTCAAATTTTCCTACTTCCAAGGAGATATTTCATCATGTGGGTCCGCACGGTTAATAATTAAAAGAACTTGGGTAAATTTCATACCAAATGGCAACTCTGCGATTGTCATGAAATAATCACTTGATGGCAGCGTTAGTTAAATGAGCCAAAACCTTCTATTACGACTATGAATATATTACAGGATAATAATATGCGAACATATTATCTGGATCTCAGGATGGCAACCAATCGTAGCTCTTTTAAAAAAAGGCTGCAGGGTTACTTGCATAAGATATTGGATCCCCCCAATGTTAGTTTTTTTATGTCGTTATGTCGCACAGTTTTGGTTTATGTATGTATTGTATAATTATATATGTATGTATATATTTGTGGTATATATCTATATCATCACGACATGATATATATAAATATGTCGTATGTATAATATCTTTATATATAATTTTTATTTACTAAGTGTTATAAATAGTTAATTAGTTGTTATTTATATTTATTCTTGTAACTTTTTTCCTGTAACTTGTGTAATTTCGCACCTACCACTCTTGTCTTACACCATCCTAAGGTAGACTGGCAGAAAATGCCGCATGGCATTAAGTCCCCCTATGTGCATAAGTGCATAAAGTATAAATAAATAAATTACAAGTACGACACAAGATAATCTTGCACATCATTTGGTTATTACAATTAGCTGTTTATGTCTAAAGGAGTTGTTATTATGTGCATCTATATGAATATGGGAATATGCCACGAATTAACCCTTACAGTTGAATGGTTATTATGATCACACATACATTTAATCACATGGCAGTTTCCAGTTTATGGCGCATTTAAATAAAAAGCTGTAAAGGTGGTGTAATATGGAAATTCTAATAAATTTTTAATGTACTCTTGAAGGCTCCGACACTAGCTGACAGAGCAAGCTTACCGTATCGTATCGTTAAATCCAATTTACATTTATAATTGCCCCGCTAAGAAATACAGCGGTGGATTTAAGTGGCTACACCAGCTGTCACCAGAGACGTAACAATGGTTAACAGAGGATGAACTTAACAGAGACAACCACTTTGACTTAAAATTTTGATCGTAGGTCGAACTACTGAATGTACATCGCCATACGATGATGATAAGTTATAATGATTAGTGCTTGACGAGCTTGAGGTATTGCTGCTTTGTAGACCCGATCTAACCACCGTCTTTGGGGTTCTGGTTAGGTCATGCTCATTATAATGTCTTTGCTTGCGGTGGCTGTCTGGCGCGGGTCACTTCCTTCCCTCCAATATGGTCGAGGGGAGTGATAGCTGTTCCGGTAGTCATACTCACACGGGTATTCCTTGTATGGCTGGTCGACCTGGAAACCTTTAGACACTCTTTTTAAATAACATCATTAGTCCCAAATTTCGATCTTAGGTAGATCGTTAACCATTTAATTGTAACCTAAACATTGTATCCACAGAATATGATTGAAAAAGAAAGAAAGGAAAAAAGAGAAAGATAATGAAATAAAAAACAAACCCTCTGAATCTCTTTGCCGGATCTTCTCAGGGGAGGTAGCGTTCCGTTCGATTAAAATGTACATTGGCTATTTGTAAGCGCGCTCATAGGGTTAACACAAAATAAATTATTTAAGTTTGAGTTTGATTTTCTTCGGCCCGATCTTTGTCGTGTAGTCTAAAGAACCTCTTGTTTCTGATCTCTATACTACCTAGCACACAATTTAAAGTTGCAATATCTTGGGAAAGTGAAGCTATTGTTTATACGAGTGATTTAGAGATATAGCCGTGTACATATTCAAGTTTTGAAAAATAATTCTAAGTTTAATCTTATGTTTACAGAGTATAGTAAAGTGACAGAGGGTGAGTTGAAATGATAATGAAAGTTACTGCCACGTAATACGGTATTAATTGTCATAAAAATACTGCCAGTTCGTCAGTCAATAGCTCGTACTAGTGTTATCTAAACTATAGCATGCGTGGTTATTATTTTGTAAATAAAAATACATTTCAGGCCAATTTCCTGAAGTAGACATACGACGGAAACCTAATTATTTATAACCGGCTTCAAAACGGCGAAGGTTCTATGTTCGTCGTCTGAATGCATGCATTTTTTATGTATGTTCACCGATATTTCCGTCAATTCTGGACCGATTTTTAATGATTCTTTTGGCATTTGGTTCAGTATAGCTCCAAGGGGGTCCCATTTTAATTTAATCGGTATTAGACCTTGGACTTTGAGAATACGGCAGGAAACTCCTTAATGACAAATAATACGACTCGTAGATTGAGTTTTTATAAATAAAATAAAAAATAAATAAAAATAGTTTATTTTCTTTATCTGCACTTACTCTACTTAAATTAACAAAAGGCTCTCCTTTTAAGCAATACCTGTGTTAGGAGGCCCCGCTCTTCTACTTAAAGATAAATTGAGATCCAGTTTTGTATAAAACTAAAGTAATTGTAATAATTTCTTAATTAACATAACTAATTATAACGATAAGTGAGTTACTTCAAGTATAAAATAACAAAACGACAACTTATACAGTATAAAGTAAGTAAGTGGAGTTAATGTGTACCTATATAATATGTTTTAGGATGTTGTTTATATTAATTTACAGATGAGTAACGTTCACATGTTCTTATTAAGCAAAACTTTTAACCATGCATTGTAAATTATAAGTATTGTGTTAATCCTTTACGTACCCTAATATAGAACTAATCAGAATATTAACCGTCTTCAAAAAAGGAGGAGGTTTAGAATTCGTTTGTGATTTTATATCGTCTTTTTTATAAACTGATTTTCATGATTCTGTTTGCGTTGGCTTTATTTATATTATATTAGGTGACTCCTTAACAGCAAACAGCACGACTGTATAGATTCCCTTATTATGGGTATTACATCAATCCTGTAGCGGCACCTTATGTATAACTAAGCAGAATAATATCTATCTATCTATCTATATCATCACGCCAGATCCCTTACGGGGTAGGCAGAGAGTACAGAGTTCCAACAGGATCTTTCCTTACATAACTCTCTGGCTTCCTCCACTCTCATAGTTCGTCTTATACACGCTCGCCGGTTACAGAGACCCCTGACTTGTCCTTCAGATAAGACCCGGTACATGTTAATGAATATTATTAATAATAATACAAAAACCACTTCAAAATTTTGAAATAAATAAAGTTGTAAAAAAAAATAAAAAAATAAGTATTTGAAGTCGGTACCAAGAAACCACCGACACCGGCTTCAAATATTTACTTTTTGCTTTTTTAAGTCAGTTTCTCTTTTTTTAAAGTTATTTTATTATATCATATACACAACAAAATATGAATAATCCAGGAAGGAGAGGATAATGATTACTACAGACTCTACCAATCCTTTGGAATGTAATTTTTGTATAGAAGAAGCACGAGAAATTCCACCATTACTCTTTTAAGACATTCTTTTTTGTATGCGAGTATTCATGTATGTGAAGGGCAAGTCAAGAGTCTCCATAACCGGCGAACGTGTATGAGACGAACTATGAGAGTGGAGGAAGCCAGAGAGGTATGTAAGGAAAGAACATGTTGGAATCAGCAATATTAAACAATGATGTATAATGCTTCGTTGGTCTGGTGGCAAAGCGCATCGCTTTGTGATCACGAGATCCTGGGTTCAAATCCTAGGTCGGACAAATGTAGTTTTTCTAACGAAAAATTCCCAGTATGGGTCCGGAGTCTGGAATTGTGCCCGTTATATGGCAATAGGCCCCCTATTACATGGGGCCTAACATCGTCGGCGAAACGTGGGTGTACTCAGTACACCTCTGCCACCCCCTCTGGGGAATATAGGCGTGACGGTGTTTTTTTTATGTATAATATAATTTAGAAAAGGAAAAAAAATGGTTATTAGATATATATAGAAAGGTCAAACAAATTATATAAAAGAACTAGCCCGTTGAGTTTCTCGCCGGATCTTCTCAATGGAGGCCAAGTTCCGATCCTGTGGTAGATGTAAAAAATTTAATAATTTTGACGTTTGTGAGTACTATTGTATTGGCCTATACAAATAAATGATTTTTTACTTTGACTTTGGAAATCTGTACTCTATGCTTACCCCGTAAGGGATCTAGCGTGATGATATAGATAGATAGATAGACTTTTTGTATGCATAATGATTAATAGGTTATAGGAGAAGATGAAGCATACGTAGGTATAAATAAACATAATCATATAAGCAGCTAACCTTTGTAAGTTTAACAACAACATTTTTTATCGTATCAAGGGCTAATATTCATTGGAGGTCGCTAAGCAAACGAGTAAATAAGTAAGTGTTATATTATGCTAAGCACGAACAAAGCCCTTCCCTCATAAATCAAGGTCAGAAGTCATACTCTACCACGCAGATGTATATTCGGATACATGCGGATTTGTTAAGGGAAGTTTGAGGCTACCTGCTGTTCGAAGTTTTCAAAGCATTCTCTAAGTTAAAGGAGGAGATCTTCGTATCATGAATATTGATAACTACAAAAATACTATTCTCAATATTATATTGTATTATATTATCTCAGTATTATATCAATCCTGTAGCGGCTCCTTATGTATAACTAAGCAGAATAATATCTATCTATCTATCTATATCTTCCTCGACTCTCATAGTTCGTCTCATACACGCTCGCCGGTTACGGAGTCTCTTGACTTTTCCTTCAGATAAGACCTTCATTAACTTCTTCTTACATAAAAAATACAGGATAAATACATAAATGAACATTATACAATCTGTTCAAGAATGCAAATTTAAATATTAGCATACTATCGATTGCGTAACAGCTATCTGTATCTGTGGCTAATTTGAGTGTACAAATGTATAATACAAGAAATTTCCCGCAGGCAGTCAGGTTGTTAGTAATTGAATGCCATAAAAACGCCCTAGAAAATCTAAGGTTACAAGCGGTTTATTTATCACCAATTTTAGCCCAACTGCTATTTGGTTTAGAAGTTAATAATAACGTTTCTAATATCATTAATAGGACACATCCCGACTGCTCCATTACAAAACCCAGTAGGTAAGTTACGAGTTTCCGTGATAATCGAAATGAACTCGAATGCTAATCTTGCTTTACCACATTTTACAAGAGCGCAAATAATATGTTTTGTGGTAGCCCTTCTAAAATATTCGAAATTTGCCGAGAAATTGAGATATGAAGTTTTGCATTATTTAGGGACTTCATTTAAAACAGTGTAACCTAAAGGGTTTTGTAATGGGGCAGTCGAGTAAAATAGATACAAATAAAGCAGTTTGTACGGCCAATCTAATTCTTTGGCAAAAAAAAAAAGAAACCGTCGCGTGGCAGCGTCAGTCTCCTAATTTTACAATGAGTCCTTGTAAAATATCTTACACCAACCTGTGAATCTCATTAGACCAGATTGCCACAGTCCACTGTAAAGAACACAAACATAACACCCACCACTTTTGTTCAGGAGAATAAAATCTAAATACAAGTATTATTATTCACGTAAGAGGCCTCGGACCATCACCAAGGGTCAAGTTGATGAGGAAGGCTTCATCAAGGTGGAGAAGAAGAAAAAGCCACCTCCTCGAAGAAACCGGTGTGGGTCTGCACCGGTCGATAATGGCACACTCCTGCTTTCAGCAGAACCGACGACGCTGCTGTACGTGTCACGGCTACACTACACCAACAAAGCCGATGACATTGTAGTGTATGCCCGCAAGAAGTCCTATAAAATTCGTAACGAGGTAACCGACAAAGAACCAAAGTTACCGACATAGCTCGCAGACTCAGTAAGCTAAAGTGGCATTGGGCTCGTCACATCCGCAGAAGGACCGACGGCTGATGGAGCAAGCGTGTCCTAGAGTGGAGACCGCGACTTGGTAAGCGTAAGGTAGGACGGCCCCCAGCTAGATGGACCGACGACCTCAAAAAGGTCGCTGGGACAGACTGGATGCGGAAGGCGGAGGACCGTATGCAATGGCGCGTGTTAGGAGAGGCCTATGTCCAGCAGTGGACTGCGATAGGCTGATTGATTGATATTATTATATGTATTTTGGTCTGTAGGGTATATATTCTATGGGCCAGTAAGTTGTAAAAAATATTTATGTCAATTTTTGTTGCATGAATTAAATAAATAATTATTATTAATATTTTGTTTAAATTATTTAAAAAAACACAACAAAATTAATACTCAGATACTCAAAAATTAAAACAAAAATACAATTGCTAAATGTGTACCGAGTCTTTGAGGAGTTGGATGAGTTTTTAACACTTAGCCTGTTTGCAAATCGCAATTTAGCCCTGTGCTATACTATATACTCCGAAGCTGCTCGCGTCCGATTTATTCTAGATTCCGTACACTTGGTCCCAGGGTAGTGCTAAACGATCAGCACTTTCGCCTAAGGCAAGCTTCGGCTGTGGCTTGTCACCGCCTTAGTGATGCCGACAAGCGACACAGTCCTGTTCTGGCATGTTGCCCACAGTTGCTTTACGAGAAGGCAGGTCTAGCCCGATTCGAAACTTAGTCTAACTTCCGTCTCCTCAGCCTATTTCAGAGTCAGTAGGTTATTACTGAGTCAGCGAGCTACATCTTTGGCCATATCGTCTCTTTTTATCAGGTGAAATAGGGATCAACCGCTCACCAGTCGTCAATAAAAAAATACTCAGTAATAACCTAATATGTACACACCTGGTGGTATTACAATACTAGGGAGAATAGCCACTTCTGCAAAATTATCGGATATTATTATGCCTACTATTAAAAAATCTCAACTACTTAACATGTTTTCCTTGGAGTTTAATTTGTGCCTGCACCATTTTAATTACAAACCCCTTAATAATATTTCAAAATAATGAAACCTACAATTTTCCGGGTGTTTCCTGCGTAGAAACGTCACGTTCTGCGAAAGGCATGAACACACTAACGCCTGCATATTAATTTGCAGAAACTGACAGTTTTGAGTTTTATGTCAGAGAGAAAGAGTGAGAGAGTCAGTTTTAAGCTCGTTTTGAGTTTCAATTATTATAGTACTTTTAACATAAGAGTGACATTACCCAGAAGTAACATAGACTATATTATATTCCAGTAATAATATGATAGTATGTTAAGATATTTTAATATAAACGCGTGCGCAGCCGCATATGACAGCTTTTGCCTAATACTTTTAGTATATTTAGTTTGTTTTGTTTACAACAGTGTACATTATACCTTTTGTAATAATATTTCACCGTCTTAGCCTACCTGGGCTTTTCCTATTTCCTCATGAGTAGGGCTGCCATGTTATTAAAACGAACTAATGCAGCGTGAAATTAAAAGCTAGCTAATTAGAATAAATAATTTTTGACTTTGCTTTTAAGAATTATTACTTTGAGCCTTAAATTATTATATTTATGACTTAGGTTAACCTTAATTATATTGTATTTCGAAAAATGTCAAATTATGAACCTGATGAGTAGCAACAGCCTCGCCCCCTCTCGTGCTATTTACCCCAACGTACCATGTATTGGGACATGAGAGGCATTTATTTATATTGGAAAATATTGCATGATATTGTCCATTCAACGTGGGATTATAGGCACACGATTCAGCCAAAAATATATTGTACATACTAGGTGTCATAAGACTGCCTCGTTGGTCTGGTGGCAAAGCGCATCGCTTTGTGATCACGAGGTCCTGGGTTCAAATCCTAGGTCGGACAAATGTAGTTTTTCTAACGAAAAATTCCCAGTATGAGTCCGGAGTCTAGAATTGTGCCCGGTATATGGCAATAGGCTCGCCCCCTATTACATGGGACCTAACATTGTCGGCGAAACGTGGGTGTACTCAGTACACCTCTGCCACCCCCTCTGGGGAATATAGGCGTGACGATGTTTAAAGTACCCATAATAAATCACATTATTTTTAAATATCACAAAAATCATAGCATTACACAACATTGCCTAATTTGAAAAAAATTTTTTGCTCAAAATAGTTCTTATTTCAAAATACTAAGTGGTATGAAAATATTTGCTTCTTTAAGGCACATCACTATTTCGAGTCGCTCGTAGCTGCTTTACAAGACTTCCATTGTCAGATCATTTACAACACTTCTATCTTTTGCACATAAAGTAACTCTTATAGTAATGCACTTAACTCGCTATTAGCCGGTTTATAAAATCTAAAGAAACTGGGTCTGTTCCGACTGGCAAGGGACAGGAAAAAATGCAGAGCTGATTGCCAACCTTCACTAGTAGGAGAGGCACCCCACGAAGAAGAAGACGGTTTATAAAAACTAAAGAAACATGAAATAGTATTGTAAAAGTTTCGGGAAATTAGTTTCGTTGACAAAAATATACCAACCTAGTACATATTTACCGAGTACGCGAAAATGCGGAAGTACTAAGGAAACAAGAGTGAAATGCGCCCACCCAGTCACCCCTCCTTCGAGATAAGAATATCAACATGGATTACAGGTTAGACGACTCTTTGCACTCGCCCATATCAGGTGACAATTAGCAGGCTTTCCTGGTTAGGCTTCTTTATCCAATTATAGATATCATGTTTGTATTTACGAGCTGTAGAAATTGTATTTTTAACCCCTGGCATAATAAGGAAGTAAAACAAGAAATGAGAAGAAGAAACCTCCGACAATCTAAATTATTGTTTTTCAATTTGTCTCTATTTATGTATGTCATCCCAACAGATCTCTTGCGCGCGGTTCCAACAGGTTCTTTCATTACAGAAATCTCTGGCTTCCTCCGTTCTCTTAGTGTGTCATTTATTTTCAAAATTTCGTGTATTTTTAATCAAATTTCTTTTACTACTACTTGCTTCTGATTTTAAATAAGATACTGTTGTGTTTATTGATAGCTAACAATATCTTTAGGAGGGAAAGTTATCAACCAAGAAACATAAAACGCCTAGTAGAACGCCTGCTGTACTTGAATAGCATACTTCACTTGGTTTAAAAATATAAATTTAAAGGCGGTATGCTAATTTCTACACTTTTATATTTGGAAGGTTTTAACGATGACCAAAAACTAAACTAAACTAAAAACTAACTAAACTAAAAGTAAAACTGCCGGCTCGGCTAAATACTTCCTTAGAACTATAGATCTAGTAATGTACCCTGCCTAGAACCAACTTATGTAGTGACTCTGTACAGGTTAAGTTCTTTACAGTATGTTTAAAACACAATTACCATTTTTAAAATTATTTATATCCTTGAGGGCGATTAAAGCAGGTAATACAAATAATCCAATTAACTTATCTGATTGACAAATAGGTTTATGTTTGAGGTATCGTATACTCTTTAGTTTATAACCAAAAAGAGAATCGGAAATCACGATTGAAATGTCTATTAAATTTGTTCATAAAAGTAAATGCTAGTTTGAAATCTATCTACCAATATCATCACACCAGATCCTTTGCGGGTTAGGCAGAGAGTACAGAGTTCCAACAGGTTCTTTCCTTACAGACCTCTCTGGCTTCCTATACTCTCATAGTAAATAGTTGTAAATAATACTCTATATTTAATTATAAGATTTACGATTAGAATATTAAACATGAAATAATACTATTTTCCGGATTTTATCACCGGTTTCATAATAGTCTACATTATATACCTACTCCTGCTTAAGTTATACGAGCAATGTAAAGCTAACCGACACTTGCGATGATTGCCAACTTTTTCATTCACAGGGCATGATGAAACTTGTATTAGCATTGTTTACTTAAACTTAGACAGGAAGGAAGTATCAAGATATTATTAACCCTTAAATAATAATTACGAAAATAATAACGGACAACATTCTTTATTTACTTCTTAGATTAGCTCGAATACCCGTGAAATAAAATTCATCCCTTCTCATAACCGTGGATGCTGTAAAGCACTCGAAACGTCGAGAACTTAAAATTAAATCGTTTTAAAATCCGATCCGAATCCGAGAAAATGAATTTATTTAACTGTACAAAATAAAATTTATAAAATTTTGGGCGTCGTCAAGAATTCCCTAAAACGCTGGCGGCATTTTATTAAAACTCATCCATTTCTGTCACCACAGATGCTGTAAAGCACTCAAAACGTCGAAAACTTAAAAGTAATCCATGATGAAATCCGAAAAATTGGTTTTATTCAACCTTCAAAAGAATATTTATGAAGTTTAACAGACAAATTGGTCCAGTGCTATGCTGTCGCGGTCGCAGTAAAGAGCTTTATCGGTCTACCCACTAGGTAGAGTCGTCGCGGGTTCGATCCCCGCAGTGGATATATCTTTGTGTGCCCTACAAATTTGTTTGTTGTGTATGTAAATTGCACGTTTGAAAACGCACCCACGACACTTTAAAATCTCTAGTAGTGGGGTAGTAGTAGGACGACGTTTAATAAAGTATAACAAAATTTGGAGCACTTCAAGGAGTCCCTAAAAAGCTTGCGGCATTGCTGTAGGGCAGTGTTTTTCAACCTTTTATATGACGCGACCCCCTTAGTATGAAAACTTTTCGCGGCGCACTACCCTCCGCTGGTTGTAATTTGTATTTATTAATATTACAAATATAAAATCCGCAAACATATTTATTATTTTTATAATTAGCACAAAAGTTTTCAAGATAGGAAAAGTTAGTCAACGAAAAACAGGCATTCACTTCACATTGTTGTAAATGTGACTCATATGTATTTTTTATTCTTGTTGACATAAGTCAAAGGACATATTTTATAGGTTAATATAAATTAACCTATAAAATATGTCCTTTAATTAATATTTTATAAAATATATTTTGAAACTTTCTTTTTTTAACCGACGCCTCGTGACCTTCGCGTCCCACTTATAGACGCTTGGCGACATCGGGGGTCGCGACCCACACGTTGAGAAATACTGCTGTTGTCTGTAGCCACTCGATGAGAGGAAAATTTCAACTCTTGGGCCTCCTGTGGAGCCAACCAACCTTTAGAAAGTTGATTTATTATTACGACCATTACAATAAGAGCAAGTAAGAAATCACAGCAATAAATACATCATCGCCAACCTATCAATAAATCATTCAAGATTATGTTATGATTTAGTATACTTTTCGATGCATTAGTATCGCAATTTATCACTGTATTACAGATCTCGTGTGAATTAATATCGCGGTTCGTTATACTGTAATTAAGTGATTTAAGGCGCTTAGTATAGCTTTAATACCATCTTACTAATAAATAAAACTTGTTTACTGAATTTTTTACTCTTTATTATTGTTGAACACCAGTGAAATAACAACTGATGAACACAATGCTCATTAAAGATAGGTATGTAACTGGCGATCTTATTGCTAAAAGCAATTTCCTTCTTCTTCTTACTCTCAGAAAACCAATTGAAAGAAGGAATTGGAAGGAAAGAACCGACATAAACAGTAATAGAGGGTAGTTGCTATGATGTAGATACATAGATAGAAAAATATTGTATTTTCTTTCTATATCATTACGCTAGAGCCCTTATAGGGTAGCCAGAGAGTACAGAGTTCCAACAAATTCTTTCCTTACATACCTCTCTGGCTTCCCCCACTCTCATAGTTCATCTTATACACGCTCGCCGGTTACGGAGACTCTTGACTTGTCCTTAAGATAAGATTCGGTCTAATTGGTCGTAATAAGATTGTCTAGGTTTTCTCCGATACCTACATCCCTCGACTTTCGCATTTTATATCTGCTTGTGTTATTTTTTATTCTTACATTCTTTCTATATGCCCGAACCAACGGAGCATACTGTATTTTGTGCACCCATATTAAGCAGACGATGTTAGGTTTCAATGTAATAAGAATGAGCTTACTGGCTCATCATCATCATCATCATCAGCCCGTGTCAGTCCACTACTGTACGTAGGTCTCTCCCATGGCATGCCACTGAGCTCGATCTTCAGCTCTCCTCCTCCAATTCCTGCCCGCTGCCTTATGAATATCGTCGCCCCACCTAGCTGCAAGGCGCTCTACACTACGTTCACTGCCTATATTTGAAAAATTAGAGACTACTAACTGTTACTGAGATTTTTTTAATGAAAAGCCCCGAATGATACTTTGTTTTACCAAGAATTCAAATACAGGATCTTGTCGTCGTCACACCATGCTCCACAAGACCGATTAGGCATTAAACAAACAAACAAAGAGGTGTCGATGTCTTTATTAACTCATTTTATTATTGTTAAAGTGGTTTCAGTGCGATCTTAAGTGATCTTAAGCGATCTTAAACAATTGTATCGTAATACACTAAGATAACGAGGTAGTCGTGCACGAACCGCTTATTACTTCGTAAATTATGATGAATTGGTTTGTCTTAAATGCCATCATCTGACACAATAAGTCGGTTTTAACAATAGCAGGAATGTATGGAAATAGCTTTTTCATTAAAATAACCCTTCAGCTGAATCGTTGGTCTAGTGGTGAATAATGCGCATACTAATCACGACTGCCTCGTTGGTCTAGTGCGAAAGCGCATCGCTTGGTGTTCACGAGGTCCAAGGTACAAATCCAAGGTCAGGCAAGTGAAGTTTTTTTAACCAAAAACTTGGGAAGTTTTCGTTTTCGTATGAGTCCGGAGTCTGGCATTGTGCCCAGTAAATGGCAATAGGCTCGCCCCCTATTACATGGGATCAAACATCGTCGGCGAAAAGTAGGTGTACTCAGTATACCTCTGCCACCCCCGCTTGGGGAATATAGGCGTGACGGTGTGTGTACTAATCACGGGTTCCTGGATTCGAATCCTAGATTGATCAAAAATTCAAGTTTTCAATAGAAAAAAAAACAAGTATCAGTTTGGCACTGTGTCCGGTATAATGGCAATTAGCTCACCCCCTATTACACAGAACCAAACATCGTCGCCGAAAAATTGGCGTACACAGTCCATCTCTGCTGCACCTGCTTGAGGAAACCGCGTATAGGCGTAACCGCGTTTAGTTCTTGTATAACCCTTCAGCCGCTTTGACATGGCGTTATGAGGAGGTTGGTAACGTAGAGGTTGATTATGGTTCCCGTGACGTTGCCGAACAATGACTGAATTAGCTCTTCGTTATGTGTAATTTCATTATAATCAATTAGATAAGGACTTAATGTGAGGTAGTAAATATTTTCAGGATGCCAATAAAAGAGCGAAATACGAGTACATTTTAAGACTACTGAAACAAGTACATATCCCGCGCGAATAAGATAGCGTTACCACACAAGGCTAAATTTTAGATATTATAACGTCGCCGAGAAATTAATCTGTCACTTTCATCTTTATTTAGTACATTTTTAGTATGAGAAGGACGGCACATGAAGTCGTTAATATCACGTCAATCTCTTCATGTTAAGCTCAATATACCAATGATTTGGGCACATGCACGGCCTAACTCACGAAATACAGAAGTACTTCGTGGGCTAATTGCATCGTCTGTCTAAGGCCTGCGTAAAAAGTGCTCGAGATTAGAGAGCCTAACACGAAGAGATTGACGTGATATTAACGATTTAATATATATATATATATGAAATGCTGCAGTTTGCGACTAACAGCTACCATACTTAATAAAATGATACGACGCATAACGATTAAAGATGCCTAACTATCAAATGTAGTTTTTTAACGAAAAATTTCCAGTATGAGCCCGGAGTCTAGAAGTGTGCCCGGTATATGGCAATAGGCTCGCGCCCTATTAGATAGGACCTAACATCGTCGGCAAAAAGTGTGGGTGTACTCAGTACACCTCTGCCACCCCCGCTTGGGAAATATCGGCGTGACGGTGTTTATTTACTCTTTATTCAGGTTAATAGTAGTACTATTTTAATTTAATATAATGTCTAAATTTAAAATCTAGGGGCTTAAAGTCTGTGACAAAAACGGGAAGAGCTTTAAAACATAAGCTTGAAGAAAAAGATCACATTTATGTTAGCGTAATATAATTTGCCTTTTTGCGCGGTTAATTGTCGTTTAGAACACCGACACGATTATCTTCACCAAACGAGTGTGGCCGAGATGTAAAAATGTAAAAAAAAACGATCTTATCGTTATTATACACAGAATAATTTTACTCGTCCTGGAGCGAAAGCCCAGGGGATTTAACTAATCTCTACTGTACACTAGTAAAAGAAGAAGAAAAAGAACACTTCATGAAGTGACATCTCCATAACAATCCTAATTTAGGGCATTGAAGGATTCCGCAAAGGAACATTGATGGGCAGCGCGGCTCGTCCGCGCCGCCCATCAATGTTCGTTCGCCCACCTTCGGTGTTTAAATTTTTACCCTAGCTATAATATTCGGATAGGTCCGTCGGTAGATGCTACTCATACAAGTGTTCTTTTTATTCATTTATGACCAGTGAACTGTTGATGAACTGGGCTTTCGCTTCAGGACGCCAAAAATTACACCGTGAATAAAGTACGACGGCTACTGAGGTATAGGGAAACCTGAATAACACTTTGTCCGATTAGGATTCGAACTCAGAGCCTCATTATGTAAAAGCAATATAATTATATTCATTTATTTAACTATTTTTTTGTGTGATGAGTGAAATAATTTCTAATTACAAACTATCAAAAACTTTATTAATTAAAATAATTAATTTATTACAAACTAGGTACATATTCCAATTATTGCACTTTAATTAGGAAGAATGCACGGTAGCACCAATTTCGAAATAAATAACGTTTCACTAAAAGAAATTAACATGTATACTTATTCGTTACTTACAATAATAAAGACATTTTGTGATTATATAAAATACTATTAACTAACTATTATTGTCTTTACTAACACCAGTTATACCAGCTTACTATATTTACATATAAATAAAATTGATTTTGATGCTGTAATGGACTTCAATGAAAAATTTTGTACGCAAAAATAAAACTGGCGATTGCAATTAACTTAATAATGCCACAAGTAGTTCTATACTCCAAACACTAAATTTATCTGACCAAATTAACCGACAAAAAAATGTCTTTCTTTATCAGGCCCAGATTTTTTTTTCTTATGTCTACAGCTATATTTACATCTTATCATCATTGTATAATCTCATCAGTATTGTCTCCAAGTGGTTCTTTCAAATATCAATTATCAGGTATCTTGTACAGCACTTTTAAGGTCTCTTCTTTTCGTTTCGATCATTTTTAGTTTTAGGTGAGGACGCATGAGGACTCTCGCGTTTGCCATCAGTCTTAACCATACGTTTTGGATGGGAATGGTAATTTCTAGGATATGAGGGAGGCTTCTGCTTGCTGACTGGTGGGACATAATGATACCCTACAGTATATTCCGCCTCAGGATTATACTCCTGGTGAATTACCGTTTGACTGTAAGAAGGAGCCATTGTATGAGAGTTAACATATGATACTTTTTCTGTAGTAGGATTGTAAAGGTAAGTCTGCGGCACGATTACTCTGTAAGGCAATTGGTATTTGGAAGAATACGGCATAGGAGTAACATAACTGACTGTCTGAATCGCTCCTGAGTTGGGACTACCAGCCTTGTACTGAGAGGGCAGGACAGTTGCTATTGTATGATCTTTAGACGGGTAGTTCTCTGATATAACTAAACCAGTATCAGAATCTTTCTGACCCTGCTGTTGATAAACATAATTATGAGTGGAATCCAAGTCTGAATGCGATTGATATTTATACCTTGGCTCCACTATTGTTTCTTTTTGATCATCCTGTTTCGCAGTAAAATACTCTTGTGATCCAGCGGTGTGTTTTGTAGCTTCATAAGCCATTGGTTTAAAATTATCGTAACTTGCTGGTAAAGACTGCGAATATTCTTCGTGTGATTGTCCATATTCAGGGGAAGCTGTAACTGTCGAAGCATATTCGGCATTTGGATGAGACACTCCATATTCTACACTGGATGTGACAGCGGTTTCATGGCTAGAAGTTACTTGTGCAGGTACCTCATACTGAACTTGATCATTAGTATCGTGAGGGTTTGTTCCATGAGTTAATGAGGAGTGGTCATTTTGAACTTCATGCATTGGAGTTTGCTCCTGTTGTTGATATTGTGGTTGATAATAATATTTTTGAGAGGACACGGCGGACTGTGGAGCATAATTATACTGATATTCATATTTATGCTGCAAAGGTTGTCTGTACATAGAATGTCCCTTGGGGATTGTGTAGTGGTGAGGAATGTAACTTGATGGATATTTAGCCATTACTGGTTGCACTGCCGAGTATTGAACTCCAGAGTAATCAGATTGAGTGTATGATGGCTGAACATAGGGATGTGCATAATGTTGTGGTTCATACTGTGATACTGATGAAGATGGGTCTTCTGTAGGAACCGATGAAAGCGAATTGGTATACATGACCTGAGGAGCAAAATTATAGCCATTTTTCTTAAAATACTGATTGACTAATTCTTGTAAGTTAACATTATTCAAATAATTCGATAATGGATAGTTGTTTGGCAAGTTAGCGTATAGTTCAGCAGTAGGATTTGTGAGCGATGAACTGGGAATTCTTAATACCAGAACGGGAACTACTTTTTGGTCCAATTGAGTCCCGTGTAAACGTAAATGATCTTGAGTTAATCCTACGTTTTGATATTCAGGATTTTTCAGAAGTTGAGTTGGGTCGACTAAGTAATTTGACATAACTGACGGGAACTGCCCACTTAATCCCGTAAATTGTTCACCATTGTAAGTAGTGTATAATGTGGATGGTGCCAATTTATGGGAAGATGTTTGATAAGTCTGGAAACCCATGCCTCTATTACTTTCAAGAGGAGTCTTAAATTCAACTGAAGGCTTCCTATAATTATAAGACGTTTTTTCATCTTTCACTGGCACCAATTCAAAAGCTTGTGATGGTTGGATTTCTACATTTGTATTTCCGAATTTTCCTGCAAACTTATCATAATGACCAAAATTTTGATAGGTATGATGATTACGAGCGGGAATATCTTCTTGTGAATATGGATAAATCATAAATTTGCCTTTCTCTTGAGCAGGCTTTCCGAAGTAAGAATAAGTATATCCTGCATTAGTTTTATATCCATAGCCCAAATTAGCATCTATTGTTCTCTTCCCTTTAGACTTGGTATCTGTGTCATTTACAATTTCTATAGCAATAACTGCTGGGAACGCTGACTGTCCTGATTTCGAAGAATTAGATTTCTCTTCAGTATTATTTTTCTTAGTTTCATTTGATGTATCGCTTTTAATTCCATACTTTTCTTCTACATCTCTCAAAAATTTCTTCTCGTCAGCTGTTAATGTCGTATTTGACTGTTTATCCGTTACTTTCGCTTCCGATTTATACTTCTTTGGCTCGGGGTCGGCACACGTCGTTACCAGCACCGTACAAAACAATATCTGAAATAGAGACCAAAATCGAATTATTAATCAGCTTTATATAAAAACATACTAGTATCTTCTAACAACAGTTAGAACCTAGGTTTCAAGATTATTGTCCTATTTATAAACCATACACCAACTGTTGTGTAAATTGTTAAAGGTTACGTCCCAGAACTAAATTCAGTTAGTTATGTAGTAAGTCCTTTTATTATTATTTGTTTTAATTGTAATCACCATATTTACGTATGTAATAAACAATTATACATCTTTATTGCCCTATGCATGCGGACAGATCGACCTCTTCCATGTACCAAACTTTATTAGGTATGCTGGAGTACTAAATCCAGTGTAGGGTAATCTATGGTTAAGTTAACATAGTAGCTACCGATACTATATGTAACGTGTATCTAGCTTATAGCATAGTCTGGCTGATAGCATGAATAAACGCAGTTTTCGTAGTCAACGTTCCATTACTAGATTGCGTGTTTCTCTGGACTCGCTCGCAGATCTTCACTCTCTAAGCGTGCATCAATTAGATAACATAATAATAAAGTTATTTTATATTATTTTATCATTCGCATAACTTATGGATGTGGAGTAATATAATATGATGTTTGCTTCACTTATCTGATATCCGTATTTAAATTTAAGCTGCTCCAACGGTTAACGGATAACAATTAACGAATTTTAAATTAAAACTTTCATCGGAAAGAACAATATATTTGGATGATTTTGATAAAATTTAAGTTTAAAAAGCTAAACTATTTCCATAGCATTCATGCTTAAGTTACTTTTTTTATATCACATACATAAATGTTATCCTTTATGCAATCTGTAGATTGCGTAACAGTAATTTTCTCGCGACATGCGCAAAAGTGCGCGCGACCCGCGCCGCCTACTGCTTTCCACGACCCCGAGGTTCTCGCGATACTTAACACGTGTTGACTAATTAATAACATGTTCACATTTATTATAGAAACCATAGTAAAAGTTATGTAACAGTGGAGGAATATTATTTCTTAGTTACTGGCTTTCATTATTCGTATGCAATAAAATGTCAGATATCATCTCAGATTTACGCAATCCGCCATTATTTTATATCTTGCTTTTTTTTTCTTAAGCTGCTATTAAGTTGTCATTACTCGAATGAATATCCATCACAGATGTGCACATTTTATAATCTACATATAATTGAAGTCATCGGGCACGTGCTAAGATTGCAATAAAATCTCGAAAGATTTGTTCGTGCGGTCATCGAAGCAATCGAGATGAAAGTTTTTGTCAGGAACAGATACAAATGTGAAGTGAAAGTCTCGACCAGCGTCCAGTTTGCGAAGGATTGCGACACTGAATAACAAAACGTTTCCTAGATACGTCTTGACACCTGCCAAGTCGGATAGCGGTAATTTACAGAAAATGCCTTATTCTAATACAATTGGATTGCGATCACTTCCCTGGGAGAAGGTAATTTCCTTTATTTACTCAGTTTTCAGATGTATTGTCTAGTAACTGCGGATTTAGTTACTAAGTATTATTAGAATAGCGTAACTTTTCTGGATTTGGAAAAAAAAACGCATTGCTTAGTTAGTCTTCAAATGACCTATTATTATCCAATTTATATGTCATATGCTAAAACGCGATGCATTTTGACATAGCGGATAAATAAATATCAAACGTGCCTCCGTAGCCTGTGTGATCACGTCAATATAGTGTCGCATTACGTTGAAACGCATCGCATCAAAGCATCCCTCACACCTCAGGACCATGCAATGGCATGGCACTATGCACATTGTCTATTACGTGGTATGTTTGAGATCAATAAATAGCTCTACCAAAAATTGTTGTATCAAGAAAGATTTTTTACGAAATTGAAATTTATAGAAATCAGACAACCACAAAACAGATATTTTGTTTCTCGTATAGAGGCACTGTTTAACATTTTCATATAAATTTATAAACAATCTCGATATCGACAGTGGACCCTGTATATAGATAGTAGAGTGAATAGGGTTTCAAATATATTTGACCAAAACATGGCAACAGAGAACCTATGTATTACAAAATAATAAGTGTATATTACCAAGAGTACGTATTTTATTTTGATTAGTGTAATAAATAAATGGTAGAGCTACAGAACGATGAAATATAAAAGATAAGAAAGTACCTGTAGTCGTTCAAACAATTTCATCTGACCATAATAACGTAACAGAGATGCTATGTATTAGAAAATAATTATTATTTATTATTAAGAGCGTGTATTCCTACTTTAACCAATGCGTGTCATCAAAAGCACATGCCGTCTGTCCACGATTGTATCACTGTTACGAGCGCTGTATGCGTTTGCGCGTAAGTTTAATATACGCAATGGTGACAACACGGCGACAGTTACATGGTGATACAGTTGCGAATGGTCAACTTAAATGTTGTTTTTACCTCTACACCGATGATGTGCTCCTGGTATTTGCATTAAACATTCATACATATTGCCTTTTCGAAAGGATAAGGACAAGTAACAAAGACTATAAGGAAGAGGTAGTATCTTGTTCACATTTCATCAAAATAATCTCGATTTTCTACTTATCTAATAGAGCGAGCCTTTTAATAAATGGGTAGATAGATCTTTGTGTTAAATTTATTCATCGTTAAAGCACATTGTCGAAAATTGCCCCACAACCAACAAACATCATTATTTATCTATTTTTTTAAATTATTGGCAAATATCCGTATGTAACGGACAAAGTATTGTAAATACTTATATCGAAGTCGCCGACATCTTTACTAAATACACAATATAACCTCATATGGGTTAAGAGCTATTGAATTATAACCTCAAAATCTAATACTTTTTGTGGAATATTGCGATTCCCCTGCTTGTCCGTTTAATAATAAGTGACTTCAGAGAATTTGTGGGTGATTTGAAATTATATAAGTATTTTTGCATTGCTGTTGGTTCTGGGGCAAATCATGTATGGTAGAACAATGCCCTTTACTTAGTTACCTATTACTAAATAAAAAATAGACTTATTGAGAACACAAGATGACTATTTTAGTTAAAAGCTTCTGTTATCAGCGACATTGTATTAGATTAACTATTAGAGTGGAAAATGTAAGAGAGATCTTCAGAGATGACTTTATTGAAACTTTATAGGTAATCTTTGTCTACTCCGCAATACATCTGGCATGACGTTACCCTACTGGCAGCGGCTTTGTGTGAGATCTCTCATCTCTTGCAATATACAAAAACAAAAATATGCTAAACTTTCCATGGCAATAAGACCTACAATTGAAAGAACATTTGCCATGTGTTACGTACTCAAATGTGTACTATAAAAACAGTATTCTTATATATCTTTTCTCTAATATCCACGACATCTAACCCAAATATGTAATATCAAATTAAAACAATCTCTAAGCATTACCGGCAGCATACCACAAATGTTTTGCATAGCTCAAGATAACCGCGATGGAGTCAATATTTTAACTGCCTTACATAACTAGTAATGAGAGGATTTAATAGTAGAAATATGCGCATATTATTTACGAGTTCCGTAAAAATGGAAAGCACGATGCGACTACGTAATAGAATTAAAACAGATTTGATATTCTAAGTATTATATTTAATTAGCGACGCGCCGACTTTGCACGGGTGAATTATACACATACACTTTCCTCTTGAATCACTCCGTCCTTTGGTGAAAACCGTATGAAAATCATGAATTATTATTATATATATTATACATATTATTATGAATATTGTCAGAAGTGCCGAAATTGTAATTATTCTTTAGTTTCAAGTGGTTGATAGTGTGTTTGTGTGCCAATGTAAGTTATGTAATTATCAACTGTGCGTCGGACCAACACAAAATATGATAACTACACAAATTGTAATGGAATTCTCATTTAACTGAATAACTGTTATTCTTATGAGAATAAAGGTATCTTAAACCTCAAAATCTGTTCGGTAGTTATTGAGTTTATCGCGATCAGACAGACAGACTGACGCGGCGGGGGGGGGGAGGCATTATTCTATAATATGTAGTAAAAAGTTCTTACTGCAGAAATTCGAATATAAAAATTTAAACTAACACTGCCTCATTGGGTCCGAGGTCCTGGCTTTAAATCCTAGGTCGGACAAGTGTAGTTTTTCTAACGAAAACTTCCCAGTACGAGTCTGGAGTCTGGAATTGAGCCCGGTATGGCAATAGGCTCGCCCCCTATTACATGGGACCTAACATCGTCGGCGAAACGTGGGTGTACTCAGTACACCCATGCCACCCCCGCTTGGGGAATATAGGCGTGACGGTGTTTATTATTGATTTTTTATAAAATTTAATAATTATTAAGCTTCCTAAAGGTTGCTCCGTGTACCTTGGACTGCAATGAGAACCAACCAGTCCATACTAAAAGAACTTAAAATCACCACACGGCTCTCCACGATCTGCCGACAAAGAGCCCTCAGCTTCTTCGGACACATTATGCGGTCTTCAAAGCATTGTCTGGAGAAGCAGATTATTTTAGGCAAAATGGACGGTAGACGTACTCAGGGAAGGGCACCGGCAAGATGGTCTGACGCAATAAAGAAGGCGGTGGGTGGCAGCATGCATCGGGCGGTACAGTCCGCATATGACCGCACCCAATGGAGCCTGTTTGTGCGTGGTTGCGATCCTCAGCAATGAGGGAACGAGGAAGAAGAAGAAGCTTCCTAAGCTAACTATTGAGACCACTTTCGCCACTCTTAAGTAATATATTGGTTAGTTACTTCTAGATTAGCGTTACTACGTACTGCATTGCCAGATGGATGGATGGATTTTGTGAGGAACGCAGGAAATCGTTGGATACAAGTAGCATCGGACGATTGGGGAGGCCTATGTTCAGCAGTGGACATGTATAGGCTGAGATGATGACTATAGGCTTACTGCAAATTACTACCATCATCAGCAGAAAGACGTCCACTGCAGGTCAAAGGCCTCCCCCAAAGATCGCCACAACGACCGGCTTTGTGCTGTATGCATCCAGCTTCTACCCGCGACCTTCACCAGGTCATCGCTCCACCTTGTGGGGGGCCTGCCCACTCCACGTCTTCCGGTACGAGGGCGCCACTCGAAAACCTTTCTGCCCCGTACTGATTATATCATAGATAATATTTCTGCTCTAGTTTTTTTTACACTGACCATGACTTTGTATAGCTGAACTTGAATCTTTTAAGTGTGGCATTTCTTAGTACAAACAATCAATCAAACCGAAGAAATAGTGTTCTTCTACCTATCTACATCATCACTGCCTATCCCTTGTGGGGTAGGCAGAGAATACAGAGTTCTAACAGGTTCTTTCCTTACATGCCTCCTCTGGCTTCCTCCACTCTCATAGTTCGTCTCATACACGCTCGCCAGTTATGGAGACCCTTGACTTATCCTTGTGATAAGACTCAGTCTATTTGGTCATGGTAAGATAGTCTAATCTTGTCCTTCTCTTATTTACATATGCTTCCTGTGTCCTTCTTTAACTTTCAATTATTATTACATTTTACTTATAGGCTGGCCCCCCATTATATGGGAACTAATATCGTCGGCGAAACGTGGGTGTATTCAGTACACCTTTGCCACCCCCGCTTGGCATGACGGCGTAAATATGATGACTGTTAAACTTAGATTACATCACTATTCTCCTTAAGGATATATTTTCCAATTTTACAAACCCCCAAACGAAATATAAGTAAGTCACACAGATTTTTCTGGTACACGGGTTTGACCCGTGACTCGTGATCTTGTATTGTAATAAACATTTCAAACACGTTGATTTCCTCATTTATTCAGTGGTGGATAGGCGATGATCATAGGTCGAACCTAGGATTTCGTGATTGCTATCAATCGATGCTAAATCAGATCAAGTGTTATTGAGTTTTTAAGTGATCGACATGACATCCTCTTACTAGCAATATCCTACTATCCTACCAATCCTACTAATATCATAAATGTGAAAGTTTGTATGTTATCTTGTTTGGCAATTTTTGTAGGGTTGATTTTCATCAAGCGCACTTCGACCCAATGGGATCTTTTGTACTGCCCTTAGCCCTAGTGCTCTTACGTACCTGGTGTCCCAAATACTCCCTGTAATAGGCTATGTATTCCGCCAGGGGGGAAGAGCCGATATTCTCCTGGTGATGGATAGGCCACCCCCAGCAAGTTCATCCGCCGCGCGGCCAGAGCATCGCATTTGCAGAGAATGTGCTTCATGATTTCAGTTTCTGTGCCACAGTTCCTGCATACCACGTCACTAGCTAGGTTCATCTTGTGTAGATGTTCTTTTGTGCCATAGTGGCCTGTGTATGCTCCAATAAGTTGCCTTAGTTGAGTTCTACTGTGTCTTAGTATTCTCTTACTATCGTTGTATATTTAGATGTTTGTATGTTTGTTACTTAATCAAGCAAAAACGACTGAACGGATTTGTATGAAATGTGGCACTCAGATAGTTTATTACCTGGATTCATAGGAATATTCATACATAGAATACTTTTTATTCCGGAAAATGTTAGATTCCTGTCTAAAGTCAATGCGGCTGAAGTCGCGGGCAAAAACTAGTAAAATATAAATTTTAAGCATTATGTAAGCTTATAAGTTTAGTTTTTCTACATCTAGAAATCATCCTAAATTAAGATATAGCCAACTTTAAACCAACACTATGAGTTACGGGTATTACGACAGGCCATTTAAATATGTGCACAGTCTAACATTAATTACGGCACTTAAAAATAAGATTTATATAGTTGTTGTTTTTTTATATAATGTTACGGATTTTCACTTTTTGTTTTATGATTTCGCTAGCCTAATCTAATATGATACTAATAACTACTATTTTTAGTAAAAGAGCGAACTCCAAATATAATTATTTGAGTTAGAACTCTAATGTTAAAAGCATAAAGCTTCATTTCTCCCGTTTTTTCTTTTTCAGTTAGGTCGCTTTTTTATACAGCCAACGATTGGGCTGAAAACCAACAAAACATAATACTGATTTAATTAGAAAAGGCTTGTTTTATTCCGGTTAATAAATATTAAATATGCATATATGCATATATTATTAGGATTGTGTGGATTTAAATAAATATTGGATGAGCAAAAGTAGTTTATAGCTAATCTTATTAGAAAATGCCTATTTTACATGTATCAACTGCCACCATGTAGCGTAATGACGCATAAAAACTTGGATTGACAAATATATATAGAAAGATATAGAAAGAATGTCAGAAGAAAGAATGATAAAACAGATGTACAATGTAAAAGTGGAAGGATGTAGGTACCGGTGAAGACCTAGACTATCTTACCATGACCAAATAGACAAAGTCTCATCCAAAGGGCAAGTCAAGAGTCTCCGTAACCGGCGAGCGTGTGTGAGACGAACTATGAGAGTGCAGGAAGCCACAGAGGTATGTAAGGAAAGAACCTGTTGGAACTCTGTGCTCTGCCTACCCCGCAAGGGATTTGGGGTGATGATATAGATAGAATATATTTACATAGATAAAGACAGCCTCATTGGTCTAGTGGTACATAACGCAACTCGCGCTCACGAGGTTCTGGGTTCGACAAATTGTGGTATTCTATTCTAATTCTCAGTAAAAGACCAGAATCTGGAATTACGTCAAGTATAGTAATAAACTCGCACCTAATATCCACATTGAGATCTTACATCGTCTGCGATATCCAGATGATTACAAGACACCTTTGCTTCCTCTTCCTGAAGCATTATAAGCGTAGCAATGAATATTTAATTTTTTTTTAAACTAGCGAGCCGCCCCATCTTTACTCGTGTGAATTATACGCATAAATCTACCTCTTGAATCACTCCGTCCATTGGTGCAAACCATATGAAAATCTGTTCAGTAGTTGTTGAGTTTATCGCGTTCATACAGACAGACAGACGTGCCGGGGGGACTTTGTTTTATAATATGTAATGAAGATTATAACTATACTCTTTAGCACACGTATATTCCATAAAAAGAGAAAATAGTCTCGTTTTGCTCTTTCCTATGGGAGTAAACGATTTCTAGGATGGAACTTCGTTTTAAAATTTTTAAAGAACTGTAGCACTCTACACCCCACTTAAAAGCGGATACTATCAAAATAAACAATAGAAAAATATATCAGCTGCTGTGAACATTATTCTTTTCCCTCACTGGATTAAAAAAATATGTAATAGACCAATCGTTCTCTAAATATAGTCATGTAGTATACCAATATTGCCCAAGCACAACACTAACAACCGCAAAAGTCAACAAACTTCTTGAGCAATCCGAATTTTACAACTAATCTCATTACATCATTACATAACTCGAAAGCAAAAAAAAAACATTTACCAATGCACACAGCCGCATCTCGGACGACGTTACTGCGCGCCACAATTTCTGTCAAAAGAAAACAAACGTCTCGTTAACAGATCACAGCACTACACAACACATCACTATCAACAAACACTAACAATCCATGTACCTGTTACTTTTTTTGTTTACGGCGGCGGACCGGGTGTGCAAAGCAATGGTTCGGCAAAACACGACGCTAGCTTCTTTTATACCTCGGAAATGTTCCCACAAGATGCACGGTGAGGCTTCGTTTGACCGTAAGCACTCACTCGGCGCGCGCGCCGCCGCGTGAAGTCCCCACGACCAACCAGACTGCGCGCTTTCACTGACGACCGTACCAACTTCTTTATCTTTTTGCAATACTTTCACAATACCATTTGGATTATTTGTATCGATTATAGAATGTTTATTAGATGCAAGGTCGTCTATTGAAAGTAGAATGAGGTGTAAATTAACATTTTTAGTATGTCAGCATAACATTGTTAGTTCCTAAGTTTTGTATAGCCTGTGTTTATGTCCTTAAGATGAGCGAGTATTATTGTCATAATAAATATAACTTTTATGATTACAACTCATACCCGCAACACTGTAGATATCACTGATGGCAAATGTTCCTATAACTTATGACTAACAATTTAGAATAAAAACTTTTGCCTATAGTTTTACTTAAGCAAAAAAGTTTTTAGCAGATATTTTAGTACATATGTACTTAAATTCTGTAGCTTTTTGCTATTTTTAGACTACTGTGACCAATAATAATGTTTTTCTAATTGTAATCCCGCTTAATCATAGACTGACTGACTGACAGACAGATAACAGTTCGAACCGGTTGATCTAGACGCATGGAAATTTACAAAGGTGTACTTTATAAAACGTAGAATGGGTGTCATTAAAGGGTTTTCAAAATATAAAATCTACGGGGCTTAAACAAGGGACTAAAATTCAGGAACACGTTAGTAATCTAATTTTAACTAAGTCGCACTCATATTTAGAGAACGTATCATGCGTCGTGGCTGGTGGCGCTTTCGATTTATTTGCATAAACACCGTAGTTAGACTAACTACGTGACGCGCTTTTGTCTAAATATAGTTTGTTTGGACGAGAATGACAACTATTCACAAAAGTACCGTAAATACATATCTCATTGAAATATTCATAATTATAAACGAACCGTATATCAATGAGAAGTAATTGTTTGTCTAATGACGTACAGGTGACGAATCTCGATGACTTGAAATCCTAGGTCGGACGAGATGTATTTTTTATGTCAAAAATCTCAGTCGCATTCTATAACAATAGCATAATGGCAATAGACTCACCCCCTATTACACTGGGGCCTAACATCGTAGGCATGTGGGTACATAGTACACCTCCGACACCCGCTCGTGGGGTATATAGGCGTGATGGTGTATATGTTTTATGTAACCCCTGATTCGTTTCCAAATTTTCTTTACTACTCTATTAATTTCTTCATTAACATGTTTTACGATTGACAAGTTACGGTTACGTTAAAAGATCGTAAAATAAATTTCTAATGAAATGAATATTTATCAGAAATGTGTTGATGTAAATTAAGCCAAAAAACTATGTCAAAATTGTTGTTTGGACTGATGCGGGCCACAAATGTTTGGTTGAAAATAGGAGTGATCGACAAAACTGAATTCCCTAGTCTTTTTGGGAGTCTCGATGCCGGTGAACCTACACTGTTAAGTCAAATTTCTAAATACACAAAATAACACAGACGTCATTATTAGATAATATCTTAACATGTATTTCCTCCTCCATCCTCTATGTATTTCTTGCATTCAATTTATTATTTTTAATACATCTGTTCAGTCCAGGCAAAAATTAATAATAAATGTTTCCACCGCTAGAATAAATTTCCAATCATATTTAATTGTAATTTGATAAGACAGCGTCTACGTCAAACTTTGAGTTGATCAACCGAATTCATTACTAGCCACCTTAGATGATTTGAAACCATATTCCACTAGTCTATACCCGTGAACCAGCCCGCAAATTTTTTTTTACCAAATTTGTTTGTCATCTGTGTAACTTATAATGTACTTCACCGCCAAATATCCTCTTATTTTAATTGAGTAACCAAAATCTGACATCTCATCTTACTATATTATATTAGTAGGAAGGAACATGTTTCAAATTTTGGATATCTAACAATATCGACCGGTTCCAGAGGCCCAAGCACGAACAGATTGGTGTTGTAACGCTATCGAGTTGAAATGCCATTCTTTTCTCACAAAAAAAAATACTAAATAGAGTTGAACGTGATAGCATTATTTCTAGAAAAAACTACAATAACGTCAAATGGTTGGTGCTATCTTATATGAAAATTTGATGGTAAGAGTCACTTAAGTAAGAGTTTTGTCCATATTGAAACCAGAACTATATTTTTCTAACTATAATCCAGACTCAGTTTTACTTGTAATACTTTGAAGAATAAAAAATCTATCTAATTTACTGAGTTCTTAGATTTACGCGAATATTACAAATGAAATAAAACTGTTTTTCGGAGATTATCGCGGCGGGGACCAACAAAAATAGTTAAGAAGTTTGAGGGTACCCCGGAACAACTATGCCTTTTGGACGTCTATCACCTCAGTTCTTCCCGTGATCATGGGTGCTGCAAAGCACTCGAAACGTCGGGAACTTAAAAATCAAAAATAAACCGCGATAAAATTATCCGAAATATTTCTTTATATTCAAATATATCTAATTCTTAAATTGTATAATATAACATAAGACAATTAACTTGTTTCATAATTAATAGATAATCCAAGATAATAATGATATATATCATAATAATTATAATATAATAATTATATATATAATATCAGCCTATACTGCCCACTGCTGGACAAAGGCCTTCTCTCACGAATCGAGGTGAGAGAGATAAGGTCATACTCCACCACGCGGACCCAGTGCGGATTGATGGAGGCAGGTTTGTGGCCACCTGCTGTTGGAACTTATCAAGCCGCCTTTAAGGCTTCCAACTCGGCTTAACGACTACCACATTATGTGGTAGCCGGGACCAACGGCCTTTTGAAACACGGAGACGCTCGAATATGAAAATGCCACAAACGGTCACCCATCTCGGGCCGACCGAGTCGAACGCTGCTTAACCTTGGTAATCGGTAAGAACACCGCGGTCGCACAGCGCTACGAGCGCCTCCTAATAATTACATAAGATAATAATTACAAAAGCCATATTTCAAAATCATTCCCGCACTTTATGAATCAATTGAGCGGGCTATTCACGATGTTAAGATTTGGGTAGATACTTAATTTGTAATGTTACTTCATTCTCATTTGCAAATGAAACGCATTATTCATGTTGAAGCACTAACTAGCAAAAAAGCAATCCATTAATTTTACTTTTAATTCAAATTTGCTACGCCATTAAATGATTATTAGTTTTAGACTATTCTTCTATCTATCTATCTGTATCATCGTGCTAGATCCCTTGTGGGATAGGCAGAGAGTACAGAGTTCCAACAGGTTCTTTCTCTCCCGGCACAATCCAGACCTTCATAACTTTGTTATTATTGTTATCCCATCCCATCGTCCTTATTTTAAGCCCGAAGTTGGAGAAAGTTAGAGAGAGAGAATGATTCCTAAATAGGACCGTACTTTACCGACCTTTCAGACGATTCTTTATGGAAATATATGCATATTTATATTTCTTACATAAACAAATATTTACAAAACTTTAACAGCTAAAATTTGAATAATACCGTCACACTTATACGAATATTCCCTGAATATGTTAAGGATATTTCCTTTATTTGGTCATGCAATGACTTATGCATTTTTCATATTAATATCGTATTATTATGTATTCATTGCTGCTTGTAACAACTTTAAAGCACTCTATATAATATTTCCGCTAACATAATAACGGAGTTAATTGTGTTAATTCGATTTTCGTAACCTTTTATTAGTTAACAACTGCAATTATAGGTTGCAAGCCAATTTAGTTTTTACGGCATAATACATAACAACTATGTTGCAACATCGTTATTGTAACATTCACAATATATTCATGCATATTTCAGGTGCGTTATGGGTAATATGCATACGTTATGTACATTTTGGACCGAATGCATAACAATAGAGAAGATAAAGTGTAAAAGGAAACATTAATTCCATTGCCAATACCTATATCTATATATATAATAAAAATGTAACGACGTTGTGTCTGTACATGGAATATTTTTCGGAAATAGCAACCTGGGGTATTTCGCAACCGTTTTTGCCTTTCGTGTCAGTTCGTTTGTCTGGCTGTCCAAGGGTAAGAAACATCACCACGCAAAAACTTTGCGCACGCAAAGTCCTCATGGGTACCTTACATTGTTGGCTAACATTACATGCGGTAATTTGGTCTCCATATGAGGCCAAATACAGACTGATGTTGGAGCGTATTCAGAATAAATTTATAAGGTTCCTGTATTTAAAACAGTATGGGGTTTATCCCGGATATCCGCTGTTGTATCCAACTTTATTTGTTCTGGGTATGGTAGGCTATATGAAACTGAAAGCTAGACGGGAAGTAGCCCTAGCTATCTACTTATTAAAAGTCCTTCGTGGCAGAGTACAAAACCCAGCAGTTTTACAGGAGGTTAGGCTTTGTATTCCTGATGCGTACATGGGTCGGCGGCGGCGACCGCCACTGCCGCTGGTGCCGCGCGCGCGCACCAACCTGCTGCAGCGTACGCCGCTTGTGCGGGCGCTGCGCACGCTTAACATGGTTGCGGGATTAATTGATCTGTTTACGTGCTCACTGAGCGAATTCACGAAAGCCTCATATTTGGTATTATCGTAGAAGATTGTATTAGGTTTTACTTAGATATTGTATTAGTATTTAGTGACTGTGCTACGCTATTGCATTAGGTTATTACCTGTAAGAATAGTGTATTGTTGAGATTAAAATAAATAAATAAATAAATAAATAAACATAATAGTATTTATCCCGAAAAATTAAAATCTTTTTCCAGAAAAGACTGATTTCAGATGAATTTCAATGAAATGTTATATATTGTAAGGTTTTGGCACACAGCCGACGGAGCGCGACGGGAACGCGACAGTGGCGCCGCTTGGGGAGTTGTTATGTACTGAAATGTACGGGAGACGCCACAGAGCGTAGCCACGCTCGGCGCGACGGCAAACGCCACGACCAAGCGTAGCCGAGCGCTTCTGTTACAACCACAAGGATCAGCGGGACGGAATGCATAATGGCTTTTAATTATTCTCATTTTGATTACATTCACTGATTTTTTGCAGCATAATTAATAGTCGATTATGTAATATTTCGATTTTAGTTTATGTTTAATTTATAATATAAATGTTGGCAACACTGATTTTAAATTTGTATAAATTATGAGTAACGGATATTTTTAGCCCTTCTTGGCTGGAACAGCGAATAAAGAATATCTGGAATCAGCTTGTCTTCTAACTCCATCACTGCACCCAAAGCTCCGTAGCTGCTAAGCTAAAACAACAAGGAAATAACCCCATCACGCATAATCTTCGTAATACTTCCGTCGCGCTCCCGTCGCGCTGCGGTCGCCTTCTGTCGGCTATTTGACCAAACCTTTATAGCCTGTAGAGATGGTCACAACTTCGAACACTTATATTTTTAAAAATTCGAACAGTTTTTGCGGAAAGGAATAAAGTCGATTTTGATAATTCATTAACAACGGGAAGACGGGAAGTAGCCCTAGCTATCTACTTATTAAAAGTCCTTCGTGGCAGAGTACAAAACCCAGCAGTTTTACAGGAGGTTAGGCTTTGTATTCCTGATGCGTACATGGGTCGGCGGCGGCGACCGCCACTGCCGCTGGTGCCGCGCGCGCGCACCAACCTGCTGCAGCGTACGCCGCTTGTGCGGGCGCTGCGCACGCTTAACATGGTTGCGGGATTAATTGATCTGTTTACGTGCTCACTGAGCGAATTCACGAAAGCCTCATATTTGGTATTATCGTAGAAGATTGTATTAGGTTTTACTTAGATATTGTATTAGTATTTAGTGACTGTGCTACGCTATTGCATTAGGTTATTACCTGTAAGAATAGTGTATTGTTGAGATTAAAATAAATAAATAAATAAATAAATAAACATAATAGTATTTATCCCGAAAAATTAAAATCTTTTTCCAGAAAAGACTGATTTCAGATGAATTTCAATGAAATGTTATATATTGTAAGGTTTTGGCACACAGCCGACGGAGCGCGACGGGAACGCGACAGTGGCGCCGCTTGGGGAGTTGTTATGTACTGAAATGTACGGGAGACGCCACAGAGCGTAGCCACGCTCGGCGCGACGGCAAACGCCACGACCAAGCGTAGCCGAGCGCTTCTGTTACAACCACAAGGATCAGCGGGACGGAATGCATAATGGCTTTTAATTATTCTCATTTTGATTACATTCACTGATTTTTTGCAGCATAATTAATAGTCGATTATGTAATATTTCGATTTTAGTTTATGTTTAATTTATAATATAAATGTTGGCAACACTGATTTTAAATTTGTATAAATTATGAGTAACGGATATTTTTAGCCCTTCTTGGCTGGAACAGCGAATAAAGAATATCTGGAATCAGCTTGTCTTCTAACTCCATCACTGCACCCAAAGCTCCGTAGCTGCTAAGCTAAAACAACAAGGAAATAACCCCATCACGCATAATCTTCGTAATACTTCCGTCGCGCTCCCGTCGCGCTGCGGTCGCCTTCTGTCGGCTATTTGACCAAACCTTTATAGCCTGTAGAGATGGTCACAACTTCGAACACTTATATTTTTAAAAATTCGAACAGTTTTTGCGGAAAGGAATAAAGTCGATTTTGATAATTCATTAACAACAACAATCATTCAACAGTTTTTATTCCGGAAAATCAAAAAGTCCGCACATTTTTTGCAGAGCTTGCATTTTGACTGCCTTTATCCTGCTTTTTGCACGATATGTGACATCGTCCACAAACTGCCTAAACGTGCCTGAAATTACGCGAACGAATTTGCGGGTACAACTAGGCGTATTATAGGCAGATATTTTGGCTTAACTACTAAATGCAATTCATAAGCATAAAACGTACTATAGTTTCACTTTAGTTCTGAAAATTTTACTGTATATTATTACAGTATATAAAGCTCACATTCCAGTGCTTTATTTTGTGTCGAGTTGGTGTTGAGTAAATAAAGTATGAGATGTCTGTAACTGATTTGCTCTAATCTTTGAATCCAGTTATTGTTAAATCAACACTCTTGCGCAGATCGTCGGCCCATTCAGTAGAGTATGCCTCATATTTTCAAAAAAACGTTTAGCAAGAAACAGAAAAAAATGGAATACTGTCCAATGGTTGAAAGCTTGAGTCACTCCGCCCACTGGATTAAGTAGTCGCGGGTTCGATTCCGCGGGACAAATCTTTGTGTGCCCACAAATATTTATTTTGGTCTGCGTGTTTGTACACGTGAATTTCATGTTTGTAAACGCATCCAGTATGCGGCTTGTCCACCAGTTCAAGGTCGCTCAGCGGGCTATGGAGAGAGCTATGCTCGGAGTTTCTCTTAGGGATCAAATCCGGAACGAAGTAATTCGTCAGAGAACCAAGGTTACCGACATGTCTCAGCGAATTCGTAAGCTGAAGTGGCAGTGGGCAGGTTACATATGCCGCAGAACCGATGGCCATTGGGGCAGACTGGTTCTTGAGTGGAGACCGCATGTCGGCAAAGCGTAGCGTAGGGCGCGGTGTGGCTAGATGGGGCGACGATATTTGTAAGGCAGCGGGCAGGCATTGGAAGAGGAGAGCTGAAGATCGAGGTCAGTAACGTGCCATGGGAGAGGCCTACTTCCAGCAGTGGACTGACACGGGCTGATGATGATGAAACGCATCCACGACACAGCGAAAATTCCAGGTGTGGGCTGCTTTTGTTTTAAATAAAACCCACATACAATACTTTATTCTAAATCGATGGTTTTAAGTCTTAAGATATGTGACCGTTTTAACTGATTCACCTCTCAACTCAATCTCTTTTGATCTAGTTATTGTAAAACTAACACTCGCTCGCAGTATTCTTTACAGTTTCTTTCGTATTTTCTACATAAATTTAGAAGCCACTCCAATTTTTCAATCCAACCTTTGCAATTTTGATGAGTCAATTACGATTTCTTTAAGTAACTTAAATCTCTAAAATTAACTACAAAACCTGGCACGTAGAGGGAACTCGCTATTTCTGCTTTTAATCATGATTAAAAGTATTTAATACAGTGGATTGAAGCACATTTGGTATGACTTATATCAGGTTTAGCTTATGTATTTAAAAAATAACATAAAAATAGTTAAAATCGATTCAGTGCCCGATTTAAAATAAACGACTTTCGAGTCTTGTGTTAATTTGCCTTATTTATGAAAAAGAGAGGTGTAACGTGTGTTTTTGCGATTGTAGCTCCTAAACGGTTTGATTTTGATTTAGTTATTTTTTGTTTGAAAGGTGACTTGATTGAGAGTGTTCTTAGGTATAAATTATTTGCAATACGATTTTTTAGTGTCACTTGTAGCTCTAGCGGTAGCCCGTGACTTTTTTTGCGTTATTCTGAAGTATAACATGGGTTCCTCAGAGGTCGATCTACCACGTCAAATCTTTTGGTCTGTAGCAAATATTATGATATTATGGCTCAACGGTCTCAAGTCGATGTTATATATACAGATTTCAGTAAGGCATTTGACAGAATTGACCATATTATACTTTTACAGAAATTACTATTTATCGGTATCAGAGGCAATCTTTACAGATGGTTTTCATCTTATGTTGAGAACAGATATCAAACAGTTGTACTCAATGGTTTCTCCTCCGGAGACATGTGCGTGCCCACCGGAGTCCCACAGGGATCTCCATTAGCCCCCTTACTTTTTGTTATTTTTATGAATGATGTTTCCTTATGTTTTACTAACTCAAAAATACTCTTATATGCAGATGGCATGAAAATTTTAAGTTCTATATCTAGCAATAATGACGCTGTTCGACTGCAGGAGGATCTTAATAGATTTCAGGAATATTGTACCGCAAACAAACTGGAACTGAATGTCTTTAAGTGTTACATGTGCACCTATAGCCGTAAACAGAACCCCATAATATTCAATTACAAACTAGTTGGCGACCCCATAGCCCGAGTACCCTTCATAAAAGACTTCATCATCATCATCATTTCAGCCTATACTTGTCCACTGCTGAACATAGGCCTCCCCAATCGCTTTCCAGCGTAACCGGTCCGATGCCACCTGCATCCAACGACTTCCTGCGATTTTCACAAGATCGTCGGTCCATCTGGCAGGCGGTCGTCCTACGCTGCGCTTGCCAATACGTGGTCTCCACTCTAGAATCTTTCTGCCCCAACGCCTGTCCGATCTTCGCGCTATGTGGCCAGCCCATTGCCACTTCAGCATGCTAATCCTGAGGGCTATGTCGGTGACCTTGGTTCTTCTACGAATCTCCTCATTCCTGATTCGATCGCGTAGAGAAACGCCGAGCATAGCTCTCTCCATAGCTCGCTGAGCAACTTTGAGCTTTTTTATGAGACCTATTGTAAGAGACCACGTCTCTGATCCATATGTCATCACTGGTAACACACATTGACTAAAAACTTTAGTCTTTAGGCACTGAGGTATTTTGGATGAGAAGATGTTGCGCAGTTTCCCGAACGCTGCCCAGCCGAGTTGGATTCGTCGATTGACCTCTCTCTCAAAGTTGGACCTACCTAACCGGACTGCCTGTCCCAGGTAAATGTATTCGTCGACAACTTCAAGAGTAGAGTTCCCAACGGTGAGTGCGGTGGGTACGACATGGACATTAAACATTATTTTTGTTTTGTCCATATTCATTTTCAGACCCACTTGTTGGGATACTCTATTGAGGTCACCGAGCATTCGTCCTAGATCTTCCAGCGACTCCGCCATGACCACAATGTCGTCGGCAAATCGAAGATGAGTGATGTATTCGCCATTGATGTTGATGCCAAGTCCTTGCCATTCCAAGAGCTTGAAGGCGTCCTCTAAGGTGGCCGTAAACAGTTTCGGAGAAATGACGTCTCCCTGTCTTACTCCTCTTTTTATGGGGATCACCTTCGTGCACTGCCCCTGTACTCGGACTGACATGGTGGCGTTATTATACAAGCACTTCAACACTTCGATGTACCTATAGTCAATGCGGCATCGCTGGAGAGATCTAAGAACCGCCCAAGTCTCGATCGAATCAAAGGCTTTCTCATAGTCCACAAACGCCAAGCATAGTGGCCGATTATACTCCTCAGTCTTCTGTATAACCTGCCGCAGCGTATGTATGTGGTCTATGGTACTAAAACCTTTCCGGAAACCGGCTTGTTCGGGAGGCTGGAAGTCATCAAGCCTTCGTTCGAGACGATTCGTAATAACTCTCGAAAACAACTTATAAACATGGCTCAGCAGTGTGATGGGCCTATAGTTCTTCAATAAAGAATTATCACCTTTCTTGAAAAACAGCACCACCCCACCCCTGTTCCATGCTTCCGGCGTTTTCCCTTCAAGCAAGACGGAATTAAATAGCCTCTGAAGGACTTTAAGTACCGGCGATCTGCCCGCCTTCAGAAGTTCTGCAGTAATTCCGTCTTCACCCGGCGCTTTGTTGTTTTTTAGTTGTTTGAGAGCCATCCTAATTTCGCACAGGCTGATGTCCGGGATATCTTCAGTGCAGTGTCGGGTTAGCTTGGCTCTTGGGTCTTTTACCAAGTCAACAACAGGTTTAGCTACTGAGGTATATAACTGTCCATAGAACCTCTCTATCTCCCTGAGCACCTCTGACCTATTTGACGTTACGTTTCCGTCCTCCGTCTTCAGCTTCGTCAATTGGCTCTGCCCAATAGACGCGTCTCTTGCGAACACTTTAGAGCCCTTGTTCTGCTCTATGGTCTCCTCAATACGCCTTGCATTGAAGGACCGTAGGTCGTGTCGCAAGGACTTCAATATCTGTCCATTAAGCTGCCTATAGGACTTAGCATCATCGGAGGTTTGGAGCGTCATGGAACGTCGTTCAGCCATGAGGTTTCGGGTGTAGTCAGATAGTTTTTGAGGCCTATTTTTACGGTGGGTCTTAAAATACTTGGACCCGACCGTATGAACAGTCTCTACCAGCCTGTTGTTGATTTCGTCCACTGATGCGCTGCTGTCTAGCAATTCGAAGCGGTTTGACAATTCGAGTTGAAAGTTCTCGGGGTTTTGGATATATGCATGAGTAGGTCGGAGCGTAGACTTCATCAGACGCGATCTTTCCATTTTGACATTAATATTTAATGTGCCTCTGACCATTCGGTGATCACTGCCGGTTTTTACCCTGTGAATCACGGAGACATCATTAAATATTTGTCGCTTGGTGCTCATGATGAAGTCTATCTCATTTTTTGTGGAACCATCAGGGCTCATCCAGGTCCATTTCCTATGAGGCGGCTTCTGGAAGAAAGAGTTCATCATAAAGAGTCCCTCTTTCTCCAGAAATTCGGCCAGCCTCTGACCCCTGGGGTTGCGCTGCCCATATCCAAATTGCCCCACTCTCAGCTTATCATCGCCCCGTTGGCCCAGCCGCGCATTGAAGTCACCCATAACTACTGTAAAATGTGCTTTGGAAGTATGTATGGCTCTACTAATGTCCTCATACATAACTTCGACCTCATCATCTGAGTATGCCGAGGTCGGTGCGTAGACCTGTATGACCTTCAGCGAATATCTTTTGGATATTCTGAGTATCAGGTACGCTACCCTGCTCGACACACTAGTGATGGACACAACGTTGTTTATGAGTGACTTGTGGACGATAAATCCGACACCACCTTGGGACTGCTGTTCGCCCTCCCGGTAGTAAAACAAGTTGCCGGATTTTAAGATTATCGTGTCCTCGCCCTCTCTTCGGACCTCCGATAAACCAACAATACTCCACCGCAACTTGTTTAACTCTTCTTCCAGCTCAACTAGCTTCTCATCTGTCCTCAATGTGCGTGCGTTGTATGTCACCAGGGCCAATTTTCAGTTTTGGTGGTAGCCGAATCTCTGCCGGAGATTCTTAGCACCCCTTGTCCTGTCGTTACCATGGCTGCTACCGTGGCCAGGACGAACAGAACCGCCGGGGACTAGGGGCCTGGTTTTCCTACTTTCTTCCATAATTGGGGGTGTTTGCCATACTCGCCACGCTTGGCAGAGGGGTTGGCGAGCGCAGTTATTGGTCGTCGAAGTGTTAAGGGAACGCTGCTGCCCATTCCCTAGTTTTCCCTTAGTCGCCTTGTACGACACCCGATGGGATGAGATGGGTTAGTCCTATTCTAAGCCGGGAACCACGCGGTAAACCACGTGGTATAAAAGACTTGGGGTTAACATTTGATTCGTTCCTTAGATATGATACCGATATTAATGAAATTGTTAAGAAAGCTTCCAGAGCTTTGGGTTTCGTAATGAGACTGTTGAGCGATTTTAAAAATATAAAAATTCTTTACTGTGCTTTTTCCGCAGTCGCCTTGAATATTGCTCACAAATATGGAATCCTAATTACAAAATATATCTTGACCGTATAGGGAATATCCAAAAGAAATTTGAAAGATACCTTCAATACCGATCAAAGACATTTCTACCAAATTATATAAGCCGGTGTAAAAAATTTCATTTACTTCCTTTATATGAGCGTAGGCGTATAGCTGATTTGACATACCTATCGAATATTGTAAATAGCGTTGTGGACTGTCCCGAGTTACTGAGCAAGATAGGACTGTGTATACCTTCTGCATTTCTGAGAAAACCTGACATACTGCACGTCCCTTCAGTGTACTCCTTATATCGACAAAACTCATTTCTCATTAGAGCAAGCAGGTTGTTTAATGCATTAGCTCATGACACAGATGACGAGACACGACCTGTTCAACAATAGAGTGTCAAAAATTAGTAAACACTGAGTAACCGATTTTTCCTATAATTACCCTTGTAAACACTGCTATCTATCTACATCTGTCTAAAAGAAAAAAGGAATGTATTTATTGTGTGTGTCTCAGTTCTTCTGTTTCTTCTCTATTCTGTATCTATTTGTGAAAACTTGTAGTTGGCCTTCTCTATCTATGTTTTTTTATTTTCCATGTATTAGCTGTAAGTTTTCGAAATCAATCAAAATCAAAATCAAAAGTTTTTTATTCATGTAGACCAAAAGGCACTTATGAATAGTCAAAAAGAGAAAATTATTATTACTTAAGACTCTACCACCCGTTCGGAAAGTCATTCCTGTGGAGAAGAAGGGCAAGAAACTCCACGGTTACTTTTTTTTTTTAAAAATGAGGTTTACAATTCTTTTTGTATACATTGCATTTATGGAGTATGGGAGAACAATGCAGAACGAGCTAAATAGATGTGCTTAAGTATAGATTAATCATAAGTGTACTTAGATTCATGATATTGGTCAGTGTCTACATAGTCCTCTCATTTACAAAATAGAGATGTTGTAGAGGTATATAATAAAAAGCATAATAATAATAGTAAGAGAAAGCGTTACTATAAAATATGTAAAGAGCGCGTACAAAACAACTGGTCATAGCTCCAGTGTGATGCCGAACGAGACAAAATTCAACAGCATTATGGTACACGTTCAGTCAGACAAAGGGCAGGGGACGGACCAGTCCCCACCAGCAGCACCCGTTCACGAGTATGACCTGAGAAGCAGCCATCACTCTCCTCAACCATTTTAGAGGGAAAAGAAGGACCCGCTCCACAGAGCCGCCACTAGCAAAGACATTTTAGTGAGCATGACCAATCCACGACCCTGTCAACATCGTTCGAGAATAATATTTAAAATCAATGAACGCTCGCTAGGCAGGACACGCTGCACTTAACATTAAATTCTTCTAGATTTCAGTTAATTTGTGTAAAGGCATTTTTATCATTTAAAAAATCATTTAGTGTATAATATCCTTTACTCATTAGTGAAGATTTAATATACTTTTTAAATCTGTCAAGTGGCAACTCTAACATGGGCTTTGGTATCTTATTGAAGCAGCGAATACCGACTCCTACGAAGGAAGTAAATACTTTTTTAAGCCTAACAATTGGTAATACCAGTTTATGTTTATTTCTAGTATTTAATTTATGAACGTCACTCACTTTATTAAATAAATGGATATTCCTACGTATGTACACTATGTTGTCGTATATATACTGTGAAGCGACCGTGAGAATGTTGATCTCTTTAAAAAGTTCTCTGAGGGAAGCCCTAGGTCCAAGATCATAAATGGCACGGATAGCTCTTTTTTGCAGTATGAATACATTTTCCACGTCAGCAGCGTTACCCCACAGTAGGATACCATAAGACATAATGCTATGGAAGTAACTAAAATAAACTAGACGTGCTGTATCCACATCCGTAAGTTGCCGTACTTTCCACACTGCATAAGCAGCGGAGCTAAGTTTACCCGCAAGTGATGAGATATGGGCCCCCCATTGGAGTTTGGAGTCTAGGGTAATGCCTAGAAAGACAGTGGAGTTCACGAGGTCCAGCTTTGTGCCATTAATAAGAATATTCGTAGCATTAACTTTTACATTGGGCATAGTAAATTTAATACACTTTGTCTTGAGTGAATTAAGCAATAGATTGTTTATTTCGAACCAATTTGATATCCGTGAAAGAGCACCATTCACATCGTCAAAATTAAGCTTAGCTCTGTCAACTTTGAAGATCAATGAGGTATCATCTGCGAATAGTACAATGTCACAGACATCACGGACAAAGTTCGGCAGGTCATTAATATATACTAAAAAGAGAAAGGGTCCTAAGATGGAGCCCTGTGGAACACCAATTGAAATATTAACTTCCTGAGACTTGACCCCGTTAATCTCAACACATTGAGACCTTTCACCTAAGTATGAAGCTAATAAATTAAGGGCAGTGTTTTTAATACCGTAATGCCTTAGCTTTTTAATAAGGGTTGCATGCTCAACACAGTCGAATGCCTTAGAGAGATCACAGAATACACCAATTGCATTCTGCGATGCCTCCCAGGCACCGTAAATTTGCTGAAGCAGACCTACTCCCGCGTCTGTGGTTGAACGTCCCTTAGTAAAACCATATTGATCACCGTGTAACAGCTTATTCTCATTAAAGTGGTTAAGCAATTGATTGAGTAGGATCTTTTCATAAATTTTACTCAAGGCCGGCAAGATGGAAATCGGTCTAAAATTGGAAGGCTCGCTGTTTATCCCTGATTTAAAAATCGGTACAACTTTACTAAGTTTCATTAAGTCGGGGAACCTACCCTTCTCTACACATTTATTAAATATCGTCGCCAGCGCAGGTGCTATAGCCATTACTATGCTATCTAGTATTTTTAATGATATACCCCAGAAGTCGACAGCGTTTTTAATGTTTAACGACTTAAAGGTTAAGATTATGTCTGTCGGGGTCACATATTTAAATTCAAACAAGACATTGCATTCTTTTACACTGCTTTTTAATATTAGTTCAGCTTTTCGGGAAGAGGAGTTCAAAGAGCCAGTAGTATGAACTGGAATTTCACTAAAAAATTTATTAAAAGCCTGCGCAATATCGAAATCATCTGTTAAGATGTTATCATTAATTACAAGTTCAATAAGATCATCGCGTGGTTGAGTTCTCCCAGATACACTGTTAATTATACCCCATGTGGTTTTGATCTTATTTGATGACCTTTTGATCATATTGCTGTAATATAAAGACTTTGCTGCAGTACACACCTTCCTAAAAGTCTTCGAGTAGTTTTTAACATATTCCAAGAAAGCTGGGTTTTGATTATATGTTTTCGTATCATACAGTTCATACATCTTAGCTCTACTTTTATGAATTCCTACAGTAGCCCAATCACTAAACTTTGCTTTCTTGGCCGTTGAAAATGATTTTATTTTAAATATATTATCGAATTCTGATTTCATGGTATCAAAAAGGTTTTGATATAGGTAATTGGGATCATTATGTAACCAATCTATATTAGATATGCGATTGTAAACTTTATCCCTAAAACAGTTTATACGTCGATCTGATATCGGCCTACAAGTAACTTTACATAACTTAGGTATAAGGTGGCTGGGTACTGACACCAACAAACCACTATGATCTGAGGGCAAAGCGTTTATAATTAATTTATCAAACACTTCACAGTCGCAAAACACATTATCTAAACAGGTAGCAGACGTAGCAGTGATTCTAGTCGGTTCATTAAACAAGCATACTAGATTAAAAGATTTAAAAAGAGTAATTAGTCTACAGCTAATGGATGACTTTTCGATTAGATTGACATTGAAGTCACCACATATAATGCTTTGCTTTTTAATACCAGAAATTTTTTTTAACACCTCTTCCATAACGTTTTCAAATGTATTAAAATCACCTGAGGGCGGTCGGTAAACGCATGCTACAACATAACTATCCAGTTCGACACAAGATATCTCAACAATGCGTTCAATAGAAAGACCCATAATGTCCTTGCGCTCTTTACACTTGATGTCGTTGGCGACTAATATTAGAGACCCTCCGCGTATGGCTGTTTTTCTTGTGAACGCACTCAACACTGTGTACTGACTTTGATATTTGATTATTTCATGAGATTTCAGCCAATGTTCAGTAACACAGAATAAATGGACGTTGTATTTCCTAAGAAATAATTCTATCTCGAGATCTTTGCCAGCTAAACCTTGCATATTCTGATGAAAAATATTTAATTCTATTGACTTAGCTGTTGTCGCATTTACTAGTTTAAACTATGGTCACACAACCTAATGTTGCTGCCAGTATCAATAATTTAATTTGGTTTATATTGCATATAATAATAAAATAAAATAAGCTATATTCCTGTCATCATAATCCGTAAGTAGGTTTTGCGAGAAAGTGTAACAAACATACATCCATCCTCACAAATATTACGTTTTTAACAATTAGCAGGATGTTGTAGATACGGTAATAGCTATTCTTTACACATGTAGCTTTTAACGAATAGATAACGTAATAATAAGACAATAGAATAGCCGCGTGTGCTTGTAGCAACACATGATAGAAAAATTTCACATAATGTTACAGAACTGCGTGAGCCAATCAATATATGTGATACAACGACTGAAATTATTATGAAATTCTCCCAAAACTTGTAACTGTTCTTACAAGGTAATAAACAAGGTAAAAAACTGTGTGCGACAGAAGATTTGAACCAAATCGTGTGGTATTTCACTTCTAGTATTTTATTATTAAGTTTTCTGTTTTAACGTATAAGGAAACGATTTTACTACGCTTTGCAGACGTATCTATGGACGCTGAGTCGATTTATAAAATAATTAGTATTTTAAGATTATTTAATTTGACTCTTTAATTATACATATATATATATATATATATATATATATATATATATATATATATATATATATATATATATATATATACAAGCTGTAACATAATAAACACGTGCAAGTGCACGTGTAAGTGTCCGGTTTGAGAAATACGTTTTAGGAATGCATTTGAAATCTCCTTATTGCTCTGAATCAAGAATAAGTTAAATTTTTTTATAGCGGAGTAAAAGGATTTTTTGCAAATTTAAAAAAAAATGTAAGATACATTCCAAATTGTTGGAATCAATTCAGTTACCGATTTAGAACAAACTACTTTCAGGTCTTGCGTTTATTAAGTTACACCTTATATATGGGCGCTGAGTCGATTTTATTTATAAAATAATTACTATTTTAAGATTATTTGATTTGTCTCTTTAATTGTGTAATTTTAATAATCGTTGTTTAATTTTGTATCATGACATAGATTGATTCGACTACATTTGATTTGTTCGTTAATTTTATATTCTGTTGTTATTATGTTTGATTATGTTAAATGCCTTAATATTCTGTTTTATGGTGCTGTAAAATTGTAAAATTTTTTTTATAAAAAAGTGTGAAGCAAATATCGATGAAATATTGTTTGTGATGTCAACTTCATTTTAGTATAAACCCACCGGTTTGAAATATTAGGTGACTTCTCCGATAGCTATCGACGAGTAAACTTGTAAAAATGAAAGTGTTTAGCTTCATCTACTTTATTTTTAAAATAGTAAACTAAAGTACATGTGTGCAAAACCAAAGTGAATTCATTCGATACTATGTCGACAATGGACCCTGGTTCCGCATCTCCTGGCGTCGCGCCGACATATCCGTTGTCTAAAACAGCGCCGAATATTATGTAACATGCATACATTTGAATGAAAATCTAAATGCATCTGAATACATTTAAATCTAAACACATTTATCTTTATTTTTTTTTAATTAATTTTATATTAGAAACGATGAAGACTCGGTCTGGCGTTCGGGGCGTGGGCGACTCCACACCCACGACCCACAAAGGATAATTACGGTATGAGTATTGTACATTATGATAAATTTATATTAGTAAGCACCTACGTTTATAACTCCGGGTGACCGCTGTGATCTTATCGATCACAAAGGGTAAGCAGCACTCGATTCGGTCGGTCTGAGATGGGTGACCGTTTCTAATATTCATATCTGAGCATCTCCGCGCCGCAGGCACTTTAAGACGTTGATCCCGCTTTCTACTTAGTATGGCAGTTGAAAAGCCTAGTTGGAAGTATTTTGGGCGGCTTTGGTAAGTTCCAACAGGAGAACTCCATCGGCACTCGGCCGCCGTGGTGGAGTGGTGGTGGAAACAGACAGAGAAGTAGGCGGTCCTACTTCTCTGTCTGTTTCCACCACCATTAGGCTATTTTATAAAACACCCACGTCACATAAATAATAACCGTTTGGGTTATATTTTTTAATAAAATTAATTTTATTATATATAAATATAAACCTTTAAGTTATTACTTAAAATGGTGCTTAAAAGGCAGAAAATTATTTATTGTTATTATATAATAGAAATTTCTTAAAATTATTAAATAATGTTGCCTAATTGTTATATATTTGTTATCTCCTTGAGTAGAACACACGAATAAAAAATATTGTCTTATAGGAATTCATATTTTTAAAAGAAACTCTATATCTATCTATCTATCTATATCATCACGCCAGATCTCTTACGGGGTAGGCAAAGAGTACAGAGTTCCAACAGGCTCTTTCCTTACATACCTCTCTGGCTTCCTCTACTCTCATAGTTCGTCTCATACACGCTCGCCGGTAACGGAGACTCCTGACTTGTCCTTTAATAAGACCCGGTCTATTTGGTCATGGTAACATAGTCTAGGTCTTCCCCGGTGCACGAGGATACCGGACCGTATCTTTCGAGGCGGCAACCCTCTTGGCACGCTTTCCGCCGTTCGATATCCTGGCGGACATGGACGCGAGGGTCTACGACCGGACTCGCGACGTCCGCCAAAGCGACGAATGCGTGCCCGCGCTCGAAATCAGACGGCAGGAACGACGACGCGCTCTGGAGGAGTGGCGCGCGAGGCTCAGCCAGGAGCACATCGCGCGCAAGCGCGTCGTCAAAGCCATCCTGCCGTCCTTCGAAGCCTGGCAACAGCGGAGAAGTGGGCGAATCTCCTACAGGCTTGATCAGATAATCACCGGTCACGGCTGTTTCGGTGATTATCTGAGCAAGATCGGACGCGAGGCGACGGCGACATGTCACCATTGTGGTGGGGACCGGGATTCCGCAGAACACACGCTCGTTGAGTACCCAGCGTGGGCCTCCGAGCGGCGGATCCTCTCCCTGCCATCAGTAGTAGCGGCTATGTTGGCAGGGGAATCCGCGTGGGGGGCCGTATCCTCCTTCTGTGAGACTGTGATGTCCCAGAAGGAGGAGGCCGAGCGAGCGAGCGCCCGGCGAAGGCGACGGTGCCAGGGCGGAGGCACAGCTCGCCCAGGCCCCCCAGCCCAGTAGCCCAGGGCTTGTAACTTGTCTCCCCCGCCGCAACATCTGGCGGGGGACCCCCCCCCCCCGCACCACTGCACCAATATCCACAGGGGGGCCCTTGGGGTCGTGGGATATTGAGGTGGGGGCCCTAAGCGTCTTTCACGCGCGACCCCGAGGAGGACGGCGCCGTGGTGTGGCCCATGCCGCCGTGAGTACCGTGACGGTGCAGGGCGGGAGCGGATCCATAGGCTCCCCCCCCGAAGGTGGGCTCTTCGGAGCACGACACAGAGGGGCACCGGTGCGTTCCTAACGGAGATCCCGGAGCCCTTCCCTGAAGTGTCGATGCCGGTCATCGTGGGGTTTTAGTCGGTAAGAGTCCAACATGCCCCGCCAGCTTCCCCCGAGGCTGGCAGAAGTCCATGAGGATTTCCCCACGTAAAAAAAAAAGGTCTTCCCCGGTACCTACATCCATCCACTTTCGCATTGTATATCAGTTTTGTCATTCTTTCTTCGGACATTCTTTCTATATGCCCGAACCAACGGAGCATACCCTTTCTCATCTTTACACCGGTACTCTCTTTCATACCTATTTGCTTTCTTACTACGCTGTTGCGAATACGGTCAGTCAGCTTCACTCCGCACATCTTCCGCAGAGCTCGCATTTCCACCGCATTTATCCTACTTTCATTCTCCTTCTTACATACCCAGCTCTCGCTGCCATATAACAGCGTTGGGACAAGCACTCCATTATGTATGGCCAGCTGCGCCTTTCGGCTTAAGTGCCGGCTCCCAAGTAGCTTTCCCTTCGCGCCATTCACTCAGACGGACGATTTAGCGCAGTGGTTAAGAGCTTGAGCTGCTCCGCCCACTGTGTCGAATAGTCGCGGGTTCGATTCCCGCACGGGACAAATCTTTGTGTGATCCACAATTATTTGTTCCGGTCTGGGTATTTGTTTGTGAATTTTCATGTTTGTAAACGCACCCACGACACAGGAATAAATCCTAGTGTGGGGATACGTTTTAAAAAAAATAAAATAAAACTCTGTTCCCTGCACTCACTCTTATCTCTACGTCAGCGGTAAAAGAAACTCGAACCTAAATAAACCAATGAACTAACATAATGCATAAAATAAGAAGTGAATAATAATTACATGTATCAGTAGTTACCTAAATTGAGACGGTAAGCCCACCGGTAAGCCATTTCTCTATATTACCTATGAGAAGTGGGTTAATATAGAATATCAATTTCCGGTTTATGTAACCTCCAATTATCACAGATACATTAGCCTGCCAACTGTTTTTGGTTCAAAACATCCCACAAGATTAACTTGGACGCATTTATCAACATCACGTAACTGTTGGTAAAGCCGTAATACATTCAAGAGTAATGTAAATGTAAAAACAATGGCGGGAATCCGCCGGCCATTATATGGGTACTCGTGTGGCAACATAATGAGCTTATGTTATGTTACGTTAGATTTTATGACAGCGAGCGCTCAACACACCAAACAACTAGTTATGTACAGTCGTACAAGGGTATTTTGGCCCGCGGTCAAAATCGAAACTCACGCTGCCATATAGTGAAATGTTACGTCATGGCAGTCGCAGAGTTGCCGTTTGCTAAATTTACCGGAGTTCTTTTTTTTAATTAGTAACCGTACGGACCCACCTCCCTGGTAGAAAGAACAATTTACTAAATGTTAACCCTAATTTCAGACTAACAGCCAAAAGATTCTTGTCGCACTATGTGTCAAAGTAACTGTCAGTTATAACAATATGCTACTATAATACTTTATATACGCGCGAATACAGGCGTGACTGAAAAAAGGAGGAGTTTCTATGTTCGGTTGTAAGTATGCTTTTTTTATGTATATTCAGCGTTATTTCCGTCAATTGTGGTACGATTTTAATGTTTTTTTTGCATTGAGTTTAGTATAGCTCCAAGTTGGTCCCATTTTAATTTCATTGGCATTGGACCTTGGACTTAGAAGATACACCAGGGAACTCCTTAACGATTATGAGTACGTATGACGTAATACGATATTATGGGTATTACGTCAATCCTATAGGTGTCCCACTATAGAACTAAGCAGTATATTAGCCGACTTCAAAAAAGGAGGAGGTTCATAATTCGTCCTTTTTTTTATAACTCCTCTGCTTATGAACCGATTTTATAGTTTTGAGGTGGTCCTATTTTAATGTTATTGGTATTGGACCTTAGACTTTGAAGATACACCAGGGAACTCCTTAACGGCGAACAGCACGAATGTATAGATTCCGTTATTATAGTTAATATATTAATCCTGTAGGTACCTTACTGTACAACTCAGCAAAATAATATAATATCGGTATTTAAATATGACTTACGGGGCCGAGACGTGGACACTCACAGTGGGACTAGTCCACAAATTCAAAGTCGCACAGCGACTATAGAGCTATGGAGCGAGCTATGCTCGGCGTCTCTTTGAAGGATAAAATTCGTAACGAGGTAATCCGACAAAGAACCAAAGTTACCGACATAGCTCGCAGACTCAGTAAGCTAAAGTGGCAATGGGCTGGTCACATCTGCAGAAGGACCGACGGCCGATGGAGCAAGCGTGTCCTAGAGTGGAGACCGTTACTTGGTAAGCGTAAGGTAGGACGGCCCCCAGCTAGATGGACCGATGACCTCAAAAAGGTCGCTGGGACAGACTGGATGCGGAAGGCGGAGGACCGTGTGCAATGGCGCGTGTTAGGAGAGGCCTATGTCCAGCAGTGGACTACGATAGGCTGATTGATTGGTATTTAAATATAAGTAAATAATTCACTCGTCACTTAAAATTGTAAAATAAAAATCTTTAAAAAAAGGTAAACCGACTTCAAAAAGCATAAAATAAATATTTGAAGTCGGTGCCAAGTAACCGGCTGTACCAACCAGCACCGACTTCAAATATTTATTTTTTGCTTTTTGTAGTCGGATTACCTTTTTTTTTAAAGATTTTTTGATCAACAAGCTTTCAAAGGAGGAATCTCGTGTGTGTGAATGATCTACGCTGGCCGCGGGGCCTTTACAGCTTCACCAGACAAGGGAGGAATCTCACTGACTGCCTTTTAATCAACGGATTATTTACACATTACATACAACCAGAGATGGGCAAAATGTCATCAGATTAACCACCCCCGCTTGGGGAATATAGGCGTGATGGTGTATTAATTATTAACGATTACAAATACATTTCGTTATCTTTAACGATTACAGTTACACTTTTAATCGTTGATCATGATTGAATATTACAAAATGCAATTGTAATCATTAGTCTGATTACATTTTGCCCATCTCTGCATACAACATTATTTATACCGAGAAAATAATGTATCAACTATAAAGTTTATAAAATCCTATCGTTTTTCACTCCATTTATTGGTGAGTAGAAGTACCGCTAAGAATAAGAGTACATATGAAATGGGTAAGTTTTTAATATATTTAGATTAAATGTAGGCTCAGTGTGTTTCGTCAGTGCACACTTTATAAAATTAAATAGCAGTGAAAGAGACAGTTTTTCTTTAGAAATTAAGTGTTATCTAACTATAACAATTAACTCGTTAGTGTGGTAATAACGCATTCAATCTCTTTTATTATTTTTTCACATAGGTACCATGATAGTAGTGAGGCCTCACGAAAACGGTATGTGAAATATACATATATTCCATTGAATTATTCAATGCAAATTTTAAATGACATGGGAATCACGAGTAAACAATACTATTGGCCTAAAGATAATGTTTTGTATCTGATGAATAGGAATGATAGACTAATTATATGTGATTGACTTGAGACACCGTAATTTAAGACGTTACCTAAGAAGCTAGCCGTATGAGACAAAATTATCTATAAACCTATTGATGTATTTATTGAATCCTTTATTGTATACAGTACATTTACAGTTTTAATTTTACTGGTGATAAACAAAGACGAGCTTAACTCAAAATATGAGTTCTCTTCCAGCGAACCTTTAAGTGTTGAGAGATAAGAATGTCAATGAGAGGGCAGTTTTACAATCACACATTCAAACATACAATAAAATAAACATAAATATAAATAAAATACATACTATAAAAAAACGAATGCAATTGTAATGCGAGCTCTGCGGAAGATGTGCGGAGTGAAGCTGACCGACCGCATTAGCAACAGCATAGTAAGACAGCGAGTAGGTATGAAAGATAGTATCGGGGTAAAGATGAGAAAGGGCATGCTCCGTTGGTTCGGGCATATAGAAAGAATGCCAGAGGAAAGAATGACAAAACAGATATACAATGTGAAAGTGGAAGGATGCAGGTACCGGGGAAGACCTAGACTATCTTACCACGACCAAATAAACCGAGTCTTATCTGATGGAAAAGTCAAGAGTCTCCGTAACCGGCGAGCGTGTATGAGACGAACTATGAGAGTCGAGGAAGCCAGAGAGGTATGTAAGGAAAGAACCTGTTTTTTTTTTATATATAATTAGACACTGCGGGCCCGGTTTGTCCCGCACCTTTTTTGTGTAATTTATGTGTTGTTAGTAGTTGCTTTTATATGCACTTGTATGGTACATGCCGCTTATTTTTTATTTACTTTTTTGGTTTTGTTGTTACAGTGCTTGGTATTTGTTTGTAGCGGTACTTCAGTAGAGGTTTTTTCTTTTCATATAATTTTTTTTTTTAATTTATTTTAATGATTTTATAAGTGAATGAGGCTTTCTGTTTTGGCTTGACTTTGAGCGAGAATGCCTCAGTTGTGTAGGTGTTTGACTGCTTGTGAGGGTTTCCTTTAGGCCTCCGCCTCCAGCAGCTTTTTAACAACTACCATGTCTCGACTGCGAATAGCCATCTTTATGTTGTATTCTTTTATTTTTTTGGTCGCAGCTGCCCTCGCCCTGCTTATTAGTGTAGCCGTTGCGTCCCCTTCACAGCTGTCTGTGTAGTAGACGCAACTTCCAGTGTGGCGAGATATAGCTACGACCGCGTGTGGATAGCTTCCGTGGAGCTTCCGTCTCTTGGGGACCGCTCGCACTATCACCACGTTTTCACTCGTTAGTCCCTGAGACTCATGCACGGTGAGGATGCGCGACCCGTTTCCCGACGCATAGCCCTGGCCGAGGAGGATTTCCTTCTCGGCCTGGGTGTGCACCAGAAACAGGGTGTTCTCCTGGTGTTTTGAATGTGAATTTGCGCTCCCGTGTACTTACTGAGGCTCAAGGACCTCACGAGGGATTTGGAAGAGTATATGCCCCCATATATCTCGTTGAGGGCATACGCTACGTCCATTGGGTTTCTGTGAGTGCAGAGCAGCTCCCTGTTGACACGCGCCACGGAGTCTGGGCGGTTGTAACGCAGTCGAAACAGGTTCTCCCTATCAATGAACGGCAGTTGGTTGCAGTCGCCGACGAGAAGAGCCTCTCTCGCGCCAGTTATCTTGATGGCCATCACTACGGCTCCAAAGTGGTTCATGAGTGCCTCGTCGATGATAATACGTGTGCACTCTTCACCTTCTTTCAATCCGTTGACCAGCATTGAAGCCATAGTGCGGACCCTCCTCTTGGTGTTTGTTTTAACTTTTTGCGCGAGTCTCACCCTTAAGTCATTCGCTGCCTCGGTTGTAGATGTTATTAGGATATCGCTTTCGATGTTGTAATTTGCGATTATCCATGTTGTTTTTCCGCATCCAGGAACCCCGTTGACCCATGTTATTTTGGGTACGGTCCAGTGCTCGATTGCAGGCCCCGACCCCGGCCACTTGAGACAGTTTCTGCCATCTCAAGTATCCGGTCGTCGAGCACCACCCTCGTGCACTTCGCCGCAACCACTATTGGGTCGTTAGGGGGGGTTCTGAACTTGTGTTTGCCGGTCCGCCGGGACCCCTCCTCATCGTATTCGACGAAACCGCTGGTTCCACTATAGGCCGCCATGTACTTCCCCGACATTTCTCCTCTTAACGTGGTGGAGTTGTCGTTGTCGTACACCGCCGCTTTTGCCTCCTCGAGCTTCACCTCTAGCAATCCTTCATTGCCCAGGTGATAGGTGTGCAGGATGGATCTACAGGTATCACTATTGACCCTTCTTGTTGCTTTGGTGATGGCTTTGAACTCGAGGAACGCGTTTTTTGTGTGTTGCAGCGGCTCCGTCGCCTCGCTGAGCTCCGGCGGATCGACAAGCCCCATCTGGGCTCTTGTTCGAGCCTTTTCCGGCTGCTTATGACTTTTGGGAGGGGGCTCCCTCAAGAACGCTTCGGCGGCGACTGCCACCCCCTCCGCCCGTTGGTTCCCCCTGATTTTTTCCCCAGCACACTTGGTATGCCGAGGACCGCCTTCCCGAGCGCCGTTGTGAAAGACGCGAGTTTTTTGGCACCTGTAGTGTCCTTTGGCTTCTGCTTCGCTGTGCTCTCCTCGAGAGCTGCCCTCATTTGTAGGCGTTCAGACCCGCTGAGCCCGTCTTGAGTCGCTATGGGGTGTCCCCAGATGTCAGTTGGGGTTTTTGTGGTGAGGTTTTCTGGCTGTCGTGGCCGTAGGAAGTCGAGGTTTTGTCCTCTATCCTCATAGGCCACTACCTCGTGGTGTTTTGAGGCTTCTACTATCCCGATGTGGTCGGCGGCCTCACCTTCCTCAAATTCCACCACCATAGCGTGTACGCTTACTTTTGTTGGCTTGTCACCCTTCCCCGCTAGGCTGATCAGAAAACTGCATGCTTGGGCGAATAGGGAGGTGTTCTCGCCCGCTTGGAATAGTGCCACGGTCTTGTTCTTGGTTTGCACTATTCTGCACGCTGTGTTTCCGATCCCCGCGTTCTGCAGCTCGTTGAACTTCTTACGCTTCATTGTTTTCTTAAACGAGCTGCCATGAAGAAGGGAGGCAAGCCCGGGCGAGATTGTTACCCGTTTGGGGCCGCTTGCGTTGCAGTAGCCGATGCCAATGCGCTCGGAATTATTGTCCATAAACAGGGCGACTGATTTTATTTGAATACCCGGCTTCCCACGTTCGCCTCTCCCAAGAAAATTTATGCTTTTGGGAATGGCGACTGCCAGAGGTGACGTAGAGTTTTGTGTTGGTGTGTAAGTGTTGTTGGTGGCTGTGTTTGTATTTCTTGGGGAAGTTTTTGATGCCAGAGTGCTGTTCCTTCTGAGGCAGATGCGGATATCCTTATCTGCAAACTTCAGGAAGTGCAGTCTCGCATCGTCGTCTGCCATGATGGCCGCCAGTTTGGTCCTGCTGAGGTTTTCGTTTAACCTCTGTTGCAGGTCCAATCTGTCAGCCGCAAAGCGCGGGCAATCCAGGATTACGTGCCACACAGACTCACTGATGTTGGGGTCGCACTAACACCCGGGGCTGTCTTTTAGCCTGAATCGGTGCAAGTACTCCGCTATTCCTCCATGTCCCGTCAAGATTTGCACTTGGTTGGCTGTCAACCTTGTTTTCCTTACGATGGAGTAAGCTCGCTCAACATCGGGGAGGAAGGTCTTTGTGACCAGCCCTGTGCTCGAAGAGTCATACCTGGCCTGCCATTTACGGACCGACTTTTCCCTGATGGTTTTCTTGACATATGACAGGGGTATATTGTTGTAGTCTGTGTGGGTGGCAGATGCCTGGGCCGCCGATTTCGCCAGATGGTCGGCGCGCTCATCACCGGCGGTCCCCGCGTCCGCTTTGAGCCAAAAGAGGCGGACTTCCCCCTCGGCTGCTCTGATCTCATTTATGCTCCCCTTTACGGTTTTGGCTAGAGGGTGCGTTGTTTTTGGATTGGCCAGCAGGTCGAGCGAAGATCTCGAGTCGCTCATTACGTTTGCTATTTTTTTTTTTTTTTTTTATTTGTAATTAGACACTGCGGGCCCGGTTTGTCCCGCACTTTTTTTTGTGTAATTTATGTGTTGTTAGTATTTGCACTTGTATGGTACATGCCGCTTATTATTAGCTTATTGTTACACCAACAACAATTAACAACAACAACAACAATACGTTTGCTATTTTTACCCCGCTGGCTTTTATCATTTGCACCGCTCTATGGAGGGCATAAAGTTCCGACTGGAATACAGTGCAGTGGGGATCCAGACTGAAGGTTGACGACCCGGTCTCCCTTCCCCCTTCCCACCACGTTACTGCAGCTCCCACTCTGCCGAGTATTTTACTGCCATCGGTATAGATGTGTGGCCCGACTATGTTGTGGCTTTCCAGGGTTTGAGAGTCCGTGCTCTCCAGGAGCCCATACTCTGTTGTTGTGAGTTTGGAGGGGTGAGGCTGTTCTCTGAAGCTCACCCTGTGCTCCAGTTCCCTTCCTGGTGGTATATAGTCTTTTCTGATCCCTCTCTTGGCTGTGTAAAGAGCCGCCGCCTCCTGTACCCTTAGATCCAGGGGTAGCAGCCCTGACAGAGCTAATGCCGATGTAAGAGACACTGTGCGATACGCCTTGCAGATCTTTTGAGCAAAGCCCCTCTGGATTGCTTCCAGACGGTTTTGGATCATCTGCAGTTCCGTAGATTGGGGCCAAACGAACCTGTTGGAACTCTGTACTCTCTGCCTACCCCGCAAGGGATCTGGCGTGAGGTTATAGATAGACAGATAGATATATAAAAAAACTAAATACATATAATTTATAAAACAAACATACATAAAAATACACATAAGGCATTATATTACAAATATGTATCAACAATCAGATAGGAAATGTTCTCTGATTCTCCTCCCGAAGATGTCCAGAAAGTAGCTTGCGCGTATAGCCGGTGGGAGTGAGTTCGAAAGACGCACTCCACGAACAGTAAAAGACCTATCATAGCAACTACAAGAATGAAGAGGAGCACGAAGAAGGAGAGAAGTATCAGTACGATAAACCCTTTCCTTAGGAACAAGAAAGTCAAAACGCTCACGTAAATAAATAGGAGCTTTGGGATTATAAAGGACGGAAAAGAGAAGAGAAAGATTATGACATTTAATTGCTTTAAATCTTAAAATACATACGAAATGTATTCAGACGCTTGTCATTCACATGCAATACTTTAAAAGTGAGAGGATGCAATCTCTAGATTGCAAATGCTCAGAAAGTTCGTATGCACTAGTTTTTGTGCACTTTTTTTTTGCACACATTGATCATCGCTTACGTCACTACATCTAATAATATAACACATACTATTATCGTGTAAAGCGGTCGTTGGGGAGCGCGACTGTTGGGAAGACCATTGACTTACGTCTTGCGAAACATCATCGAAATCCAAAACCACACTATTATCATCGTCAACAGATGATGGCAATTGTGGAATGGTTTTGGATTTAAACAGAACTCCCATAGTGCTAACAAAACTCCAATAAAACGAATGCTATTTTCATAAGCTACTATGATACGAAAAGACAAGCAGTCTGCCAAAAACTTAGTCATCTGATGCAAAAGGAAGCTTGTTATTTACAAAAGCAGTAACAATACCAGCCCAAATTGTCCCACTGCTGGGCAAAGGCCTTCTCTCACAAATTAAGGGGAAAAAGAATGTATCATACTCCACCACGTGAACCCAGTGGGGATTGGCAAAGTCAGGTTTGTGGCCACCTGCTGTTGGAACTTATCAAGCCGCCTATCAATTGTAATATTTATATTAATAAAAAATACACCGTCACGCCTATATTCCCCAAGCGGGGGTGGCAGAGGTGTACTGAGTACACCCACGTTTCGCCGACGATGTTAGGTCCCATGTAATAGGGTGCGAGCCTATTGCCATATACCGGGTACAATTCCAGACTCCGGACTCGTACTGGGAAGTTTTTCGTTTGAAAAACTACACTTGTCCGACCTAGGATTTGAACCCAGGACCTCGTGATCACAAAGCGATGCGCTTTGCCACTAGACCAACGAGGCAGTCCATATAATAAAAAAAATCACTGAATAATTTGTTATTATGTATTATATTTTTTTTAATTCGCTTTGTATTTAATCTTGCTGCATCGCATGCTGTGGTTTTATATAACTAAAGAAACATGTAGATTAATGTTAGCTTTAAGCATGTGAGATGTATTCTTTGTTGAGGACCCATATTAATAAACAAATAAGGCTTCCAACTTGCTAAACGACTACATTCCGTGATAATTGGGACCAACGACTTAACGTGCCTTCTAAAGCACGGAGACCCTCGAATATGACAATGCCACACATGGTCACCCATCTCAGGCTGACCGAGCCGCACGCAGCTTAACCTTGGCGATCGCTTAGCGCTACGAGCGCCTCTATCAATAAAGTGGTGACTCTGACTAATAGTCAGACTGACCGTGTAACTCCGTCTAAAAGGCAACTAAAGTAGTGGATAATAATAATATTGATTGTTTTATGTATGCTTTATAAAAAAATAAATAATACTAGTGGTCGCCCATAGGTCGATATTCGACCTACTCTTTCATCGCTTGCTGGTTATGTTTGGCATTCAGTAAGACTATAGACAAATAATATTAAAGACAAACATCAATTTGACGTGTATTGTGTCAAATACATGGTAGTGTGTGTAATGTTGTTTTCATTGATTTAATGTATGTTTAATGCATAATTTTAAAAAAGTATTAGCATTCTGCTCTCCTTCTCTATATAAACTATAAGTGTGGGAAATTTCATACTCCTCCGTCCGCGCAATTTTCGTAAAATTGTGTACAAAGTTTTTGCTTCACGTTTTTAAAAAATAATATTTAAATTGTTTATAAGTCTACTAAACGAAGGATCTAAGGTAATTTATTTAAAATTTCTAAACACTTCCGCATTTATTCTGATAGATATACAAATAAAGCTAGAAATTTATAACTTTTTAGCGTATAATATATTATTTTACTTAAGAAAATAAAATTTATTGCGAAGAACACATTATTCAAATAGGCATCACGAGGTAGGCGTTTCACTAACTCGAAGTAAGTTTTCTCTCATAAAAATCTTTTTTTAACCTATGAACGTGGAAATAACACAGTTATATCACAGTTATTAATTTAAATAACACGCTATAATGTCTTACATAATTCAGAATATCCGTATATATACATAATCACAAGTTAATTTTGTCAAAGTTTAAATATAAATTTTTTTTTTTAATGGCACATCAATGAACGACGTATTTATTTTGATAAATTAACTTATATCTTTATAAATAACTTCATTAGTCTCCTATCTCGGTCGTATGGCATCACACTAAAGCTAGATGGTAAACTATTTAATTGTAACCTAAACATTGTATCACCACAATATGATAAAAAAAATAGAAAGGAAAAATGAGAAAGAGAATTAAATAAAGAAAGGCAAGCCCGCTGAGTTCCTTCGCCGGATCTTCTTAGCGAGGCCCGCGTTTCGACGTTGTAGTTATATTAGATTAAAAAAAAATGTTAATTGACTATTTGTAAGCACCCCTGCAGGGCTTATAAAACATAAATTGTTTGAGTTTGAGCCAATGTAATATAATAATATAAATAAGTAATATTAACTTCTACAGAAAATAAAAAAGAATGTAGGCTGGGTCTGGTACCGTGCATAGATGTCGTGTATCATATAATTAATCTATTCACTTCAGCCTATACAGTCCGACTGCTATGTAAAGCTGGCTACTCTCACAAATCGAGGTGTGACAGATTAGGTCATACTCCACCACGCGGTCACAGTGCGGATCGGAGGAGGCAAGTTTGTGGCCACCTGCTGTTGGAACTTATCAAGCCGCCTATAAGGCTTCCAAATTGGCTTAACGACTACAATATTACGCAGTAACCGGGACCAAAGACTTATCGTGCCTTCCGAAGCACGGAGACGCTTGAATATGAAGATGCCACAAACGGTCACCCATCTTAGACCGATCGAGTCGAACGCGGTCGTACAGCGCTACGAGAGCCTCAAACAAGAATTAAATTCTGCAATATGTTGCCAAACTACCCAATCAATCAAAAATCGAAGTAGACGTTATCTCAAAGCGCCATATAAAAAAGTGTTACCATAATTACAAGCAACTTGATCAAATTGTATCTTGGTATAACTCCTTTAGTCGCATAAGTGAATGTAAATTCAATATACCTTTTACTTAAAGGTCTACCGAAATCGACCATTTATCGACGGGATGCGTGACAGTGACGCAATTACTTTAAAAAAGGGACGGATATATTGAGCGCGCGGTCGGAAATAAACGATGCATGTGAATAAACAAATATTATCATTTTCTAAAAAAAACTACACTATGATATAAAAAACTGTTTTACAAGAACTTTGTTACAATTATTTCCGAAGTTTTTAAAAAATTCTATTGATTAATTCTTAAGCATTTCGCTTCGGAAACAAAAAATGTAAAGCAATAGAGATAACTTTTTATCTATGAGAAAATTTCGTTTAATCGTGACTCCGTTTACCAGATTCTAAAATATACAGTCAAAACTCGTGTTTGGAAATATTAAGTCTCCAATCCATATACTTTTTGAAACGCATGGAGTACGAAAACACGTTTTTTTCGCGGTAGCCTCTTATTGCTGACATGTTGAGACGATAATTCAATCGAGTCTAGATGCGATTTGAATGACCCTCTCAAATAGTATCGCAATGTGCTGCCAAGTGTTAGCTCGGACTTGTCGACCAGTTAATGATGCTTAATGACTCAATAATTAACTACTATACGCCTCTTCAATAATCTGTGGTAACACATAATTCAAATGTTAACAAACTCATCAATAGGAACTGAGAACAACTTGTCAATATGTTTGTAAGTTTTGACAGACGCATGACCGAATAACCCAGATGATGATGCACGCAATGAACAGCTCAATAGTAATAAGTCTATGTTAACGATTACGAAACACGTACTTATGTCGCAAAGACGTTTCCCTGTGGGATGGGCGAAGTCTTAATTCAAATTTATGTGATTCACATAAAGATTTGATTCGTATGAGTATGAACCATTTGACGACTCTACCCATAGTAAAAATAACGCTTTAACTCTACGTCTACACTCAAAAAATGTAGCTGTCATATGATCTAATCTTATCAGAGAGCCAGCCTTTTACTAAACACTTGCCATTTAATAAAAATGGCAAGTGAAAGTGACAATATCGGCGGTCAAATTGAACAAATTCACGTATACTGAGTTCTTAGATTTACGCGAATATTACACATGAAATAAAACTAAACAGCACATGGTGCTGCAAATCACTCGAAACGTTGGGAACTAAAAATCAATAATAAACCGCGATAAAATCCGTAAAATAGTTTTATTGCAAATTCACGTATGCCAAATAAAAGAAATGGCATTTTTGTGCCCATCGATAAGCTATGCCAAATATAAATACTGGATTATAGGTCTTTGTTCGTTGAACAAGTCGATATGACAAATGAGCCAATGATAAGTCTTACAAAACGGATCTATTAAAATAATGTCGCTACAATGTGAACTTTTTTAATGAAAAATGTACGTGATTATTTGTGACAATTTTGGTAAATATATCACATTGTTATTATTAAATAGGGGCCAGGTACAGGCACTCACTCAAAGTACCAGGTACTTAACTCAAAAAATCTTACCACAAAACATTGATTAAATAACAACAGCTGATTTGTTATGCAAACGATAATTCCGATAATATAACACTTAAAAATTGTAAGCCATTCAAATAAATCTTCATTAGCATCGGCAACTATACTCTGCCAATGATCTTGTAAAGAAAGAAGTATAAGGTGATAAAATAACACTAATAATAATATTATTTTATAAGCTGATATGAAAGAGAGAGTATGGTATAGATAATTCAATAAAACTTGGTTATTTACAATAAGTCTTTAGAGTAGCTATGCTAATATTAGACTGACGCTTTCATTGAGTGTTATTACGTACTCCACGTCGATGCACAAACACGAATAAATTTAAAAATGATCTATCTATCTATCTATCTATAACCTCACGCCAGATCCCTTGCGGGGTAGGCAGAGAGTACAGAGTTCCAACAGGTTCTTTCCTTACATACCTCTCTGGCTTCCTCGACTCTCATAGTTCGTCTCATACACGCTCGCCGGTTACGGAGACTCTTGACTTTTCCATCTGACAAGACTCGGTTTATTGATCGTTTAAAAATGATCAATATTTTATCCTAAACCAATGAAGTTTTAATATTTCTAATTTATGGTTATTAAATTCGGTGACTATATGAGTCATGACGAGTTCTCATGCTTATTTCATTATCGATAGATTTAATAAAAAAATTAAAATATCATAATTCGAATCGGATTGTTTTTACTAGTTCCTGTAACTGATAACACAGGCCTACAACGATTTTGGTGCCGGGGATTTTAGACCTGATTTTAAGTATGTCTTACATGGTGATATTAAAAATGATACCGGTTTTTTTCTATCAGCTCGAGTTCCCGGGATATAAAAAAATACAGTTTTCAGAAAAAAAAAATATTTTCTTGGTATTAAACAATTGCCTTTTACGTGAGGTTCTAGAATGAGACTGACGTGGGCAATCTCGCATTATTCCCTAGCAATAGTCGGCCATCATATGGGTGTCCTTCCTTCCTTTGTATGGTTTTTATGTCTTGGTGGAAACATTCTCTTTGTTCTTCGCTTAAATCTCCTAAATTGAGTTGAAATTGATCTAAATGACTATTGAGAATGTAATTTTATACTCATCTTACAGCCTAAATTTTTGAAACGAACCAGCATTTCTTCTACTAATTCTACATAGTTATCAGCCTTTTGATTTCCGAGGAAATTTTGTGCAACTGCTACAAAAGATTTCCACGCAAGCCTTTCCAGATCATTCATAGAAGTCTCAAAATTAGTGGTGTCTTTCATTAACTGACGTATTTGAGGTCCGTCAAAGATGTGTATGACCTGCTTTTAGTTTTTCAGTACTTAAACCAGGAAATTTCTGTGAAATTAACTGAAAACATTGACCATTTCTGTCGAGAGCCTTAACAAAGTGTTTCATCAGCCCTAATTTTATATGCAATGGCGGAAGAATGATTTTTTCTCTATATCATCACGCCAGCTCCCTCGCGGGGTAGGCAGAGAGTACAGAGTTCCAACAGGTTCTTTCCTTACCTATACCTCTCTGGCTTCCTCCACTCTCATAGTTCGTCTCATACACACTCGCCGGTTACGGAGACTCTTGACTTGCCCTTCAGCTAAGACACGGTCTATTTGGTCATGGTAAGATAGTCTAGATCTTCCCCGGCACCTACATCCTTCCACTTTCGCATTGTATATCTGTTTTGTCATTCTTTCTTCTGGCATTCTTTCTATATGCCCAAACCAACGGAGCATACCCTTTCTCATTTTTACACCGATACTATCTTTCATACCTACTCGCTTTCTTACTACGCTGTTGCGGATACGGTCGGTCAGCGTGACTCCGCACATCTTCCGCAGAGATCGCATTTCGACCGCATTTATCCTGCTTTCGTTCTCCTTCTTACATACCCAACTCTCACTGCCATATAACAGCGTTGGGACAAGCACTCCGTTATGCATGGCCAGCTGCGCCTTTTGGTTTAAGTGCCGGCTCTCAAGTAGCCTTCCCATCGCACCATTCACTCTATTACCTGCATTCACTCTTCTCTCTATATCAGCGGTGTATTTCCCATCCTTACTGAAGGCGCATCCAAGATATACAAACTCATTCACTTGCTCCAGCACATCGTTACCAACCACAATCCTTGCATTCGTTCTGGTTTCTTCCCGTTCAAAAACGTTGAAACTAAGGGTTCGTTTATAACATTTCTTTCTCCGACAGCAAGAGCATCTCTCATAGGCCAATTTTTTTGAGTCCAATGGTGTGATTAGGCTCAACTGTCCCAGAGACAAATAAAGCATGGGTATTTAGTATAACCACTCTGTTGACCCAATAAAAAATTAACCATCTTCAAGTCGACGTAGACCACCCAGTTATGTTCAAAATATTTTATTTTCTGTAAAAGAATTGAAATTACCTCATATTCTTCTTTCACAGATGTTGAGTGAGCAATTGGAACGGGAGCATATTTATTTCCATTATGTAGAAGAACTGCTTTGAGACTTCGTTTACTACTGTCAACAAAGAGACGCCATTCATTGGGCTGATAGATCGTCAAACCCATGAATATCAGCAAACCACTCACATTACAGCAATACACAAAATTTTCTTGTCACAAAATCTCTCGTGCGATATGTAGACACTCGAACATCTGAGGAAAGGCAATTTTTTTCTTTTAATCTGGACGCTAGTAGCTCAGCACGTTCTTAGAAAGATCTAAGTCCCTGATGAGGTTATTAAGCTCATTCTGCGAAAATGGCTTAGGATTTCATGTTTCCGTAGTATTCAAAGTCATCATCTACTTGAGACGAAATAGGTGTTTCAGCTTTTTCCTCCTGAGATTGCTGCACTACCTGGTGAAAAGCTGGTATTGGAACATTTTCTGAATGCGGAGTAGGTCTTTGTGCTGAAGAAATATTAGGTTATTTCCATTTACGGCGATTGTTTTTGTTGATGCCCACTATATTAGTCATACAAAAGTAACAGTCGTCATAATGATTTTTTTGTTCTCGCCATATCATAGGCACTCCAAACTTCAAAAGACTTACGTGTCCCTTTCTCCCATTGTCGCAAATGTTCAACGCATAGTTTACATAAACTATGAGGCGCCCACACTTTATCTTGGTGTCGAATTTCAATACCAAAGTAATCAAAATACAGACGATTCACAGTGTCTGTTATCGATTTACGCTGATCTTTTAGTATGTATTCACCACAAACATTACAAACCGTACTAGCCATAATGATATAGTAATATAAACTTTATCGATGTTATTGTAATAATGACTATTTACGAAAAAGATCGGGAAAAAATTAAATGAGGGTAGAAGGTAAACTACAGCTGATGAGTAAAAATAACGTATGACAATATATTGTACATTACCTACTTTATCTGTCATAGGCACAAAGAGAGCTGCACCAAAAAAAAAATTTGTAGGCCTGTGAATCTATACAATATTATAATAGATACACCGTCACGCCTATATTCCCCAAGCGGGGTTGGTAGAGGTGTACTGAGTACATCCACGTTTTGCCGACGATGTTAGGTGCCATGTAATAGGGGGCGAGCCTATTGCCATATACCGGGCACAATTCCAGACTTCGGACTCGGACTGGGAAGTTTTCGTTAGAAAAACTAAACTTGTCCGACCTAGGATTTGAACCCATGACCTCGTAATCACAAAGCGATGCGCTTTGCCACTAGACCAACAAGGCGGTCAAAAAAAATATATATATAGACATTAACCCATAAATCCATGCGTTTCATTGATCACAGTGGCTAAGTGCATACATTTTCGAACACATTCAATTAATTTTCTGAGGTCCGTCTAAAGTAAGATTTCTATGTATGAATAAATTGCGAGAGGATCACAATAAATTTTAAAATAAAACAAACACGAGACAGATATACATACAAACGCTATTTATTTTAAGAGATCCATCCAATACAGTAATCTTTAAAGTGTTAGTACATTAATATAATCTCCAGACAGTCAAAATTATCATGTGAAAAATTTAAAATCTCTACATATGAATGAAATTCCAAGACTGTCATTATAAAGGACAGTTCTGCGCCCATACATGATTTGCCCCAGAACCAACAGCAATTAAAAAATACTTGTATGAGTTCAAATCACCCATAAATTCTCTTAGGGCATTTATTATTAAACGGACAAGCGGGGGAAACGCAATATTGCACAAAAAGTATTACATTTTGTTATAATTCAGTAGCCATTAATACATATGAGGTTATATTGTGTGTTGATATTCAGCAAAGATGTCGGCGACTTCGATATATGTACTTACAATACTTTGAAATATTCGTTTTCGATAACAAATTGTCCGTTAGATACGGATTCGGTTCTAGGGCATATTTCGACATCAAACAAAAACACTGTCTCGCCTGCTTTCCCCCAACGAGAGTGGCAGAGGCGTACTGTGTACTCTCATATTTCACGGACAATCGACGTTCCGACGAACTTAAAAGGGAGGTAGTCTATTGCCGTTATATCAGCCTCAATTCCGGATTCCAGACTGCTACTAAACAGTTTTCTTATAGAAAAACCATTGAGTATGAATTTTAGGTCGGACACTTTGTCCAACCTATAATTCATATAGTCCCACAAGGATTTTAACCCGTGGATAACATTGATGGGAGGGGTTGGTGTGAAATTAATGTTACCATTTAGTAAAAATTTTCTACTGCCAAAGAGATACTTCACAGACGAGTCCGCACATTTACTAATTAAAAAAAGAACTTGGGTATATTTCATAGCAAACCATCCCTGCCACTGTCATGTTGTGACGTTAACACTCGATGACAGCGTTCGTTTTGGTGTGGCCGCGGGCCAAAAGATCCGTGTACAACTATACGTAGGACACGCAAATTCTGATCATCATAAAAAGTTTAGGTAGATGAAATGCTTAGCCTGCAATATATAGAAAGCGAAATCTATAAAAAAGGTGTTCACGGTAAAATCGAATGCGCTACTTGCTTACTTTCGTTAGGACGCTGACCGCTAGATGTCTGGTGACCAAGAAAAAATGCATTATACCGACCCACTTGCTGGTTGCACCGAAGCAAAGCAATACTAGTTTATACAGATTACACATAATCACTACATATTATAAAACTGCCTCGTTGGGCTGGTGGCAAAGCGCATCGCTTTGTGATCACGAGGTCCTGGATTTAAATCCTAGGTCGGACAAATGTAGTTTTTCTAACGAAAAATTCCCAGTATGAGTCCGGAGTCTGGAATTGTGTCCGATATATGGCAATAGGCTCGCCCCCTATTACATGGGACCTAACATCGTCGGCGAAACGTGGTTGTAATCAGTACACCTCTGCCACCCCCTCTGGGGAATATAGGCGTGACGTTTTTTATTATAAAACAAAGTCCCCCGCCGCGTCTGTCTGTCTGAACGCGATAAACGCAATAACTACCGAACAGATTTTCATACGTTTTTCAGCAATGGACGGAGTGATTGAAGAGGAAGGTTTATGTGTATAATTCGCCCGTGCGAAGCTGGGGCGGGTCGTTAGTTATACAAGGGTTAACATAATAAACGCAAGACCTGAAAGAAGTTTGTTCTAAATCGGCAACTGAATCGATTCCGACTTTTTTTTAAGTATATTAATTTTTTTTAATAATTATTCTTCAGATAAAAGTGGGTGCACACAGAACCTCTGCCACCACTTGAGAAATATAAGCGTGTTTGTTTTGTTTTAATCGAATAATCGACTACGCTCGACTGCAGCACCATCTAGTGAACAACTATAGTAATATATCAATAACTGCTGTTACTCGTTCAGTTTGCTGTATTAAACAAAATTTAATCATTATTCAAAACAACGCGGCTATATTAAATGCATGTCTAATACATATACACAAAAAACTACAGGTGTTGAGATCGATTTGGGTACCCAAGAGCTTCAACTAATGGTAGAAAACTCCTTAAATTAGAATTTTGATATTTGTATTAAATCCGTAATAGGTCTTGCATTTTATATGTTACACCTTGTATAGATAATCAAATAGAATCAGGGTCTGTCTTGTAAGCAATCGCTTGCCTGTTAAAGAAGAGGTCCAGGATTAAAATCCTGTTTTACTGGCTATTTTTGACATCTGACAGTCAAAAACTCAATAATCATCTTTAAAAACAATGATTTTTAAAGATTATTGTTCAAGTAATATAAAAGTGACTGTCTCATTGGCCTTGAGGTGTCTTATGCGCATGGTGCTAATGAGGTCCTGAGGTCAAATCCTAGGTTGGACAAAATGTGCTTACTTGAAAATTCTCAATCGCATTCCCGAATCTGGGATTGTAGCAAGGATAGTGGCAATAAGAGCGTCTCTTATTTCATTAGAACCTATCATCATTGGCGATATGTGCGTATTCAGAGTATTCTTCTGCCACTCCGCTTAGGCAAGATAGGTATGAATAAGATGGTACAATGAACAAAATGAATGAAGAATGAATTCTGTTCATTTTATATTGTCTTTTGTGTGCGCCATATTTATACTAATATTATATAGTGATTTTTTTTTATTTTTTGTAATGGATAAACTCAAAAACTTCTCCACTGATTTTAATAATTCTTTCATCGTTAGAAAACTACTTTTTTTTATAAAAGGATTTATTACCCCCCACACTAGGATTTATTCCTGTGTCGTAAGTGCGTTTACAAACATGAAAATTCACATACACAAATATCCAGACCGAAACAAATAATTGTGGGTCACACAAATATTCGTCCCGTGCAGGAATCGAACCCGCGACTATTAGACACGGTGGGCTGCGCCCCTTAAGCTCTTACTACTGCGCTAAATCGTTCGTTAAATTATCCAAAAGTAGTACATAGAATCGAACAGTTGCGAGATCCGCGGAGAACTAGTTCATAAAAAACAGACTTTAGATACAATAGTAGCCTAGCTAGTTGCTAAAACGCTCCCCTTGTAAAGACGACACCGATGTTTAAAATTCTGGTCCGCTGCGTTATTTTTGTCTACATGAACATAATTGTTTGAGAAATATCTATCTATCTATATTATCACGCCAAATCCCTTGCGGAGTAGGCAGAGAGTACAGAATTCCATCAGGTTCTTTCCTTACATACCCCTCTGGCTTCATACCTACCTTGAGAAATATCAATGTATTCTTTTATTAAACTATTTTTAGAAAGGTTCACCGCAATAATACTTACGTAATTTAAGAATGATCGATATTATAACATTTTTGTTCGATTTTGAATTTAAATCCGAACACCATATTTACGTTATGTAAGAATTTAACGGTAAGCTACAACCTTCCTTTACAAAAAGTTGCATAATCGCATTCCATGCAATATGTAATGGTATACATACGTCGATCGGATCGATGGAATCGATATACGATTCATTTCTTTTAATTGTATCATAATCTTCATCGTCATGAGCCAAAAGATGTCCAGTGTATACGACATAGTCCTTCTCAAATGTCTTCATAGATTGCATTAATATTAGCTTATACTGCCCACTGCTGGACAAAGGCCATCTCTCACAAATCGAGGTGAGAGAGATTAGGTCATACTCCACCACGCGGACCCAGTGCGGATTGATGGAGGCTGGTGGCCACCTGCTGTTGGAACTTACCAAGCCGCCTTTAAGGCTTCCAACTCGGCTTAACGACTAGCACATTAAGTGGTAGCCGGGACCAACGGCTTAACATACCTTCCGAAACACGGAGATGCTCGAATATGAAAATGCCACAAACGGTTACCCATCTCGGGCCGACCGAGTCGAACGCTGCTTAACCTTGGTTATCGGCCAGAACACCACGGTCGCACAGCGCTACGAGCGCCTCATAGATTGCATTACAATACTTAATCTAAATTTTAAAACAGGTGAACGTGTAATCTACCGGTGCCATTTTCATTGTCATTGCCAATTTACCAAGTGAGAGGTGTCATGACATCCCTACTTAGTGTATTCTGAACAAGTGTCAATTGATACTCAAATTACATTCTCAAACATTCGCTTTGAATTCCCCTTTTTCGTAGCGTAAAATGTTTATATGTATATATATAAATATATATATATATATATATATATATATATATATATATATATATATATATATATATATATATATATATATATATATATTTATATATATATATATATATATATTAGTTTATTTTTACCACTGTCACAGTACTATATTGAGTAGTGCTATATTAGTTGCAAAAATTGTAAATAGCAAAATTTTCCAAAACAATAAGATGGGTTCAACTTTTTATGAAACTATTAACAATAAACAGACCAAATTATCCTAAGTACCCGTTATATACTGTTGTTTTGTGCATGTGGTATACTCTTTATTGTGATATAAGTGACAATAATTAAATAAAATGCAAATACTCCCCGGTTGTTCCGTAGATTTGAATATTCAACAGTGAACCGTTGACAGATGCCCACTCCGCCGCCCGGTAGATATTAAAGTTGACAATAGTACTTACAACACAAAACTCTCACTAAATCCCTCAGTCCTTCGGTGAAAACCGTATGAAAATCCGTTCGGTAGTTATTGAGTCTATTGCGTTCACACAGACCGACAGACGCGGCGGGGGGATGTTTATAAATATGTAGTGATAAATCATCAGAACGTTGATAACACTTCAAATACCGGAAAAAAATAACTTCCGCCATCTTGAATTTCAACATGGCTGTCAAACTTTCATAATTTGTGCATTTTCTTTTAGAACAAAAGATTTATCGCAATGATAGTTCCAGGAAATAAAAACATGATAAATATTTATTTACATCTTAATTAATAAGGATTTATTATCACCTTATTAATTTATAAAATACTAGTTTCTGCCCGCGACTTCGTCCGCGTTTACTTTAGATAACATTTTTCCAGGATAAAAGTATTCTATGTAATCCACGTAATAAACTATCTGTGTGTAAATCCGTTCAGCCGTTTTTGCCCGATTGAGTAACAAAAACCTAAACATACAAACTTTCACATTTATAATATTAGTAGAATGTTCAATTTATTTATTAAGTTTAAACAAATAAATAACATTAATTTCCGTGAATTAACTGTGATGTGTGTGTGAGAGTGATGTACGCTGTTGGCCGCGAAGCCTTTACAGCTTCACCGGACTTAAGGGCGAGCGTGCAACCACTACGCTCGAGCCAGAAGGGCAAGAGGCGACATACTCGAGGACGCCTTGAAGAGGCGGCTTCGGTTGGGACAGTCGCTGCGGGGTGAGAGGGTGCACTACTACGTGTGTACTACTAGTAGGGTGTACGGACCACATCACAGGCTCCGCTCCGAATATGGCTGACGACGACGACGAAGTCGTAGATCCCTCCCCTAGCCGGCGGTTGACCGGTGCACTTAGTAGTGCACCCTCTCACCCCGCAGCGACTGTCCCAACCGAAGCCGCCTCTTCAAGGCTTAAAAAACTTCTGATTTTGATATTTGTGTGTACGGACACACAAATATCAAAATCAAAAGTTTTTTATTCATGTAGACCAAAAGGCATTTATGAATAGTCAAAAATAGAAAATTATTGATTACTAGACTCTACCATCCGTTCGGAAAGTCATTCCTGTAGAGAAGAAGGGCAAGAAACTTCACGGTTACTCTTTTTTTATAATTGAGAGTTTGACAATTCTTTTTTGTATACATTTCATTCATGGGGTATGGTAGAACAGTGCAGAACGAGCTAAATAGATGTGCTTAAGTATAGATTAAACATGAGTGTACTTAGATTCATGGTATCAGTCAGTGTCTACATAGTCCTCTCATTTACAAAATAGGGACTTTGTAAAGGTATATAATAAAAAGTATAATAATAATCGTAAGAGAAAGGGTTACTATAAAATATGTAAAGAGTGCATACAAAATAATTGATTATAGCTCTAGTGTGATGCCGAACGAGACAAAATTCAACTGTACTACAGTAGATGTTTAATCAGTCAAAGGATAAAGGACGGACCAGGCCCCACGAGTATGACTTGAGAAGCAGCCATCACACTCCTATCACCGACGAAGGCCTATTGTAATAGTGGGTGAGCCTATTGCCATTGCACTTGACACAGATTCAGACTGGGACACTTCTAAAAATGTTTCGATAGAAAAGACACACTTTGTCTAACATAGGATTAACCCAGGACCTAGCATTCCCTAGCTGCTACATGGGCTATAAACCAACGATGTAGTTTTAGAGAAGTATTTTTCGCCCAAATGGTCAGTTACATCATCATACAGTTTTGTTTGATAACTGTCTACTCATTTAATAGAAAATGCGTGTTTTGAAATGTAAATTAGCATATTAGTACCTACCACATAATTTAACAAATTACTAAATTTCATGGTGTCTTACGTAAGCGTGGCCACCTCATTTCCTCATTCTTCACGACTAATTAAAAATATTTTGTGACGTAACTTAATGGCAGGTTATAAACTAAACGATGGTTACTTAGGCCATTCACATAATCCCTGTGATATCGCTTGTAGGTAAATACACATTATAAATACATAATGAAATAGGTTGTGTGCAATCCTTATTTATAGAAAATCTTGAATATTTATAGAAAGTAGTGAACAACTTATGGAGTTCCGCAAAGGATCTGGCGTCATGATATAGTGAGAGTGGGAGAGAGAATTTTTAGATTTACGCGAATATTACACATATGAAATAAAACTATTTTTTGAATTTTATTACGTGTCGAGTGATTTGCAACACCCATATCATGGTCCCCCCAGCGACATACAGGCAAACAATAATTCAAAATTCCAAGTTGTTTCAACTTCTATATCGATAACGGAAGTGTACCCTACACTTCCTTTATTAATATTTTCAAAACATATTCAATGCTATGATTCGGCTTGGTTACAGTTTTATTTATGTGTTTCTACAATCAATGAATTTTAAATTCAAACAAAGACAATCTTCTAGAAGTATTTTCTAATAATAACACATATACCTATATGATATGGTCGGGCACATTTTGGTGATCATGAGGTCCTGCTTTTGAATCTTAGAAGGGATGAAATGTTAATTTAATAAATATATGTATACTGAAAGGTATAATAATTACAGGCTCGCCTACAATACAATATATGGGGCACAACATCGTCGGCAAGACGAGGGTGTACATAGTATAGCAGTGCCAATTCCGCTAGTTGAATTTAAACGGGACTTTACTTAATTTTTATATGATATTCATTATATAAGAGTAAAAATCACCGCCAATAAGACTATGTGGAACAGCTACAATGTAATATTTACTACAAGTTTCTGCCCACGGCTTCGTCCGCGTTGACCTTAGACAGGAACCTTCCATTTTTTCCGGGATAAAAAGTATCCTATGTGTTAATCTAGATTATTACTATCTATGTAAATAAACTATGTTCCAAATTTCATCCAAATCCGTTCAGCCGTTTTAGCGTGATTGAGTAACAAACATCTAAAGATACAAACTTTCACATTTAGTATATTAGTAGGATATCGGTGTTAAAGTTAAATTAATTGCCAATTTACCAACATTAATGAATAACGATCTCAATCAATCTGTGATAATGATCATTAATGCAAATTTGCAAGCTAATATGATACAGTAATGTCAAAACAGTATTTATTTAAGACGGCAGATTATAACCGAATCTACACACTTGATTATATCGTTAGGGATATTCTATCAAGTAGACGCGAGTTCTATCCCCATGCCCAAATTTGTTTCGATTTGAGTATTTGTGCATCTGAAATCAATGCATGTAGGGCACCCACGACACAGAAATATTTCTAGTATGAGACAAACTGACGACGACGAGTATTGGTTTGAAGTAGTCGAGAAGTCGCGGTCCCGATTCCCGCACGAGACAAATCTTTGTGACCCACAAATGTATGTTTAGGTCTGGGTGTTTGTGTGTGAGAATTTCATGTGAAGGCAGGACACAAGATTAATTCCTAGTGTAAGGCAATGTTTGAAAAATAAATGTAATCATCTACTTCTTTTTTCTTGGCAATTGTTTATATTTGTCCCGCTTACTGGGTGAGTAGCTCAATCACACCACTCAGTTCTTCCCTTTTACCGGAGGTTTGGCATAAGGAACAGACCAGGAGGTGCGACATCATCTGAGAGATTGCGCTTTAATCGCGGGCTGTTAAATTTGTATCTCTGTATAATTCATCTGTCATGTGCACAATTTTTTCCTGCATCATCGTCAATCATCTACAAACTATAACGATATATCTACACTCAAGTTCATCGTATAAGTATCTACGCATTGCAACAGCTGAGGTAAAACGGTACTTCGCAATGTGCACGCGTCTCCGAGTTAATCGTCCCCGGTTTTCACTTTTCCCCAGATGAACCATCTCATAATGTTTTAGCATGCATGAATTCGGGTGTAATAACCGAACCGTCAGCACGTTCACATGAAATATTTATGAGTTTGTATCGTGATGCGATCTCACTTTGTCGCACGATACGTCAGTCTTACGCTGGCCAACTATGTCAATGAAGTTTTCGAGACTTTATGGAAAAATATATCGATATTTTTCAATAAAGTCTATCTATCTATCTATCTATATCATCACGCCAGCTCCCTCGCGGGGTAGGCAGAGAGTACAGAGTTCCAACAGATTCTTTCCTTACATACCTCTCTGGCTTCCTCCACTCTCATAGTTCGTCTCATACACACTCGCCGGTTACGGAGACTCTTGACTTGCCCTTCAGCTAAGACACGGTATATTTGGTCATGGTAAGATAGTCTAGGTCTTCCCCGGCAACTACATCCTTCCACTTTCGCATTGTATATCTGTTTTGTCATTCTTTCTTCTGGCATTCTTTCTATATGCCCGAACCAACGGAGCATACCCTTTCTCATCTTTACACCGATACTATCTTTCATACCTACTCGCTTTCTTACTACGCTGTTGCGAATACGGTCGGTCAGCGTGACTCCGCACATCTTCCGCAGAGATCGCATTTCGACCGCATTTATCCTGCTTTCGTTCTCCTTCTTACATACCCAACTCTCACTGCCATATAACAGCGTTGGGACAAGCACTCCGTTATGTATGGCCAGCTGCGCTTTTTGGCTTAAGTGCCGGCTCCCAAGTAGCCTTCCCATCGCACCATTCACTCTATTACCTGCATTCACTCTTCTCTCTATATCAGCGGTGTATTTCCCATCCTAACTGAAGGCGCATCCAAGATATACAAACTCATTCTCTTGCTCCAGCACATCGTTACCAACTACAATCCTTGCATTCGTTCTGGTTTCTTCCCGTTCAAAAACCATAATTTTGGTTTTCTTCACATTCAAATGTAAGCCATTGTTCATGCAGTCGTCTCTCATAACTGTGACTAGTGTTTGCAGATCAGTGGCTGTTGGCGCTATCAAAACCGCGTCATCTGCATACAATAGGTGGTTTATCACTAGATCACCGATTTTTACCCCTTCAGTCATCGCATTCAGTCTTTGAAGACTTTTATCCAGATACACTATAAACAGTCTAGCGGACAACACGCAACCCTGCTTGACGCCCATTTTAACGTCAAACCAAGGTGACATGTTACCACCCACCCGTACGCATGCCTTGCTGTCCACGTAGGTGGACTGGACGGCTCGCAACAGGGTGCCGTTTATACCGTACTCTGGCAAAATGTACCAAAGTCTCTTTCGCACGACTCTATCAAACGCCTTCTCCAGGTCCACAAAACCACAGAAAACCTTCCGGCCTACTGCCAGATGCTTTTCTACGATGTTGCCGAGGGAGAAAACTTGATCCGAACATCCTCTTCCAGACCTGAAACCTCCCTGTGCCTCACACAACACTCCATCGGACTTCTCGCGCATTCTCTGTTCAATAATTTTACCATACGCCTTAGCTGCCAAGCTGATCAAACTGATGGCCCTGTAATTGGCGCAGTCATATTGTGAGCCCTTGCCTTTATACAAGGGTACTATGACTGCGCGGCGCCAATCTGTAGGGACTCTACCGGTCTTCCAGCAAAGATTTGCGAGGACCCAAAAAGCGTCCCGGACGCAAGTTCCACCATATTTAATCATCTCGGCAGATATCATGTCTATTCCCGCAGCTTTACCATTTTTCATACTTCGTATCGCCCATTCAACTTCTTCCATAGTGATGTCCTCTGTGGATTCTGGTGCCGCAAACTCGCCTCTGGGCTCGTCTGTGGCACCAGCATCCGGGGCATTCTCATACATTTCTCCAAAGTATTCTCTCCACCGGTTTAGCACAGCTTGTGTGTCTGCAAGAATGTCACCATCCTTAGATTTTATCTTTTCTATTCTGGAGCCTGACGAATCACCTCGAGCCTTTCTCACCTTGCTCCAAAAGAGTTTGGTGTTATTCTCGAAGTTCTTCGTCATCCTCTCCTCCTTAAATCACACTAGCTCTTTCACGCTTTTCTTTCACTGAGGTTTTGGTGGCATTCTTGCATTGCCGGTATATTTCTTTCTTCATCTCCGTCATACTGTCATTTAGATTCAAAGAAGAGACATAGTCCTGCCACGCTTTCTTCTTACTTTCTACAGAGCTTTTTAACTCTGTGTCCCACCATGCACCCCCTTTTGCTGTGCTATGCTTCTTTGAGCAGCCACATACTTCTTTCGCTGATACTACCAAACTCTCTTTCAGACAATTCCAGCATTCATCTATGTTTGAGTCCGAAGAACCAGCTGTCAAAAGCTTGTCCCGGACTCTGTCTTCATACGTTCTCCTCACGCTCTCATCTTGCAACTCAAACATCAATAAAGTCTAAAGATACAATAAAATAAAATTGGAACACGAAAAAGGAAATGGAGATTTCTTATAAAAATTTATTCACAACTTGTAAAAACAATACAAACTAACTTATACTTAACCTTTTTTGTTTTAAATTAATATTATTATTGCTGCATAATAAAGAGTTATCTTCCTATTTCTGATGCACATATATGTAAACACAATCAGCATCGCACATTAAATATAAACTATACCCCATTATGATTGCCGTGAGATTGTATGTAAACAAATCCTAAAATACTTCCAAATCAAGGTGTATCGTTAAAATGCTCTAATTATTTTGAGCTTCTCTATTCCAATTTAAGTTAGATTATATCTGCCATTTTTACTGTCGATTGATTTGTTAACGCAACTGCTCTTTTATTTCGTTGTAATTATTGTTGTAATTTATTCTTACATTTTTGTTCGTTGTTATTGTTACATTTACTGTTTAATTTTTACTGTTAGTTAAGTTTTGTTTCTGCTATTATACTTAATAGCAGTAAAAAAACTTTGAACGTCAGTTCAAAAGGTCTAGAATAATTGTTTTTCTGTGTTCATGTTTTGTCAGAATCGAATCTGAATAGAATATAGTCTATTCTTGTGTATTATTAATCTAGACTAAGTATATCAAAATCGATGCCTGCCCTGCAAGGGATCTGACGTGATGATATAGATAGAGATAATTAGAGACCCGAAGGCGCTTTAGACCGGCGGCTAAAATCGGAATATCCCGATTAAATCCGGACGGTTGGTCACCCTAGTTAGTTCGCTGTTGTGCTAGTAATTACGTAACTGTTCTATTTATACTGAATAAAAGTATGAATGACGTGATAAATAATGATATATTTGCATGTCGACTCGACACTAGTATTATCCGTGTCGTCGGCTTGATAAATATGTTTTACGAGATGGCAAGGATTTATTTTATAACATAAGCTTTGATTATGACGTCGCTGTACGCGAAAGATACAATTGAACGTGGAATCACTTCCCTCTAAGATACAGGTCAATTGAACGTGGAACCACTTCCCTAGATACAGGATGTTGAATCTTAGTTTGGAGAAAAGGGACTATATTTTAAATTGATATTAAATTGTAAGCCTATTTTATAATTTCGTCAAAGTATTAATGTTACTATTTCTGACTTTAATTATTGTTAACAATTCTTGCACTATTATATAGGGTTGACAACCGTACTCTAGGTTGGATTATTGTGCTCTATCTATAACACTAATGAATGACTCCAGTGGCATACAGAATAAAATAACACGATCTTTTCACAAAGTTATCGTAACGCGTCGCGTATGGTCGTTGCGAATAAGGGTTCTGCATAGTGATTAGTCAAACAGTAGGTATTCGTAAAAAAAGCAATCGTAATTTGACGGACGATTTAGCGTAGTGGTTAAGAGCGTATCCCGTGTCTAATAGTTGCGGGTTCGATTCCCGCATGAGACAAATCTTTGTGTGACCCACAAATATTATTTCGGTCTGGGTATTTGTGTATGTAAATTTTCATGTTTGTAAACGCACCCATGATACAGGAATAAATCCTAGTGTGGGGCCGCGTATTTTAAAAAAGGAAAAGAAAAGAAAAGAAAGAAAGAATTATAAGCTTTTATTTAACTTGCAATGTTCGTATGTCTGTCTGTCTGCCTTTCCGGTTCAAATCTTGTGATTCATTTTTCAAGCACTTGCGGGTACCCGTCTGAGCTAAAACTTGGCATACATGTGTAAGTTCGGTAACAGTACAATATTATGGTACCATAGAGCTGGTCGGATGATAGAGTCGGAAGGTGGTCATAGGAACATGTGAACTATACAACGTGACCCCCTCGTATGTAGGCTTGTTAGATTTTTATTGACAAGAACTATACAACCAGATATTGTTCAGGATCTGATGATGAACCCAAAAGATGGCCAATGGAACCACCCAACTACTTAACATAACCCCGCCGTGTTTGAGCTCGTTGGATTTGTCTTGACGAGTACTTTATACCCGGATGCTGTCCAAGATCTAATGATGGAGCCGGAAGATAGCCATAGGAACTCCTTAAGTAATGAAGATATCTTCGTTGTGTTTTTGCTATAAAAGCTTGTTTTTAAAAAGATCTTTTGAAATTACAATTATTTTTGTTACACATTATAATATTTTTTACATAGGATGGGTAGTGACAGTTCTAAGTGCCGAACGAAATTAATATTTAATTCAAACAATGTTAAGGCATAAAACCATAAGTATAGAAACGGGTCGAGTCTTATTGCGATGGAATAAAGTATAATTTTCTCTGACACTTACAACTTTCACAGTACGTGGGTACATGAAAAAAACTATAGCTACTTCTGTCATTTAATGGCCAAAAAAATAAAACGTCATGTAATATAACGAAAGCGTTTTTTATTCTAAACTCGACGTTACCAACAAATCTTTTTAGTTAATAATCATTATCTAATAGTTATTTAGACAGAAAAGAAACTTATTTATGACAAATGTTAGTAAACCAGAATTGAGCATTTGTCATTAAATCAGTTAAATATAAAATAGTAAGTTCTCGTTTTAAGATACTGTTTGTTATCCACTAACAAATTATTTTAATATTTAGTTGTGATAGTAATAAATTAATGGTTTAAAATGTTTAAAGTAATATCCTATTATCAATATTATAAATATAAAAGTTTGTATGTTTGGAGGTACTCTATACGCAAAAATGGCTGGAGGGATTTGAATGAAATTTGGCACACAGATATAGTTTATCACCTGGATTAACACATAGAATACTTTTATCTCTGAAAAATATAAGGTTCCTGTCTAAAGTCAACACGGGTAAAGTTCCGGGAAGAAGCTAGTATACTATAAGTGTGACTAACTAAAACTACTCCGTCATGACTATGTCACATTCAATAGCGAAAAAAAAGAATACAAAATAATGAGAATGAGAAATAACGAGGTTAGAAAACAAATGTGAATTTGGTATAACAGAAGGTTACAGTTTTGTAACAGCATTCCTTAAATGAATGACTTGTCTGGATGAAGCATCCCGCGTGCGGAAACGGCGTAAAATGTATGTGCCCATTGACAGCTTTTGAAATTTTCCAAAAATCGAACACTGGCATCACGCACACATAGTGCGTAACTGATGCCACTTTTAGGCGCCATTTTTGTCACCAGTGCTCTGTCTAGACAAGTCTTAGGCCTGTATTACAGAACGAAAATCAGTTGTGAATCTAGTTTTAAGACTAACATTTTAGTACAATAATCAGTTTTCCTGTGTCGTGGGTGCGTTAACAAACATGAAAATTCGCAACACAAATACCTAGACTGAAACAAACAATTGTGGCTCACCAAAAGATTTGTCCCGTGCGGGAATCGAACCCGCGACTATTAGACACAGTGGGCAGAGCGTCTTAAGCTCTTAACCACAGCGCTAAATCGTCCGTCAAGTCTAAGCAACATATATCACAAGATGGTCATGATGTCTTTCGTGGGAAAAATCAGTATCCTGCAGTAGATAGCTGATGATAATGAATATAGTTTTTGATACATGATAATGTACAATATTAGCACTCAAACGAAACAACTTTCCATCGCCACAGATTCGGTAAAATAATTTTAAATATTTATTTTATTTTATTTTATTATATTTGGGAAACTTACAGCTAGCATAACATACTACAAAATATAAAATTTAAACAAATGAAAGCCATTTACAAATTTCCACAGATAGCAAAAGAAAAAGAGAAAAATAGTACAGTCGGCATCCAGTGTACCACTTATGACTATTACCATAAATTCGCTCCCGCATCTTATGATAGACCGCAAGTGTTAGTCGACCTGGTATAAAACATAAGATCTAGAGTTAAGAAAAGAATGCTCTAGCCAATAAGTTTATCAACATAACTCACTTATATTGCAGTTTTATGCCTGTACCTCATGCTTACGATGTGTGACACGTAATGCGTAGTTTACGCGCATTAGAAAATTGCTTAATCCCATGACACAATACAAACGCGTAGACCCAAAATAAATACGAAAAGATTAATGCTAAGTAATGTAGGTCTGTTGACTGAGTATTGAGGCCAATGGTCATTATTTCGATGACGAAGATTTTACCTTCCGCGAAAAAGTGCTTGTCAACCTTTTGTTCAAAGTTCATACCACTTGGTGTAATCACTAATTTCTGAAATTATCGTATTCTCCGTGACATAATGTGTTTCACTTAGTTCAAACCAAATTTTGCAATGAGTTCGAGTTTTAAATGGGCGTACTGTATATTATATGTGGTGACTAGGTACTTTAATAATAGCATCATAACATACTTATAATAAATAAACGTAGCTTCTATATACTCTAATTTATTATTACCGACACGACTTAATGCACTATTGACGTTAGTAAAATAAAAATGACAAGAATTAATAAAAGAAATAAATGTAAATAAAGAAAGCTCATTCATCCAAATCCCTCGAAATCTGACAAAATATCACTCCATACATCTCCAAACAGATTACAACCGGGACTGCCGTCAAGGAAAGGGTTCAGTGCGGCGAGGGTGCGCGGGATTGACGATCGAGGTCGTGCTACCGTTCTACATTCCATGCTACAGATAATGCTGTCTAAAATACTCTATTACCTGACAATCTTAGATCGAGTCAAAATATAGGTACAGTTAAGCGCCCTCTATCCGTAAAACTTTAACTTAAATTGCGTGCTTTGAAAGTGAATCGGTGCCTTAAAGCAACGCTAAACGTATATATAGTGAAAGTTTCGTTTCCTATCATTCTACCCAGAAGACAGTTGACTTACTATGAATTTAAGCACATTCATACCAACCTCTTAAGTATGATGACGTGCATAAATAATTCCGTACAACGGCGATAGATGGCGGAATACTATGAATAACCGTTAGAGTATGTGTTGTAAGTTTCACCATTTATCATGCTACCTATAATATTTTTCACATACCATGGGTAGTGGCAGTTCTAAGTGCCAAACGAAATTATTACCTGTAGAAACAGGTCATGACTCTTATTGCCATAGAATAAAGTATAATTTTATTTGACACTTACAACTCACACAGTACCCTTCCTTCATGAAAAATTCTATGGGCAAACAGTTAAGCAACAATAAATTTACGGCATTCATACCTCATAGTACCATGACTTTTCGCACGACGGCGGCAGATGGTGGCACCCCATATTACGGTTAGAGTCATCGATCAAATATTGGTTGGAGAAGTAAATCCAGCCCTCACATCCGCTGAGACACAATTATTCTGAGTGTTATTTCATTATATTTTTTCAAATTGAGCTTATTTCTTTTTTCACTTCAAGCGTTTCTACGGCAAATGTAATTATGCCAAGATGCACTGTATTGCCTTTTAAATGCACTTTCGCCACTTGCCCATATTACTTTTTCACTTATCAATGCATAAAATATACATTTATTTATGTATTTTTAGAAAATCATACCATGAAATAAAACTAATTTTACGGATTTTATCGCGGTTTATTATTGATTTTTAGTTCCCGACGTTTCGAGTGCTTTGCGGCACCCATGGTCACGGGAGGGCACAGAGTACGGGAGGGACTGAGGCATAAGACTGAGGTGTAAGACGTCCAAAAGGCATAGTTGTTCCGGGGTACCCTCAAACTTCTTAATTATTTTTGTTGGTCCGTTCTACGCAGAATGAGCTCACGCTGTTTTAAGGTCTTGCACTATGCTTGGTTTTGGATTTGATTATATTAATTACCGGATCCCAAGTCTATGCCAGCACCCAGCCATCGTCTCTATTGAAATTAGGATGTTTTTTAATTTCAAAAGCCTCGCGAATCATCCTTGGTAGGAATCGGTGTTCTTTCACGAGAATTTGTGGTCTATCAAATCTGATGTTATGGCGGGTGCGGTCAAGGACATGTTCACAGACTGCAGACTTCTTTGAGCGACGGTGTTTTAGGTCAGCTATGTGTTCTTTAACGCGAGTTTTACCGGTCTTTTTGTTTGTCCTATATAAGAGAGACCACATTCACAATCAAGCTTTTATACTCCTGTATCTTGTAGAGGGATCTGACACTTGACAGATGGTAATAATTGACTAATCCTCTTCGGCGGCTTATAAAATGTTTTAATTGAAGCACGGTTCAAGATGTAGCCAATCTTGCCCGTGACTCTTCTCATGTAAGGTAGTACTGCAGGGAGACGCTCGACTGTGGCTGGTTTCACTCGGTCACTGTGACGTTGGCGTTGGACTCGCAACTTATTGTCGTGCAGGACTTACTTGACATGTTGAAGCTCGGCAGCCAGATGTTTCTTGTCACAGATCCCTTGTGCTCTCTTAACAAAGATTTACCCACGAATCATACCAATTAATAATAATGTATGTTAATTTAAAATGTTACACAAGTTAGTATTTACAAGCTCCTTCAAATAAAAAATAAGTGAAATCTGTGTGTGTATGTATTCTTTCGAATTACCAAGCTATTTTACCTACGAGAAATTAGTAGGAAACATACAAATGTAATTAATTGTTATATCCTTTATAGTATAGGCTGTCTTATGTTTATTTGAATTTGAAGGTTTCTACCACTAAGAACCACTTCTCGAAAACTCAATTTATATGCCCAATCTTAACAGCACTTATCATAGAATTGAATCCAATGGATAGTATCAAATTATGATCTGTGGTAAAAGGTTAATAGTTGTACACAAATTCACTATCATTATACTAAATTTACAAAATGGTATTTCATTTCGGAGGAATGAAGTTATTATAAAAAATATAGACAAAAGTATGCTTTATTTTACGTATATAATTTAACGTGAATCTTCTCTCACAGCGTATAATACCTATTGTTTTAAATGAATTTTAAGTTATGTAAGTAGTGTATTGTGAATTCAATTACGAAGTGGGTGTATATTTGTCAATGACAGAAGTATCTAGACGCTGCCTAAAATCTTTGGACTTTGAAATGGTGTCGTAATATGCAAGAGAAATTGTTTCTTCTAATATAAATACTTACTTACTAATTGTAGTAACGTTAATGTATTGTGTTCGTCTGTTTCTATTCTTGTTTTATTATGTCGTGATTAAACTAAAACTGACTAGTAGGTTATGCGGTAAGAACATTTAGCAATTGACTAGACTATCTTACTATGACCAAATAGACCGAGTCTTATCTGAAGGATAAGTCAAGAGTCTCCGTAACCGGCGAGCGTGTATGAGACGAACTATGAGAGTGGCGGAAGGTAGAGAGGTATGTAAGGAAAGAACCTGTTGGAACTCTGTACTCTCTGCCTACCCCGCAAGGGATCTGGCGTGATGATATAGATAGATAGATAGAACATCTAGCAAATCTAGGTTTATGGTCTTGGGTAACAGTTTAGAATATGAAAGCTAGTAATTGAATTAAGGTGGAGATTTTTTTTCTGTGTAGTTTTTGAAATTGAAGATAGAAGTTTATCAAATATAACCGTCTTCGATCGGCATCATCACCATCATCGTCCTATGTAGGGCACAGGACATAACCCCACAGAAAGCCACGACGCGCGCGAGGTCCGTATTACGGAACGGAAATCAGTCTCCATTCCGATCTCGGGCTCGATCCTATTCGCGCCTTTATTAAAAAGGCGACCACCCGATTTTTCGCGAATGCGTCCAGTCATAGAAATCCGCTAATCGTAGCCGCCGCCGTCTACGAATACAACTCCCCTCCTATCAGCCGCTACCGCCGTCTGCGGCATGTTCTTGACCTTCCCAATGCCCTTACATCCCTTTTTTCGGATACAGATACCGCATACAGGATCAGACACCGACCTCGCCGGCGAGGTCGGTGTCTGATCTGTCAAATCTCTGATCAAAGAATCCCCGCCGACCGGTGCAGAGCACCACGGCAAGACGCCAGACACCTCTCCCATAGCGACTGCGCAACCACTACGCTCCAGCCAGCCAGAAGGGCAAGAGGCGACATACTAGAGGTTTTTACATACATACGCCCTCGGTTGGGACAGTCGCTGTAGGGGGACGGGTGCACTACTAAGCGCATCGGTCAACCGCCGGCTATGGGAGGGGATCTACTACTACGTCTATGTCTACTTCGTCGTCGCTCGTATTCTGAGCGGAAAGAAGGGATGACAAAGCATCGGGGGGGTCGGTGAGAACATGTCGCGGCCGGCGGTAGCGGCAGGGGTCATGAGGGAGGTCGTAGTCGGCGGTGGCTACGATTAACGGATTCGCATGGGTAGATGCGTTCGCGAAGTGACGTGTTGACGCCTTTTTAATAAAGGCGCGAATAGGTTCGAGACCTAGATCGGAGTGGAAGACCTAGATCGGAGTGGAAGGGCCTTAGTGCTGTACGCATTCAGTTTTTACGTTCACTAGACAATTGGGCTATTTATGGAAGATCTACCTCCTCCATGCCTTCCGAAACCAGATTACTTGAGAAAGTTTGTGCCCCTACGTCAAAAGAAGCTCATATTTAATTATTCGATTAATGGATGGGATGGACGAGGTCAGAGTGGCTCTCGAGCAGTTTAAAAAACAACAAGTCGCCAGGCGATGACGGAATCACCACTGAGCTCCTAAAAGCAGGCGGGACTCCAATCTTGAAAAAGCTAGCGAGCCTCTTTAATAGGGAATATGCGTGTATTTTTTTTATATTGTTATACAATAAATTACATCAATTTATAACTGCAAAAAAATGTAAGCGTCAAAAACAAAATGTAAAGGGCAAAAAAAAAAATGTTGAAGATAGCAAACAGATAAGAGCATTTTAAACGCCCGCCATTTTGCCGCGCTTGGGGTGACGTCAAAGTCTATAATAACAATCAATTAGTGAACAGCTGTAGAAGTATTTTATTCTGTAATTTGTTTTTATTTTGTATTTTGCGACTATTATACAATGGAACAACACTGTGTTGTGCCTAGGTGTAAAAATACTATAAGAAATGGAGCCGATAGGTGCGGACATAAGGAGAAATGGTGTACAATCAGAAAAATAAGACATGGTATGTCCATCAACTTGTTTATATTGCTGCGAAGATCACTTTAACGTAAGAATTAACTTAAATAATTTAAACTAAAATTTTGTCTTTGTGTAAATCGACAACAAAAAACTAACTCAATAGCAAACATCTAACAAATATGCACTTGTTGACATTTGTATTGTAGACTTTGACATCATATTCGATCTGACCAATAGCGTGGCGTTCCCGCTACTTTGAATTTCCCACTCATTTTTTGTACTGTCGATAATTATTTTCTTAATAAAAAAGTAATGTTATTAAAAAAAAATATTGGTATAGACATTATTCTAATGCGATAAAGTTTGCAAAAAAAAATATTTGACCCTTATTTGAATTAGACACATATTCCCTATTCCGTCATCCACCAGGGCTTAACACCTCGAGCGTGAAGCGGGAGTGCGGTGGTTCTGTTCTTCAAAAAAGGTGACAAAACGTTGCTGAAGAACTACAGACCCATCTCACTCCTGAGCCACGTCTACAAGTTGTTCTCGAGAGTACTCACAGACCGCCTCGCCAGAAGACGACGAGTTCCAGCCACCGGAACAAGCCGGGTTTTGAAAAGACTATAGCACCGTAGATCACATCCATACTGTCCGGCAGATTGTACAGAAGGCCGAAGAGTACAATCAGCCGCTTTCGTGGACTACGAGAAAGCCTTCGACTCCATCGAAACCTGGGCGGTTTTGGATGCTCTGCAGCGATGTCGCATCGATTGGCGCTATATCGAGGTGTTGAGATGTCTGTATAATACCGCCACAATGACCGTCCAGCTCCAGGACCAAAAGACCAACCCGATCGAGCTGCGTCGAAGGGTAAGACAGGGGGATGTTATATCCCCCAAGCTTTTCACCAATGCACTCGAAGACGTCTTCAAGACGCTGGACTGGACTGGGCGGGGCATTAACATCAACGGCGAATACATCTCACACCTTCGGTTTGCCGATGATATCGTCATCGTGGCAGAGTCACTGAAACAGTTAAGCGAAATGCTGCATAGCCTAAATGGAGCCTCTCGAGGTGTTGGTCTCGGCATGAACTTGGATAAAACCAAGATCATGTTTAATGAACATGTCACGCCGAGACCGATCTACATCGATGGCTCGAAGTTGTTCGGGAGTATGTCTAACTTGGACAAGTTGTCCAATTTGGTAGAAACAACTTCGAGAAAGAAATCTACCGCAGGATCCAATTGGGTTGGGCAGCATTTGGCAAACTACGTCACGTTTTCTCTTCGCCTATGCCGCAATGCCTGACGACTAAAGTAGTATAACCAATGCGTCCTAACTGTTATTACTTACGGGGCCGAGACGTTGCCACTCACAGTGGGACTAGTCCACAAATTCAAAGGTGCACAGCGGGCTATGAAGCGAGCTATGCTCGGCGTCTTTTTGAAGGATAAAATTTGTAACGAGGTAATCCGACAAAGAACCGAAGTTACCGACATAGCTCGCAGACTCAGTAAGCTAAAGTGGCAATGGGCTGGTCACATCTGCAGAAGGACCGACGGCCGATGGAGCAAGCGTGTCCTAGAGTGGAGACGGCGACTTGTTAAGCATAAGGTAGGACGGCCCCCAGCTAGATGGACCGACGACACACAAAAGTTCGCTGGGACAGACTGGATGCGGAAGGCGGAGGACCGTGTGCAATGGCGCGTGTTAGGAGAGGCCTATGTCCAGCAGTGGACTGCGATAGGCTGATTGAATGATTGGATGGGAACTGGCAACTATGTAATGATTGTTGTGTTAGGCGACGGCGCCTGCTTGCTTTTTACTCGCAACATGTTACTGAACGATCGTGCATTCTCCAAAGTACATAATACAAATAGATTAAACTTTATAATAAAACTAATTCCACAAGATTATTCTCTAATATAAATTATAATTACTACTAATAAGGAAAGAACTTGTTGGAACTCTGTACTTTCTGCCTACCCTGAAATTGATCTGGTGTGATAATATAGAGAGATGATAGAGAATTACTACTAATACAAGAGTCTCCGTAATCGTCGAGCGTGTCTGAGGCGAACTATAGGAGTGGAAGAAGCTAGAGAGGTCTGTAAGAACAGAACCTGTTGGAATTCTGTACTCTCTGCCTACCCCGCAAGGTATCTAGCGTGATGATATAGATAGATAAATAATTACCTGACAGCACCAATGATCGAAGGCAGAAGTGACATAATTTAGAGATGATACGGGACTTATTCGAATAATACCAGAAAATAACCTTGGTATGATAGCGGTGGTTGTTCCCTATCATAGTTTTTACTCTCCTGTCGTCATTTTCTGTAGACTCAGAACAATGGAAGTTTACTTATAATATTATTTGATTCGATCCGAATGAGTCTTGATGTTTACGTCTCCAAAATATTGACGATGATTGTCAATCGATACTTAATTGAGTCCTATTTGGAATAATTAATACCAAAGCAATTTTTTTAGAATTTATCTAACCATCAGATGTGTTGAGTCATGTGTGTCAATAAGTGTTCGCTTGAGTCTTCGTCTCATTTTGATTTTTACTCGTGAAAACCTTTAATTGGCTTCATGACGTATAATGTGTTACTCTGCTCATATTGTGTATATTTTCCTTTTATAATTAACCAATAATAACATGGATAACAAGCTAAAAGTTTGTAGAATAAGATTAACAACGGAACAATTAGCTAAATAAGCGTCTCAGACGGTTCATCGACATTTCATCAAGAATGTCACGCCCATTTAAAGACAATTTAGAAACATATGACAATTTCGGCATTTATTGTTTTTTGTCAATACAGCTTCAATAATAATTTCTCTACGGTAAGATTTCGTCGTCGTGGATCCCTACAAGGAATCTGGCGTGATGATATAGATGAATATAAGGTATAATATACGGGTTGGATTTTTGAAGACGGAAAATGGGAAAGTTTTTCCGATTTCTGTCTACTCTAGTACTCTCACCTCAGGTGGTCCATTAGAGATTTTAGATCCATATTAAAAACAGGATCGAATGGCATTAAAAAAAAGTTTTTGTGTAAATTGCCCATTTTCTTGTAAACTGTACATTATTTCTCAAAATCTGTAAATGCAGCTAAAACTGTCGCAACAAGTTGAGGATAGTCTCCTTAGATCATTTTCCTGTAGCTACAACGGTTAAGATAGCTCCCTTACTGCCGCGTCTCAAAAACCCATTCTGTATATCGTCAATATTATTGGCTATGTAAACCTAGCCTACGTAAGTGAGATTGGCCAATGTTTTAAAACTATCTAGAACACCTACATTGTCTTAAATTTGTTTCTCTCTCAGTGTTTATTCAAATGTATAGTCTTATTACATAGGTGTTATTAGTCACTTCCTTTGGTTAAAGTTCAATTAAACTTTCCCACATTGTACTAAGTGTTTTTATGTCAGACTTATAACACATATTGTTAATTGGAGGCAACTGGCATGTATGAAGTGTTAATGACTGTTATTATAGGTCAAAGATAACAAATTAGCGTCCTCACTTGGCGAATCTTACGAGATATTTTCTGGGGATAAATAAAACTAATGTAATGGGCATAATTTTTATGTAAAAAGTAAACTATTCCCGATTATAATCAAAATATATTTTTTATACAATTTACGAGCCTCATTAGAATTAAAATATTTAGATATAAACTTGACAGTGCTATCATTACTACTTTGTATTTATACATTCGTTGTATATAACGCTTTGGCAGCGTAACTAAATTATATTTTATTACATGACCATAACTAAAATTAACTTATATATTATTTCAACTTTATTTCTTCAGTCATGGTTTCTATTTTTGTGTAATATTATCTATTTTTGGTGTCCTTTTATAATGCCCATACGTGACTCCTCCGGCAGCTGTATTGTACATTTGATTGGGTAGGAAGCCTCGTTCGTAATGTCTTGGAATCGGATGAGGTAACCGACCGCTGGCTATAGCGTCGTAAGCAGCCAGCGGTTCCTTAACCAAACCTCTCTTAAGATATTCCACTTGAAGGCTTGATGGTATATAAGAATCGAGTAATGACGTCGGCCGTCTTTTGAAAGGAGGAGGTGGACCGTAAGCTTCGTGTGGTCTGTAGGTGAAGGCACTAGGAACTATATTGCTAGCTGACTGATAAACTGACTTTGTCAATGGCCTGTACATAGGCAAAGTTTTTGGTATATGGGCAAGATGAGGCGGTGAAGCTTTCAGAATAAGAGGATTCGGATGTGGTAATTCAGTGATGATGTTATGTCTGTAGCCATCCTTAACGGGCGTCCGAGAGTTGTAATACCGCGGGTATTCTGGCGGAGCAGGCTTATGGTAAGTTATTTCTGTTTGAGTAACATAGTGCTTCTGTTCTTCTTCCTGCTCTTGTACCTCATCGACCGCGTTTGTTTCATACTGCGGGCTATGGTAGTAAACTTTAGGGGCAGTTGTTGGAGCTACTACCGGTGGTTGATACTGGACTACCGGCGTCTGATACGCTACTACTGGAGCGGGTTGGGGAGTTGGGACAGGAGCTGGAGTAGGATACACATACGTTACTGGTCGTGTATACTGCGGAACGTAAGCTTTGCCAGTTGGTGCGACGTATGACGGCACCTCTATGTAATTTGTCTGTGTTTGTACTGCTTCAGGTGAGGTCTGATAGCCGTTGACTCTAGCTACACCCGTTGGCTGATAAGGTATACCCGGGTGCGTGTTTGCTTGCTCTGGCTGGTTTGTGTAATACTGTGGGACTAGATATATTTGCATGGGTACATTGGACAAGTAGCCGACCATTGCTTGTGTCGCGGGTGCGGTGTACTGAGGTTTGGGCGGAGATGCTGCAGGTCTCTCAGGCGCTTCTGTCACGGAGTACTGGTGCACATAGCGCTGCTGTTGTGGAGCTTGCGTAGGGTTCTCAAAGTATCGTAGAATACCGCTCTTCAAAAATTCAAGCGGAACCAGACCTTGACTCGACGGTCCCGTTTCGGGCGCCGTGTCAGGCTTATCATAGTCGTTTACCTTCTCACTTCTCAAATTATCTTCCTCGATATCTTGCAACTCGATTTTCTTCTCTGCTCCCACGACGAGGAACACGAGAAAAAACGTAGACACCTGAAAGTAAAAGCGGTATGGTGGGTTAATAAGGTTGAGCCTGCACACGACGCAACCAGAGATGGCGTGAAGAGGCGTGCCGACTCGCTCAGCGTACGCCAAACAGGTGAACGGCAAAAAATAGACTAAAGCCTATTATGAAACCGGTCTACACCGGCACGGGCATGCAAACTTTTACTTGTAATGTATGTGGTTAAAAGATACGAGTACTTATTTACTATATTAGCCGTAATCTAGTGCGTAAACCATAATTTCATAAGTATTTACAATTAGATGTCGGCGATTTTATAAGCTTGTTTAAATGGGTCGAAATCGTTATGTAATTACCGCATCGATGCTACCGCAATATAATGGACGATATAATATCCAGGTGAAATTAAATCCAAGGAAATAATGAGTCAGTGTTGCAAAATATGTATCGTTTTTTTTTCTAGTTTCACATCGTATTGTATTGAATAACTTGAGGAATTTCGTTGCAATCAAATCAGTTCGCTACTTATAATCCCATCTGGCGCTAATTACAGATTCATTTTACTATCCAATTAGCTGTTTGATGATCGTTTGACAGGTAAATAATAGTCTCCTCAAATGGCGAAGCTCGTTAGCAATGATCACATAACTTCCCAGTTAAATATTGAAAAGAGGATCTACGTATGTATTTTACAACTAATCAGCTCTCGTTCATAACAGCTGCTAGATATTTCGAAATGATTTAAAATAGGCCAAATAGATAGTAAGTCTATTATAATCATATATCAAGTTTACGTTAGATGAATGCGAAAGAGATACGCTACGTTGAAACTTTGAAGCACTAAAAATATATATAATATGTGTTAATTTCACAATTTCGCTTGTCAACGAATCACATAGGTCTGTTGGATTCAATTATAAAATACAATATACTTTATTGCAAACAAAAAAAAACATTAACCAAATTACAAATAGAAATAAAAATATTTAACATAGTTATTGGCACAGTAAGGCGGCTTTATAACATAAAGCAATTTATGCCAGTCAACCTTTAGGTAGAGGACAGAGATAATTGTGATAAAAATGGGCAGTATTGGGCAATTATGTAGAGCGACGCGTAAAATATATTTCAGGTAGCTAACTAAAGTATATTTCTATATTTTATTTTTTTGAAAATTTCTAGCAATAGTTGTTTATCCTTTTATTAAAAGGGAAGTGGATTTATTGCAAAAATAGAGTACGATGAGTAGTTATGTTAATAATATTCTGGGCATTACAAATCTCTTCAAATACACGAAAGCACTCGATCTTTTTTTCCGTTTTTGTAGGACAATAAATGCATTTACAATATAAAATGTACATATTTTGTAAAAATCTTTGGTAATCCATTAGGTCAAATGAATCATAAAATTATTTAATAATCCTCTTGAGTCCTCTAAAAGCAAACAGGAAGAAATTTCAACATAATTACCATATTTCATATTGTAACATAGCATTAAGTAGGTCTAGACACGTATAAATTTAATTTATGTATTATAAATATTGTGAGCGTTAGAAATATTCACATTTATTTATAATGCAATTTTACTAGGTCTGGAAATATGTTGCATAACTATTTAGGTAATAATAAAGTCATCTTTGAAAATATAACCGAGATATAAGATTGCCAATGGTCTGCGTGGGTGCTAGTACCGGTGTATTCCAATTTGTTCTACAATTTTGTTTCACTAATATAACTTGGAACTGGATATTGGAACATTTATCCGCTTTGTTCTTCTGCTTCCTTTAAAAGACCAAATTGGAATTTATTTCCTACACTGTTCTAGTATTCTCATGTTGTTTTTCGCCGTGTTTTGTGGAAAATATGGAAAAAATCTGCATCATCAACTAATAAAACAAAATCGTAAAACAGAGTAAAATTTAAATTTCAATATATTCTCTTAAATCAAGCAGTCGAATATAACGTAAAAATAATCCAATATGTTCTACAAGTTAAACAATATCATAGAACAAATTGTCATACACCGTTTGTATCATATTTTTCTCCGGGCTACAAAATTTCTGTTTAAATGAAACAAGAGCATAAGCTCTTGTTTCATTTAAACTGACTCCACTCCGCATCCTTATTGAGAAGTTACAAAGACATCTTATTCATATCAAAAACATACCTAAAAGATTTCAATAGCTGAAATCTTCGTAACCGGCGAGATGAACTATGAGAGTAGAAGAAGCGAAAGTGGTCTAAAAGCCCAAAAAGAAACCACACAACTACAACAAGTATTCACATGAACAGTTTAATTTTAGTTATCTAACTTGGACTCATTTGATAATCGAGTCGATATTATTCTCCTATACCCCAAATCTAATGAAGTAGACAGAAATATTTACCGCAACGGGCCTGGCGTGATGATATAGATAGATAGAAATAACTGTTATTTTTTAATCTTAAATACAAGAGAATATTCTTGCCTATTTTCTTCATAGGAGTGATATTCAAAAGTGGTAGTAGAATCCTTGTTACACTTTGACGACTCATAAATACTTTAATGGATTACATAAAGGAGGCGATCATAGTACTGCGACCGCAGTGATCTCAGGGAACTTAGCGAACACTAAGGTTAAGCAGCGTTCAACTCGGTCGGCCTGAGATGGGTAACTGTTTGTGGCATTTTCATATTCGAGCGTCTTCCTGCTTCGAAAAGCATGCTAAGCTGTTGATCCCGGTTTCCACGTAATGTGGTAGACTTTAAGCCGAGTGTAGGCCGTATAAGGGGCTTGATAAGTTCCAACAGCAGGTGGCTACAAACCTGCCTCCGCCAATTCGCAATGGGGTCGCGTGGGGTATGACCTATCTCTCCCACCTCAATTTGTGAGAGAAAGCCTTTGCCTAACAGTATGACAGTAGGTTTATAATATTAGCCCTGTTAAGAAACTGTCCCACCGTTGGGCACGGGCCTCCTCTTAAACTGAGAGGGTTAAGGCCATAGTCTACCACGCTGTACGGGTTAGCAAACTTCACACACCTTCGAGAAACTCTTAAGGCATGCAGGTTTCCTCACAATGTATTCCTTCACCGTTAAAGCAAATAATAGTTTATTTTTTAATACGAACATGTTTTTGAAAATACAGAGGTACATGCTTGGGTTCGTACCCGAGTCCTTCGACTTTGCAGTCCAACGGTCTAACCACTAAGCTATCGCTGCTTTATAGTAGTAGTATAGTAAGTTTAGGTTGATAATATTATTATTACATAAATATTATGATCCTGAACTGTTTGTTCTTATCAGATCAGTGAAAATTAAGTGTGCTTATAATTAAAAGTTTCAAATCTATAGACAATTACGGAATTAATTGCCAATCATCCAAATGACTTCGCATGCAGAACGTACACAACCCGCATTTAATATGCAAACGGTCTACTTTCTCAATTTCACTGTCGATTGTTAGTTTTCTAATCATTAATTTAGTGGATTCTTTTATTTGGATTTTAGATCGCAAATGCATTTAAATAATAAATAAGTGTTAAGTTTAAATTTTAATATGGACGAAACAACATGGAAAGTTAAGACAATTTTAGTAGTAGTGCCAAAATTGTACCTCTTTGTGTCATAGGCAAATGTACAAGATCGTAGCCGAATCACATCGCTTAGTAATTATAGTTATTTTTTTTATTTGAATGCTTCCTTTTGCTGTATAAAATGTTTTTCTGTTCCAGTGACCTCACTCGAGTCAAAGAGAACTTCCGTAACCTAAAAATAAGATAACGGAATTTCTCTTTGGGCAATTTATATAGATGATTAGTAGATGTAATAAAGGCTGAGGTAAGTGACAACATGTTTGAGGAACGCTACTATCTTTATAATTAATTTTGGACTGTATCTTATCTGTAGGGCAAATCAAGAGTCACCGTAACCGACAACCGTGTATAATTATGAAAGTGGGTGAAGGAAGCCAGAGAGGTCGGTAGGAAAGAACATGTTGAAACTCTGTATTATTTGCCTACCCCGCAAGGCTAGACCCCTGTTGTTGACCCCCGTGATGATAAATAGATATACATGGACATTTTTTGGTAACATGGACCTGCAAATCGATCAATGACATCAGCAATATTCCTAGAATAATAAAATAAGGCACGTAGGCAGGTATATTAAATTTCTAAAAACACAACTTGTATTCCGAAACAAACAATTAGGTATTCTCACATTCTAAATGTGTTCAAAGAGAGTGAGTACTTAGAGAATGCACAAATCGAGAGAAAGTGCCTTGTTAATTGGATCAAATAAAATACGGCAATTTCAATGTAATCCTAGAATTTTTTCAAGAATGTCGTTAATTTTTGCTCTTAAACCTAAACCGTTTGGTAAATATGGGTATATAATATATACTGTGCCAGCCCCGCAAGGGATCTGGCGCGATGATATAAATAGATATAGATGGAAAAATACCCATTTACCAGGGTTAAACAAACTGTACAAATATATAATTAATAATCGCGCCAGACGACATTATGTCGACGCGTGATTCGAATTTTGTACGCAAGTCAAAATAGTCTCGTTTATACGTCAATACAATACAAATCATCAAAGAATTTTCTCTTGTCAAACTTTTGCCATTCTAGCAAGTAAGAAAGAACAGTTATCTAGGCTGACAAAATCCGTGATATACTATGTCTTGTAGCACCGCCAGTGTTAGCCCCAGTGACCTCTAAAAATGTATATGTAAGTAGGTACATTCCCTTCTCGTAATTTCTAAGAGCTTGTTGTAAATTAATATTTGTAAATTTAAAAGGTACCGAAAACAGACATGTCAAACTCAAAGCAGCAATTGCGTGGTCAATAAGTGCTTCGCTCTCTTTATCCTCGGCTTTATCCTCGGCGGCTCTAGCTCTCGGTCTAGGGACTCCTAAGTCAAGTCAAGTCATTCCGGGTCTATAGTGACATTTAGGCTAACAACATTGTGGGTGAAGCAACTGGTATAGATAAAGGGCAAATTGATATTATAGCAAGCGAGACTTAGACCGTGTCTTATCTGAATGGCAAGTTAAGAGTCTCCGAAACCGGCGACCGTGTATAAGACGAACTATGAGAGTGGAGGAAGCCAGAGAGGTCTGTAAGGAAAGAACCTGTTGGAACTCTGTACTCTCTATCTACCCCGCAAGGGATCTGGCGTGATAATGTAGAATAGAATAGAATAAAATAAAAGAAGGTCAAGCTAAAACTAGCCCTTATTCGCTGTGAATAAACGGGGTGCGTAGTGATGTCTTCATGAAATTATCATGTAATAGTATTCTGTATGCTACTGGAGTGTCGTTAAACGTTCATTTCACGAGAAGTTATTGTAACGCCCCGCGTTACGTATTCAATTAGTCATAGTGAATAAGGAAACTGTATAGACTTCAGTGCGACATGGTTTTAATGCGAAGAAAATTTTGCTCCATTGCGGCACATGGACTTGCTACGCACGTGTACTTATAATTGTTTAGTACAAAAATGTAAAAAAGCAGTGATAGCCTAGTGGTTAGACCGTTGGACTGCAAAGTCAGAGGTCTCGAGTGCAAACCCAGGCACGCACCTCTGTCATTTCGAAAGCATGCGCGTATTAAAAATCAATTATCACTTGCTTGAACGGTGAAGGAAAACATCGTGAGGAAACCTGCACGCCTAAGAGTTTCTCGAAGGTGTCTGAAGTTCGCCAACCCGCGCTGGGCCAGCGTGATGGACTATGGCCTAAACCTAAGTTTGAGAGGAGGCCCGTGTCCAACGGTAGGACAGTTTCTCAACAGGGCTAATAATTATTATTAAAATTATTATAAAAATGTAACCATGTATGAATAAGAAACGTGTTAATATGATGCTATGAGTGACCACACCTGCATTTCCATACGAAATGTCGGTGATCACACTTGTTTAGTATATCCGTAAGCCATAATGGAGCAACCGCTTGAAACTAGGTATGTAGCCATTTATTTTCGCTATATACACAATACAGACAAAAAATTAACGAGAATTGATATTTTAAAACGACGTATGCGTCGTTTGCCTAGTACATGGTGTGGCTGGTGGTCACGAGATTCTGGATTGGAATATCGGGTCGGCCAGTGTTGTTAGAGATTTTCTATGGAGAAATTCTTAGCAACAATGTAAAGTCTTGAAAGGACATTGTAGAAAATTGCCCCAGAATCAACAAACATTTGACCCATGCCTTCATTATTTATCTATTTTATTAAAATAATGGCAAATGTCCGTATCTAACAGACAATTTACAATATAAAACGAATATTTCAAAGCATTTTAAGTACTTATATCGTAGTCGCCGACATCTTTACTGAATGTCAACACACAATATAACCACATATGTACTGAATTATAACCGCAAAATCTAATACATTTGTGCAATATTGCGATTTCCCCGCTTGTCCGTTTAATAATAAATGCCTTAAGAGAATTTATGGGTAATTTGAAATCATACAAGTAATTTTTCATTACTGTTGGTTCTGGGGCAAATCATGTATGGGCGCAGAACAATGTCCTTTGCTTAGTATAATGCCAATAAGCTCGCTCCCTCCTCCGTTATGACCTAAGATTGTCGGCGAAATGTGAGTGTACATAGTACACCTCTGGCACTCCTGCTTGAGAAATCTGGGTTTGGGGAAAAGCGAGACCGTGTTTATCATTTAAAACCATATTATCTCACCGAGGTCAATTACATATCCACACGTACGCCGCACCACATTATTTCCAAAAATGAAAATGTCAACTGGCCATGTTTGTTAGCCCTTCACCAAGTTACGTAATACTGGTAGGCTCATAAAGATTATCATCTTAAAAAAACATATAGTTCACAGCTGGTCAACGTGATATTACAAAAAGAAAGTGTGTCAGAACTTTTTTTTATTTGCAATAAATATGCTCTTGATGGGGGCCTGAGTGTAACAGTAATTTTCGATACAAATCTGTAATTATTGTGTGTAGTGAATGAGTTTGTATATCTTGGACGCGCCTTCAGTAAGGATGGGAAATACACCGCTGATATAGAGAGAAGAGTGAATGCAGGGAATAGAGTGAATGCTGCGATGGGAAGGTTACTTGGGAGCCGGCACTTAAGCCAAAAGGTGCAGCTGGCCATGCATAACGGAGTGCTTGTCCCAATGCTGTTATATGGCAGTGAGAGTTGGGTATGTAAGAAGGAGAACTAAAGCAGGATAAATGCGGTCGAAATGCGACCTCTGCGGAAGATGTGCCGAGTCACGCTGTCCGACCGTATTCGCAATAGCGTAGTAAGAAAGCGAGTAGGTATGAAAGATAGTATTGGTGTAAAGATGAGAAAGGGTATGCTCCTGGTTCGGGCATATAGAAAGAATGTCAGAAGAAAGAATAACAAAACAGATATACAATGCGAAAGTGGAAGGATGTAGGTACCGGGGAAGACCTAGACTATCTTACCATGACCAAATAGACCGTGTCTTATCTGAAGGGCAAGTCAAGAGTCTCCGTAACCGGCGAGTATGTATGAGACAAATTATGAGAGTGGAGGAAGCCAGAGATGTATGTAAGGAAAGAACCTGTTGGAACTCTGTACTCTCTGCCTACCCCGCGAGGAAGCTGGCGTGATGATATAGATAGAATTACTATTGTTCATATAAAATGTCAAATATACTTGCATATCAAAAATATCATAATCCTATCCTACTAATATTATAAACACGAAAGTTTGTATGTACATTTGTTACTTTTCACGCAAAACTAGTGAAAATGACTTTTGTGAAAACTAGTGAATTTTGATGAAACTTTTTACAGTACTTTGATAGTAGTCTAGTGGTAAAGAGCTTAAGCCGCTCCGCTTCCTGAATCGGGTGGCCGCAGGCTCGATCCCCGCACGAGATAATCTTTATGTGACCCACAAATCGTTGTTTCGGTCTGGGTGTTTATGTATTTGAATTTCATGCTTACAAACGCTCCCACCACACAAGAATCTAGTGTGGAGCTACGTGTTTATAAAAAAATGTAGCTTTTACATCAGAATAACACATTTATAATAATACATACACAGACTAAAGGTACGGCCAAACCAACGCGTTCAGCCGCGGCCACGGTGGCGATCAGCTTCTGCAGTAATATTTGTATGGTAATGTTCACACCAACGCGTCCAGCGTCCTGCATGAGCTATCTGGGCGGCGTCTCCACGCGCAATCATAGGGCGATCGCCACTGTGATCGCCGCCGGGGACGCCACCGCGGCCGCGGCTAAACGCGTTGGTTTGGCCGTAACCACCGCGGCCGCTAGTTAACAAAATAATAATATATGTAAACAATCAATATTTCAAGTTGAAATTTTCAACCTCTAGAACAGCTTAATGCACCGAGAAATCATCGGTACAAATTCTGCTGCTCAAATTGATGCAAATAAAATTAATATTCAACCATGTGTTAGGTATAATACCTAATAATAAATCATCCTATACCCACTGTTGGCCTTCTCTCACAAACCGAGATGAGAGAGATTAGGTCATACTCCACCACTTGGCACCGGAGCGAATTGTTGAAGGCAGGTTTGTGGCCACCTGCTTTTGGAACCTATCAAGCCGCCCATAAGGCTATCAACTAGACCGTTAGGCCGAGTTGGAAGCCGGGTGGAAGGGTGGTTATAGTCGGTAATAGTCGTTAGATAAGTGTATAGAGTGGATTTTTTGGATGGGGCAATAAAGGCAGCTACCTTGATCGTTGTAGCTACAAGAAAACAGTCTTAGGACACTGTCCTTAACTTATTGTTCTTAAAGGCATTTAAAGACATTTTTAAAGGTTCTCGAAGCCATGATGATTACCAAAATGTATGAGATTTATTTTTGGCACTCCAACCTCAGTTGGTTCAACAGGAGTTTTTGATCCTTATATAAAACAGGATCGCTTGACATGAAGAAAAGTTTTATGTAAGTTGCCTGTTTTTCTTGCTAACTCTACATTTCTTTGAAATCAGCTCAAGATGCCTCAAAAAGTTTAGGATAGTCTACTAAGACCGCTACCCTGTAGCTACAATGGTTAAGGTGCCCTTACTGCCCCATCTAAAAAATCCACCACTTATCCAAATTGAATTAAACTCTATAACCAGACCTTCTAATCCGCATCCTGCGGAGATTGGCAGAAATAGTTCTAACAAATTTGCAAAACCACCATTCTATGAATTAATTCGAGTGGGTGAACCCACTTTTTTTGCAACATTTAAGTTTAAACGATGCTAAGATAGTGAATGTATGTGAATAGCTTAATTTATAGATAAAACTAAGACCATGTTGTAATAATATTATGTAAATTAAGCAATAACAATGTAATAATGAGTAAGATTTTAAGCAAATTAGATGCGTTTACAATTTATCGTTTCTTACGCGATATTAAAAATAGTTGTTATTTTGAATATCCCGTGGTAAACTAAAAGTAAATACAGAGTTTTGGCGGAAAGTCGAAGAGTGATGTTGTCAATTTGTTTTAATTTCCAAAACTTGTGTTATTTCGACTAATAATGTGTAATGTTGGTGGAATATTAACCATTATGTGTTCTTATATGTGCATGAGTGATGGTACTTGTAACTAAGTGACAAAACATGCATTTTCGATTTCCCTCAAAACGGCCGGTGCAATTGGTATGTAAAGTATCCACCGGTTTACTATCCAGGGTGGGGTACTTCATTAATTTCATTATCATCGTTGGCATCAAATTCATCGGGGAGTCGAATTAATTTAAACATACAAGATTATATATCTCACTGGACACTGGCAAAATACACTGATAATTAGTGTGAAGCCATAACTTGAAGAAGAAGTAAATACAATATACAATCCATATTTTTTTTATTTAAAAAAAAGAATTAACTTAAACTAATTCATCTAAGACATTGAATTAGTATATATCTATCTATCTATATCATCATGCCAGATCCCTTACAGGGTAGGCAGAGAGTACAGAGTTCCAACAGGCTCTTTCCTTACATACCTCTCTGGCTTCCTCTACTCTCATAGTTCGTCTCATACACGCTCGCCGGTTACGGAGACTCCTGACTTGTCCTTGAATTAGTATAATCCTACTAATATTATAAATGTGAAAGTTTGTATGTTTGGATGTTTGTTACTCACACTACATCACGCAAAAAAAGGGTTCAACCGATTTGGATTAACCTGAATTAACATATAGGATACTTTTTATCACGGAGAAATGTCAGTTTTCTGTCTAAAGTCAACATGGACAAAGTCTCTCGCAGAATCTAATAATAAATAAATCAAAGCAATTATCATATAATAAAAACTAAGTATTATAAGTTAGTAATGCCTTTGCCCAACGGTAGGACTATAATGGCGGAATTAAAAAAATAAGTATACCATGTAAGTGGGTATAGTGTTGTGGCCATCAGTTACCTTTTGACTACACTCCACCTGTCACTGTTTACATGAGCACACGAACAATTACGCTGCTAATCCCCTGTTAAAATATTTGACGTGCTAATGACGTGTGCTTATAAAAAAGCGCTAGCAATTTTTCATATCAATGACTTGCTATTAGTAATTCACTGCTTGTCAATCATAATGACTTTAAGTTAATCTATTAACGGTTTGATTAAAATGTTTATTTATTTAACATGTTCACTTGATTTGCGTAAACTTTTTGACATTAAGGAACAAACGCATTATTTGTCAAGTACTCGTATCATATTACAATGTTAAGTCAAGATTAAAAAGAATTAAGCTAAATTAAAGTACTATCTAAATTTGGTAAGTAATCAACTAAAAATAAAGCAACGGCATTTATAGATAAATTTCTCACCTTTAAAAGAATCATAATGGTAATCAACAGCGCCACACAATTTCGAAGCTTCCTAAAGATTCACACCGCGAACATTCACAACCACTAACGATCCAGTCACTCCAAAACACCAGAGCTCAATATTTAAGTCACCACATCTCCACTCCATTCGCCGGCTACTTCAATGGCGATTTGTCTTCATATCCGGCGTTGCAAAGGCTGGGTTGTCCACGCGAGCGCCCCCGAAGGAAACCCTATAATTTAAAGAAACCATCGGTTTAAATGGAGAAATAAACTCTTACTTCACCAATGACTACACGCGATAATTGAACGCGACCATCGCAAAATACAAGGGTTACAATTTGCGCGGGAAATTTCAAATATGGAATCTTACTATTTTTTTCTAATTTCTTTTTTTTATGGATGCAGTAGTATTAGTACCTAGTTACTTTTATTAGTTTTTATTTGGGTTACTAACTTTATAAAAAAATTATTATGGGTAGCGCGAATGCGTTCGGCCAGCTGCCCGCTCGGAAAGTGGTCGCGCGTATCGGTCGTTTGTTGTTAAATACCGCACTACTCTACATATTGGCGTACAGAAATGCAATCATATGATACATGTTTGATGAGCAATCTTATGCGAACAAGACTATTCGAGAATGTGGACCAATAAATCGGCCTACGCAAACGTACATGTAATTTTACTAAATAAAAACGATATCGAGATTACCTTGTATCATCGACTAGGTGATACTTGGCATTTATACTCGTATCTCGCTTAATCTCATTCCAATTTAGCAAATCAGACATCGACTAATTTCGACTGACAGAGTTTTTTTTTCAAGAGATTATTCCAATAGGTAAAATGCAAAAAATATATCTATCTACACTATCACGCCTGAGGCAGAGAGTATAGAGTAAAATACATACACCCATTCCAATTATACCTTCAAGGTTTTTAATCTATCTAATTATACAGTATGCCTTTTTTGTTATTGTTTATGAGCACTTATCTTTGTAATTGGAATCTATTGGATTCCCAACAAACAAATAAATTTACTTGTAGGCATGTGTTATGTAAACTATTCTTTTAAACGTTTCCGACAACATCAGTCCTTTCGACTTACAACTTTCCTTCGTAAAGATTTTACTAACAACGGAACAATAGAATTATTACGTAGTGTTGTCCATCACACACACACCGCTCGTCGTAGCAAGTATTGCACCGCAGCCTAAAAGCATATGATTACAGAAAAATACAGTTATTAGTACTACTTCAGTTATAGAACCACTCTGCCTACTAAATCGTACCTCTGTTATTACGAAATTATATACTAAATGAGCCGATATCGGTTTGATAATGGCCTTTTAAAACGATTTTCACAATTCTCTTTTAAACGTTTGGCGGTGCGGATTCTTTTGTTTAAAATATAATTATATAGCCAAATACCTATAAAGCCAAAAAAATGTTTGTCAAAGAATTGCAAACGTTACAGATTAAGAAACAAAACGATGTAAGAAATGTAAATATGAACGAAATGCCATGAAGTGCCTTCTAAACTAAGTAGTTCCACTATCTGTTCCGGTAATTTCGATAACAGCTGGTTAATGAATGCAAAATTATAAAGTCGCGCCTCATTGATGACATTGATGATGACTGTCTTGTTGGTCTAGTGGCAAAGCGCATCGCTTTGTGATCACGAGGTCCTGGGTTCAAATCCTAGGTCGGACAAATGTAGTTTTTCTAAAGGAAATTTCCTAGTATGAGTCCGGAGTCGAGAATTGTGCCCGGTATACGGCAATAGGTTCGCCACATGGGGTCATTATCGGCGGCGCAAAGTGGGTATAACCAGTACACCTCTGGGTGGCCGCTTGGACAATATAGGCGTGACGGTGTTTATTTTATTTTTATAAACATTTTCAGTATATAAGCCCTGCGGGGGCGCTTGCAAATAGTCAAATACATATTTTTTTTTTATGTAATTTAAGTACTGCCTCCACTGAGTAGATCCGGCGAAGAAACTCAGCGGGCTTGTCTTTTTTTAATTCTCGTTTTCTTTTTTCCTTTCTTTTTTTAATCATTTTGTGTGGATACAACGTTTAGGTTTCAATTTACGATCTAGCTCCAGTGTGATGCCGTACGCCCGAGATATGAGACTAATGATGTTATTTATAAAGAGTGTCTAAAGGATTCCAGATGGACCAGTCCCCACAATCAGCACCGTTTACGAGTATGACTACTGGAACAGCCATCTCTCCCCTCGACCATATTAGAGGGAAGGGAGCGACCCGCGCCAGATAGCCACCGTGAAAAACATTATAGTGAGCATAACCAAACCCGAACCCCAAAAACGTCGGTCAGATTGGTCAATGTCTGCAAATCTAAAATAATTTGACCCCCTGATACAAATAATGATAACAATCAAATTAAAAGTACCACCCGCCGCCAGCGCTCTATCTCCACTTTTTTATTATTTTGACATTTACTTCGATGCGTGTTAAATTTTACGCAATCTCTCATTATAATTCCCATGCCGAAAGTTTTGTAGTCCAAGCCAAAATAAAGCAATCCAAAAAAAATATCATTTTCGTGTTTTTATTTAATCACTGTTATAATACTTGCATACATCCGTCCGTATGTCGATAGCCATCGTATGACGTGAAGAGGAATAAGCACAGAGATAAGTACCTACAGACGTTCAGATTACATCACTTAACAAGTGTGTAAGGGTATTTATTTTATTTTTAATATGTAGCAGGCCCTGAGTGAAAGTAACGTAATAAAATATTATTAAAGAAGTCAAGGGGCTCCGTAACCGGCGAGCGTGTATGAGACGAACTATGAGATTGGACGAAGCGAGAGAAGGTTGTAAGAATAAAACCTGTTGGAACTCTGTACTCTCTGCCTACCCCACATAGGATCTGAAGTGATGATATAGATAGATAGATTCAGGAAATTGTAGAGAACAATGTACCATAACAGAAAAAATAGAACAATACAGACATACATACAAACATATCCTACTAATATTATAAATGTAAAAGTTTGTATGTTTGTTACTCAATCACGCAAAAACGGCCGAACAGATTTAGATAAAATTTGATACGTAGATAGTTTATTACCTAGATTTACACAGGATACTTTTTATCCCGGAAAAATGTTAGGTTCCTGTCTAAGGTAAGCGTGAACGAAGTCGCAGGCATTAACTAGTAATAAATAAAATAGAAGTACGAAAATCCCATAGAATAACAATAATCTAGAAGCCGCGGTTGCGCATCGCGTTGTAGCATCAATTAGTACCTGCAAAGCAAGTAGTCACACATTTACACGATTAGTCACTCGGCGACCGTCGCGCGAAACAACGTCCCATCATGACTTATGCATGTGTGGCGTTCAGGCACTCGGCCCCCTCTTACATTGATAAACTCCAAGCGGTTTAAATCCGCTTCCTCCGTAAAGCCGTAGGAGCCCCATGGTTTTTACGGAATGTCGACCTCCACTCCGATCTTAGTCTCAAACCTATTCGCGCCTATATTAAAAAGGCGCCAACTCGACACTTCGCGAACGCATCTACCCATACGAATCCGTTAATCGTAGCCGCCGCCGACTACGTTCCCCCCGACCCCTGCCGCCCCCACCACCGCCGGCCGCGACATGTTCTCACCGATCCCCCCGATGCTTTGTCATCCCTTCTTTCCGCTCCGAATACGGGCGACGACGACGACGAAGTCATAGATCCCCCTAGCCGGCGGTTGACCGGTGCACTTAGTAGTGCACCCTCTCACCCCGCAGCGACTGTCCCAACCGAAGCCGCCTCTTCAAGGCGCACTCGAGTATGTCGCCTCTTGGCCTTCTGGCTCGAGTGTAGTGGTTGCACGCTCGCCCTTAAGTCTGGTGAAGCTGTAAAGGCCTCGCGGCCAACAGCATACATCACTCACACACACACACGCGAAACAACGTGCTCTACGCGTGTCAAATTAAATTTAATTATGGCGTCCTGTGGCATTCCTACCTGTAACAATTCCGTCAAGCTCAAAAAGAAACAGGATGGGATTACATTCCATGTGTAAGTAGCGCAATCGGACATCGTATTATTTAAATATTGAATTAAATGTTCCGTTCATAATTGTCACCGAAAATGATGCGGCCATTTTGTCTATGTTGCCAATACAGTAGTGTAATTTTTCCCTTCTTTTTTTTACAATGGATATATATGGATGGATGGTTGTTATAGTACTAACTTTTATTAATTTAGTAACTTATTACATAATGATTTATCTACTTAGTTAAAATGACGAAAGTACTTTTACCACTTTTAATTACTAAAAGCTGTATGGAATGACGCTTTTATATGTATGACGCAGTAGTAGATTGTTAACGTTTTATTCCTAGTAGTATAATGATAAGCCGGATAAATCTTAGGCCTACATTTTGATGACGATGTTAGATTTACACCTATTTCACCAATAGGGGGTGGCAGAGGTCTATCGCGTGCACCCACATTTCAGGCAATATTTAAAAAAAATATTCAACAAAAGGAATATTAAAAATAATATTACACTTTTTCCGTCCTAAGAATCGATCCTAGAACCTCGTCATTGTTTTTTTTTTTTAAATAGCTTAACTCTAAGATTTATTCCTGTGTCGTGAGTGCGTTTACAAACATGAAAATTTACATACACAAATACCTAGACCGAAACAAATAATTGTGGCTCACACAAAAATTTGTCCCGTGCGGGAATCGAAACCGCGACTATTAGATACAGTGGGCTCCTCCAGCTTAAGCTTTTAACCACTGCGCTAAATTGTCCGTCAAATTGTAACGCAACGACAAAAATAAAAAAGTTACTTATAAAAATAAACATTATTAACTTACTGCTAATGGAATCGCGTTTTATTTTAAGACTCTACTTAATTACGTCTATTTATTTTGTTAACATGTATAAAGATACATGTTACCGCTAGAAATAATAATGATTTTATAGTCTCTTACTGAATTTATTTACCCGAATACGTGGTAAATCATTTTTAAACAAGCAACATTATGCGGGACGGGAAGTGCGGTGTGTGCGGGACGTTTGTTGATTTTTTGGCTTCACCGCGCGTCGTGCAAATACGACAGAACGCGGCTTCTGGATCATTGTTATTCTATGGAAAATCCTTATTTGGAAATCACAGCCTGATGGCTGTGTTTTCGAAATAAGGATTTTTACTTAAGTTCATATGGTTATATGCATGATGCCTAAACCCAAACACGTATTTTTTTTTAATTATTGTCTGTTTGTCGGTCTTTCTGTTTGTTTGTCCGGGCTTTCTCTGAAAGATAGAGGGTTTTTCAGAAATTATTTTAAGCTACTTTTTATCCAGTAAAATGCACAGATCCTGCGGGTTTTTGTTATTTCTCCATACTAAATCAGCTGTATAGATTTTAAAGAATGGAATAACATACAGGATCATTTTTATCCCGGAACAAAGCGCAGTTTAATTTAATTCCTACCTATGTAAAAATAAAGGCGTGCGGGGCCGTGGATAACAGCTACTCACAAATAAAATAGTTGAAAAACTTATCTTGACTTTTTTGTGATAAATTCACCGAAAGTAAGACCTTGAGAATATGATGAGACAGTTTGCTGTAATACGTCTGCGAAAACTGAAAACATAGGAACCGCAGTGAGACACAATGCTGAGAAATCCTTATTCATCATATTATTATGCAAGGTTGTATAATTTAAGTAATTTGATGTAATGCATTATGTAGCTATGTAACAAAAAAATATGTTTGGCGCTTAATTGCTGTCATGTTGTAATTCTTTATTCTTCTTCTTTATGTTTTAATTTGTCATAGTAACATCTACCTATCTAACCTAGCTCTTTATAACATCACTCATACTTATTACTATGTCCAAGTGCTAAAGTGCTAACATATTATTATTCGTGACTATAGATTATTCTATTCAATGGACTAATAAATCTAATTATTTCCCAAAACACACCTGGATACTTCACCACCCAGTAAAAGCAAAACACCTGCATTACTATTGATTTTATTTTGTAAACTTTTGTTTACAAATTACCACAAAATACAAATTTCTTGAAATCATACTACGCTTTCTCTTACGCCCTGTCATTTGTTTTTGTTAACAACCTTAAATAACAATAGTTAAGTAACACTGTCATTACTTATGATTTTAATCTTTAAGTACAAGCCATAATAATTTAAACAATAAACATGAAATACTAAGTTCTTAGATTTACGCGAATATTACACATGAAATAAAACTATTTTTCGATTTTAATGGTCCTTTCCGTGACTATGGGTGCTGCAAAGCACTCGAAACGTCGGGAACTTAAAAATCAAAATAAACTACTATAAAATCCGAAAAATAGTTTTATTTCATAAAAATCACGCCAGCTCCCTCGCGGGGTAGGCAGAGAGTACAGAGTGAAATAAAAATGAAATATTTATGTGTAGTCACACCCTCAGTCACACCTTATAATAAATGTTAAAAAAAATCTATCTGCTATTTTAAAATTACTGTTTAAATATCGAACATAATTTATAAACAGGCATTAGCACGAAAACTTAGATGTTTAAGTAACGCTAGCAAGTAATCGTGCTGTCACATTCATGTTTACTATGTAAAGTTGTAGTCACTACAATGTAGTGTGACAAGGATGGCATCAGCACTCGCTATCATCACGCTAACGTTAATCCGTTAGTACTAAGGTCTCAGCTTAAAAAAATTATGTAGAAAGAGATCACGTGATGTTTTTTTCACACGCACGCCTAAATGCTTGTCAAAAATAAAACGAGACTATCGTTAACATGTCGCAAATATATGTGAAGAGTGCTTTAAAACCTAATTAACTTACGTAAGCGTGGTTACTTTTCGGTCGAAAAATATGCTAAGCAAAACAGACGAAGGTATTTTTTTTGGTGTAAACATACGCGAACCAATTTACTTCGTATTAAAAGCTCAATGATTCATGGAATTCAAAGGATTCATTTATTCATATGTATATTAATTTGGTAATAAGATAGACTCATCTTATAATTGATCCATTTTATGCGTATACGCATACAAAACTAATAGTATACACTTTTACCATCATATTGTAACAATGTAGGTATATATTATATAACAACTGTCATACTAGAGGAGTGCGTATTAATAAACTGATTAATCGATGTTTAACTGTTGTTACTCTCTAATGGGAGATCTTTATATTACAATGATGATAAATAAATTAACACCTTCAAGCCCATATTCTCCAAGCGGGGGTGGCAGAGGTGTACTGTGTACATCCACATATCGCCTACAATAGTAGGGTCCAGTGTGGGGCGAGCCTATTTGAGGGAACCATGTAGCCATTCTCTTTCCTCACATCCTGAGACTGTCCTGATAAACCAAATGTCCAAGGTGTACTGAGTACAACCACGTTTCGCCGACGAGCGAGCGAGCCTATTGCCATATACCGGGCATATTTCCAGACTCCGGACTCATACTAGGAATTTTTCTTTAGAAAAACTACATTTGTCCGACCTACGATTTGAACCCAGGACCTCGTGATCACAAAGCGATGCGCTTTGCCACCAGACCAACGAGGCAGTTATTATTATTATTGTAGCTTATTTCACCCATTCAGTCTTACTAATTGGTCCCTGCAGGGTATAAGCCTCCTCCATCCCGTTCCACTTTCTCCAGTCCTGGGCGACGCTCAACCAGTCCCTTCCGGCTATTTTGATAAGGTCGTCAGCCCATCTTTTCTTTGGCCGTCCTTTGCGTCTTTTTCCAAGTTGGCCAGGCCACATTGTAGTTTGGATTGTCCACCTCTTGTCCCGGTACCTGGCTATGTGGCCTGCCACTTCCACTTGAGTTCCAGGGCATGTTGTAGCGCATCTGTAAGTTTTGTTTTTCTCCGTATGTTGTTCTTTATTTTTTGTATTTTTCTAAGTTTCAAGATGCTTCTTTCCATTGCATGCTGACATGACTGAAGCTTGCTTTTTATTTTATCCATTATCCATCAGTATATCCAAGTATCCATTATTATTTTTGAAGCTTCAGACTATAGCTTTCTTTTAGAATTTCTTTTTGCGCCCAATACTTTTTCCATGATGTATTTATTCGTCTGTTTACTTCCTTTTCGTTCATGTTGGTTTCGAAAGTTACTAGTTTTCCGAGGTATATATATTCATTTACATGTTCAATTACTTTCCCTTCTATTTTGATCGGAGAATGTGGACCGTTAGTCATTACTTTGGTCTTGTCTCGCATTCATTTTTAATTCTACTCTTTGGCTTTCTCTGTCTAGGGTTCGAAGAATGTCTTCCAGTTCTGAGGCAGTTTCGCTAAAAAGGACTATATCATTAACGAATCTTAAATGGGTTAGATGTTTATTGGATATCCACAGCCCTTTATTTGCCCAATGGTTATTTTGGAAGATGTCTTCAAGAACTGCTATGAACAGCTTTGGTGATAGTGGGTGTCCTTGCCTTACCCCTTTACCTATTGGAAACTTTTCGCCTTTCTTTTCTAATTTTATTCTGCTCGTAGTTTTAGAATATATATTTCTTATGTTGTTTACATATTTTTCATTCCCATTATTGTTTTTAAGTGCTTTCCATATCGATGTGTGTGTTATACTATCAAAAGCTTATGAGTTTTCTATGAATGCTATAAAAAGGGGTTTATGGAATTCGTTATATTTTTTCGATAATTTGTTACATGGCATGAATGTGGTCAGTGGTAGAGTCACTTGAACGGAATCCTGCTTGTTCAATTGGTTGTTTATTATCAATATTTGGTGTTATCCGGCTAAGTAATATTGACGAAAATAGCTTGTATATGATAGATAATAGGCTAATAGGTCGATAATTTCCGATATCGAGTGTAGTAATACTATATGTGATGTACACCATTGCTTTGGTACTTGTTCCGTTTCTATAACCTTGTTGAAGAGTATTGCCAGGTATGGGGCCAGGACGGGAGCCCCGACTTTTATAGCTTTATTTGTCAAATTGTGTGGTCCTGGACTCTTTTCTGGTTTCATAGCTTTGATGTGACTCTGTATCTTTGTTACATGGATCGGGTCTGTTATTATTTTGGTTTTTCCAACCACAGTGTTTTCAGCTTTTCCTGCCATGTCTGCTTCCTCTGTTGGTTTACTATAAAGTTCCCTATAGAAATTTGTTGCGCATTTAAGTTCTTTCAAGTAATCAATTCTCGTATCATTTGCTTTGTCTTGTTGTTAATTGATATTAGTTCTCCACTTCTGGATATCAGGACTAATGTTTCTTCAGTCATTATCTTGTGTTTGTAATTTTTTGTTTTGTTTGACTTGTGGTTATAACTTTTTTAGTTTGTCGCTGCGAGTTTATACATCATTTCCATGATCCAAGGCTTCGTTCAGTATTTTCGAGTGTTTTTTAAGGTTTCGAATATATGTTTGTTTTTTTTTGTCTTGAGTGAGTTTATTCGAGTCTTAAACGACTTTCAACTCTCTTTTGGTGTTCTTTTACTCATTGTGCATCTTAGCATTCTGTGGTTGGATGGGATATTTACTTTGTTAAGTACCTCAATATTAGTTACAGATTTTGGAAAATTTGTTAAGACAATATCAATTTCATTTCTTGTTTTCTGATCCGGTGATATCCATGACCATTTACGATAGTGTTTTCTTTTGAAGAATGTGTTCATAATTGATAGTGTGTACTCATTAGCATATTGTATTAGTAGTTCTCCTCTGAGGTTTCTTTTCCTATATCCATATCGGCCCATTATCATGTTTTCCTCAGGTTTAGGCTGCCCAATTTTGGCGTTGAAATCGCCTATAACGAATAGATTTTTGTCTGATAACTCATGTGCTTCTTTTAAATCACTGTAGAATTTAGCAATTTCTTCTTCACTTGAGCTTTCCGTTGGTGCTTATGTTTGGATTATGGACAATGATAGGTCTCCGAATTTGAGTTTTAGGATGGCTATTCTTTCTGATATCCCTAGGAAACTGACAATATTTTTTTAAGAGTTTAAAGTTTTTAAGTTCTTTATTACAAAACCTACGCCATGCACCCCTGCTGTACCTATGCACTTGTAACCTATGTAGCACAAAATGTTTTTTTCATATTCCTCAATGTTATGACCTATTTTTCTAACTCCTATTTTCTAACTTGATGGTGATCTTATGTTGTAGATACAGATTTTTAATTTTTGTTCCGTATTCTTTACTTCTTTTTATTCTGATAGAGGGTAGTGGTCGCTTTCCCCACGGGTACCAACCGGATTGGGGAGTATTTTGTGTGTGTTTTGTTTTCTGTTGTTTGCGTTAGATGTTCTTCGGTTTAAGGTGTAGTGTAAATTAGTTGTTTTGTGGATGTGTTGACTTGTTTAATGCCTGATGTTGAGTTTGATCTGGAGCGAAATAAGTCATATCTCTTGTGGATCTTCTTGGGTGTAGCGATGTTTTCTTCTTGATTTGTTGGTGACTTTGATGGTGATCTTTTCCTTTTAGTTTCTGTTATTTTATCTTTTACTATAAGTTTATCGTAGAGTAAGAAAACTATTTTCCCATTTTCTCTTCCTGTTCCTTTTTCTGTCTTAGTTCTTTTCTTTTCATTAGGATTACCTTCGGGTAATCTTCTGTGGCATATAGGCCTTCAGGAAAGTTTTTGTTATTTTTTAGGAGTTCATATTTGCGCCATGTTAATATAAGTGTTGCTAATATTGGCCTTTTCTTCTTCTCAGTCTTTTTACCCAGTCTTTTCAAGTTGCTGATTTCCCTTTGATCCCTCTTGCATTCCTTCAGTTTATCGGCTAACCTGGTTGAGAAGTTCTATTATGCTTTGCCTTAGTTCAGTACTATTATTTTCATTTTCAGTAACACCATGTAGTATTATATTGCTTTTCCTAACATCCCTTTCCAAGTGCTGTACTCTGGTGTGTAAGGTCTTGACATCTTGCTTAAGTTTTACATTTTCTGCAATCAATGGCATTAACTTTTCCTCAAGGGTTTCAGAAAGATGTGTATTGTAATTTTCGCTTAATTTTTCTGTTTGTTTTTTGGAGTCCAATTTCATTTCATTCATTTCGATAATATGGCAGCACTGTTTAACTAGCAACTCTATTAACTAACAAAGGATATTATTGTCTCTGGTTTTTTTTGTTTTATGGCAATACTGACGTGATGAATGTCAATGTCAGCGTCGGATGACAATTGTTTGAGGTTATATGTCCCTTCACTTCCAAACACTTTTTCTTGCAATTTTCTTATTTTATCCGCGTTTTTCTTTGCGTTCCATTAGCTACTAAGCAGCTATGATGTTAGTTCTGCGTTTTATTCCACTTTAATACGCACACGACACAGTTTTTAACACGATTTTTATTTTTAAGCCGGGTGTACGATCGCTAGGCTCTTTACTTGATGACAACCGGAAACGGAAAAAACCACAATGTCCACATTACCACAACCTAATTATGTAGATAGAAAAAATTTTATTTATTATTTTAAAACAGTAGGTAAACGTGGAGTTTCTTGCCCTTCTTCTCTATAGGAATTGACATGGAATGACATTGACGACTCAAAACTACTTAATGATGAGCTTTATAAATAATAAATAAATATATTCTGATTGTGATATATTTTCGGGTAAGGGACTGATTGTAATCGAGAGGATATTAAATCATAGTTTAAGCTTAGAATAAATATAATCTAAAAGTCGCGGGCGCGCTTCTATTTGAAGCAACAATTACTACCTGCGAAGCAAGTAGTCACACGTTCATGCGAGTAGTCACTCTGCGACCGTCGTGCGAAATAACGTGCTCTGCGCGTGTCAAATTAAATTGAATTATGGCGTCTTGTGTCGTTCCTGCTTGTAAACATGCTGTTGAACTTAAAAAGAAACATGATAGGATCACATTACATACGTAACTAGCGCATTCAGGTGCCGTATTATTTAAATAATAAAAAATTTTATTTTTTTATTATTATTTAAATATTGAATTGATTCTGCCGTCTGTAATTTTCATAGTAAAAGACGCGTCCATTTTGTTAGTGTTGCTAGTAAAACAATTAAATTTTTCCTACTTTTATTTGGTATTAATATAGTTAACTACTACATCACGGTTGTAATATTTAGTGAACATGATGAAAATATTTTAACATTAATTTACTACAAACCTTAATAGTTGAAGTATATCTATTACATGAGTTCGTATAATAATAATATTAAGCCGAGCAATAAAATACACGTTACCACAACAATCTATCTATCTATCTATCTATATCATCACGCCAGCTCCCTCGCGGGGTAGGCAGAGAGTACAGAGTTCCAACAGGTTCTTTCCTTACATACCTCTCTGGCTTCCTCCACTCTCATAGTTCGTCTCATACACACTCGCCGGTTACGGAGACTCTTGACTTGCCCTTCAGCTAAGACACGGTCTATTTGGTCATGGTAAGATAGTCTAGGTCTTCCCCGGCACCTACATCCTTCCACTTTCGCATTGTATACCACAACAATGATTTTATAATCATTTTCTCTAATGTTATAAACATTTACCTCAAAAAGTGCTAATCTTTCCGGGCTGCCAACATTACGCGGGTGGGAAGTGCGGTGAGTGCGGGGCGTTTGTTGAATTTTCGGCTTCACTGCGCGACGTGCAATTATGACTGGACGCGCCTTCTCTTAAGCTACATATTAAGCTATAGGTTGCGAAAACCATGTTGGTTGCTCTAATAAATAAAATACGCGAAATTCCTTTAAATTGTCGTGGCAAAGCATGTCCCAGGTTAAGTTATGAAGAATTAAGTGAATATTTGCAAAAACGTTAAAATATCGATAAAAGTGTTCGGCTTGCCGACTGGATCGGTTTCACTTAGTACTTTCTAAGGTAAGGCAAGTGGAGCAGCGCAGACGTACAGGTGATGTCGCGGCACACTCCCTTTTGTAATTGATACTTACACTAAGCTATATACATACAAAGTTATATATTTTTTGCTTTTACTATCTATATCGTCGATACAATCGTACTTATCTATATCATCACGCCAGATCCGTTGCGATGATCGTACTTATGTAAATAATATTACCCCAAGTTACACTACTGCTGTTTAAGAGAGGAAGTAGCTGCTGCATTTAAGCTGTATTTAAGCTAAAGCTGTATAAGAGAATATAGGCAGCATAGCAACGGACGTTTTGGTGCAGTGATTAAGAGCTTAAGTTGCTCCGCCTAGTGGGTCGAATAGTAACGGGTTCGATTCCCGCACGGGACAAATCTTTGCGTGACCCACAATTATTTGTTTCGGTCTGACTATTTGTGTATGTGAATTTCACGTTTGTAAACGCACCCACGACACAGGAATAAATCCTAGTGGGGGGTTAGTCACACTTCATGATTTATTTGTTTATTTACGATATACACGATTTATACATGAGTCCTGTGTTTTAAACAAAAAAAAATGGTAGCTTTACACCATTATACAAAAGGGCTGTTACTTCTTCCCTTAAACAGTATTTGTGCTACTTAGACTGGGATGTATCTATATCTGGGATATATGACTAGGTATCTATCTATATCATCACTATTAGATCCCTTGCGGGGTAGGCAGAGTGTCCAGCATTCCCACTGGATATTTCCTTACAGATCTTCACTCGCTTTCTCTTCACTCATAGTTCGTCTGATATACGCTTCTCGGTTACGGAAAAAATCTTGTCAACCCTATTAAAAGTTTTATAGTCAAACACTTTTAACTGCTATTAAATATTAACATTTGATTCTGGCTGTTCTGTGGGCGACTAGAATACTCGATCAAGCTACTTACATTTTTAACGAACATGTCACTCAAACACTTTTAAATTGGTAGTCTAGAAGCTTAAGTAACGTTTATTAAATCGTTTATGCCATGACGGTTATAAATCTTTATTAAAAAAGTTTTAAAGAAGTTTAATTATGAATGGCAAAGGTTAATTTTAGTTATTTGATCTTTAGTATAAATGATTTTAGCTTGATCATAATATCTGTACCACTGTTTTGTAGTATAACCTATTATATGAGATAAACACCGTCACGCCTATATTCCCCAAGCGGGAGTGCTAGAGGTGTACTGAGTACACCCACGTTTCGCCGACGATGTTAGGTCCCATGTAATAGGGGGCGAGCTTATTGCCATATACCGGACACAATTCCAGACTCCGGACTCTTACTGAGAGTTATTCGTTAGAAAAACTCTATTCGTCCGACCTAGGATTTGAACCCAGGACCTAGTGATCAAAGCGATGTGATTTGCCACTAGACCAACAGTATAATATGATATAAAGCTACTAGAAACGGCTTTGTAGAACTATCCTATAATAAAAATACCCATATGTCAAATATCGATGTAATAGTCGGGACTTATATGGATAACAGAATAACGATATTTTATTCCTATAGCCGTAATTACATAAACGTAGGCAGTAATATGATAAATTGGCCACAAGTTTTCTCTATCTCTCTACCAATCTTGTCACACTAGATCACTAGCAGGGTCTTACCCTGAAAGTGATCTTAGAAAGTACAGAGTTCCAACAGGTTCATTCCTTCAGACATCACTAGCTCCACCCATTCAAATATGTGAGCAAGGCAAGAGTCTCCGTAAGCGTCGAGAGTTTATGTGACGAACTATGAGACTGGAGGAAGCCAGAGCCATAACAAGTTTTCTTTTACTCAAATTGTTAAATATCTATTACGTTAAATGTGTACATTTAAAAATTTGTAGTTCTCTGAATGACCCAAGTTCATTTACAATATAGATTGGCTTGTCGGTAATCAATAAGTGATTAGATACATTGCAAAAGTCATCACGCAATTAAAAATCACATGTATAAGACTTGAGAAATTCAAGATAAACATCTCTAGTAGAAACCAGTTATTATTTTATGGTAGTTTAAATAGATTGGCAATTTAGCGATGATTTGATGCGTATTATTGCAGTTACAAATTCATTTAACGTTTATTAATAGATATTCATTTGCTCGGTTCAACACTAACAGATAGACGTAAGTGTATCGTTATCGACTAATCGTGCTGTCACGTTCATCTCTATATAATAAATTCGTAATGTGAAAAGGTTAGGATATATAATCGATAGCTTTACGCTTTCATCAATTTGTTTGTGCTAAGCCCCCAATTGATCCATGTTAATACGCAACATAAGTATTTTATGGGACTAGCCGATTTCGATCGATTTATACGATCGAGTTCGAAAATATCCTATGAATAATATATCCCTTCTCCCATAAGCAGCGCTCCACGTAGTAGTTTCCCTGGTAACCTGACTGGAAGGAAAGTTGCTCGTTCGGAATCTGTCTAAGATTAGGAACTTTCGTCGAGCATACTTCTCGTAATTCCCACCCTAGTTACTGCGCCTACTGGGGGTACCTACATAAATTTTACGTAACAAAATATGTATTACTGGTTTTTGCCTGCGGTTTTACATATTAATTAAACTTTAAAACCTTCTCAAAGATTTAGTTCTATAAGATCTAGTTCTTTGGTTATAACTGAAATAAAAAAGTATGATACTTCCTAAGCAGTGATACGTAATGGATGCTTTGCTTCATGGTTTAAGGATACTTAGGGATTTAAGAATAGTATAATAATAAGAATAATAATGTTATCTTCATTTTTGCATACTTACAAGAATGTATTATATTGTGTCAGAGGCAACGGTAACTTTTTTTGGTTTAACCTAGGTATCTCCAGACGTGGTTCCTTTTCTTTGCATTGAGAAATTGTATGAACCCCCTTCACATACAGATACATAGATACCGGTTTCTTCGTACTTACATAATGTACTTACTCTTAATTATGTATATGAATATTATTTATAACTATTCAAACATAAAATCCTAATGGACCCTAGTGTATTTATAATACAACTTTGCAATTACGAACATCTGAGGATACCATTGATTTGTATACCAATAAAATAATTAATCACTCACGTGTTACATTACAAAATTGCGATGTACAACCGGTAATCGAAGGTGAATTACTTAATGCTATCACACATTAGAATAACAATATCTATAACTCTTTAATCAACTTACATTTTTCTGGCACACGGTGTGATCTTTTGAACTTTCGATACCAGGCAACATCTTAACCTATGTATATTATAAAACTTTAGTACATCAAAACGCTCAACCTATTGTTATAATTATAAGTGTAAAACATCTTAGAGCGTAATTTTGTTCTATGGTTTAATTAGCATCTAACCTCCAACTTGCTCAAGTCACCCGTAACCCTCGACTTGTTTCTTTTACCTTTAGCAGTCACACATCTAAGACCTGTACCGAACTTCAGTTACCATCATCGATTCCTAACGATCTATCTATCTATATCATCATGCCAGATCCCTTGCGGGGTAGACAGAGAGTACAGAGTTCCAACAGCTTCTTTTCTTACATACCTCTCTGTCTTTGTCTACTGTCATAGTTCGTCTCATACACGCTCGCCGGTTACGGAGACTCTTGACTTGACTTTCAGATAAGACTCGGTCTTTTTGGTCACAGTAAGATAGTCTAGGTCTTCCCTGGTACCTACATCCTTCCACTTTCGCATTGTATATCTGTTTTATCATTCATTCTTCTGGCATACTTTCTATATGCCCGAACCAATGAAGCATACCCTTTTTCATCTTTACACCGATATTATCTTTCATACCTAATCGGTTTCTTACCACGCTGTTGCGAATACGGTCGATCAGCTTCACTCCGCACATCTTCCGCAGAGCTCGCATCGCTCGCTCCTAATGATCATTTTTATTAAAATAAAAACATTGTCTAATACTAGAAATTAGTCCTTATCATGCGTGTGTATAAAATTACAAATTTCACTTGTAGAAATGACCCACACCTACTCTGCCGGCCAAATCATAAACACAGAAATTGTGTTCTCCACTAGAACATAGTTACTATGATTATTATTTGGACGGCAGCACTGCAGGAAAAAGGCCTCCCGCAAAGATCGCCTCGACAACCGGCTTTATGCTGTATGTGTATCCAGCTTTACCCCATACGAAAACCGAATAAAATACCTGTCATCCGATTGAGCCATGCGGCCTATGGTAATCCACTATAATCATTTTAACGAGACTTGGGTACGGTGACGTTTGATCATATTCCATTTCACGCATATTGTATTTAAGAATATTGAAAATATGGAATCCAAATTGTAACGGTTTGCGTTTTACGGACTGACACAATGAAATCGTTATAATCGATATGTTGTTTTTAAAATGTACAAAATCGATTGCCAATTTATTACGAATATATTATTCTGGAAACATCAAATTCGAAAGTCAGCGTACCCATGACTGGTGAAAAGGACTATAGATAGATAGATAGGGTACACTTTATTGTACACCAACATACTTGACTATAGTGCAAGTAATCATTAATATTCACTGTTCATTTAAAAAAAAAAACAAGTTTTATACACGACGTACATTACTAAACACATTCGCTTGAAGAAAGTAAAAATATCCATCTAACAAACGATATACCGATTTAGTTATGGCTTATGGTCAAAAACAATCAAAACCGTACCATTATAATGACGACTCGCATAGAAAATGTATCTGCCCCGATTGGTTCTACACATTTACGTGAATTAAGTACTACGTAACACGTATTAGTAGAACAACGGCGTTTCGAAATCAGACTAGTGTGGAAACAACACCGAGGTTGATAGCGAAATTCTTTTATGTCCATAAAAAGCTATTTTACTAATTTATCAAGTACATTCGAGAGATAACTTATTAAGGTTTGATAATGAAATAATGGTTCAAAAGCGGACTAAAGTTGAAGATGTTTGGTAAGCGGATTACAAGGTTAAAGTAAAGATAGGCAGGACACTTGATGACGTATGAAGATAGCAGGCGGACTAAGGCCGTGACAGAGTAGTGGCCCAGAACGGGACGCCGATCCATAGACAGACCATCAGAGGATGGAACGATGACATCGTGAGAGTAACTGGCAAATGGTAGAATAGATTAGAACAGGACCGGAACGAATGGCGGATAGAGGAGACGCCTACACTCAGGAGTAGGTAGGCTGATTAATTATGATAATGAATGAAATGGGGAACTTATTTGTCTGATGAGAGTAATCTTTTAGGTGTTCTTTTTCAGAGCGCCAAACAAATGGCAAGCCTCTTTTCCAATTCTCTTATCGCAATCGCTACTGCACGTGATTTTTCGTTGCAAAATGTTACTGATTGTAGAAAGCACAGTTGGCTACAGGCATAGTTCAGTTCACGGAATAAAGAAGTATCCTTCTCTGTTCCGTCGTTCAGTTAGCACATTATAACAGCAAAGCTAAAGTGACTTTAGAGAAGCATTGTAGAATATAACTTTATATATGGCTCGTGCATAAGAAAAGTATTGCTATAGTAGTTGCAATGAATTTTCTTAAGAGCATAAGAAAAATAGGCATATCCCTTTATATGAGGGTCATGAAAAAAAAAATCACTAATGTACTTATACCTCTATACTAAAAAGCCTAAACCGTATAGCCAAATATTTTTCGATCACTTGAGAAATCATTTTAATGAAACGTGTACGCGCTTCAATAGGTAAACTTGTTAAAACGATAATTTTAGATTGTTGTTGATTTGATATATCAATTTCGCCCCGCCTTGGCAATACACGCACGCATATAATTTTTTATTCTATATTAATTCCTATTGCATAGTATGACGAAGTGTGTTTACTAAATGACAACAAAAGTAGTTTTTTTTCTTGAAAGAAACAGACTCCTTTTTTGTCATTTGTCATTGCCTATGCTGTTCCCAACAGGACAAAGACAAGAACATATCAATTGAGATATGTTTACTGCCACAATAGTCTCTTCGATTACTGGAGTGTCTATATTCTATTAGTCATACTTCACTAATCGGGCTAAATCAAGATCAGGGATAGCAAAACTTGTAGTCTCTACAAGAACGTGAATAGTTAATAAAGGGTCAAGAGAGAAAGTTGTTATATTCTGGATGTTACAGTATATTTGAATCCACTTATTAAGATGAACATAATCTTCTGTAAATAAAGATTCAAGAAACAGACGAATTCTCCTTATCTATCACGGCCATTTTTCACTTGAAACCCTTTTACTTCCAACTTACTCGTCAATAAAACTCAACGTAATCCGTTTCGCCAACTCGATAAATAATACGGTGTTTCTCGTATTTAACAAAGCTCCATATACGCTTCGTTACGCAATACGTTGTTGTAACGTGTTCCAGTCGGCAGATCAGGTAATGTTTTAGGAGCAGGGCTGTTAAGGCTCGTTACATTAATTTGAAAAGGGTGGGCTCATATGAAACTTAAAAATATTTTAAAGATTTCTGTCGTTTCACCAAGTCGCAACAACAGGCGTTCAATACTAAACACGATGCGCGCTTAGGCCGAATGGCTTCGCTTTAATAATGTCTTAGTATATAAAATGTACTATCATCCAAAGCACAACTGATTTGTTGTTTTAAATTATATTAAACTTATATGTCGATGCCTAGAGGTGCGTTATATCTATCTAATAACTCTACTAATTATAGACTGCTCGAGTACATTCTTATAATCAGTCACCGTATTTACTTAAAAAAATGATAAATTGGTCAAGTCAGCACATACTTGCAAAACTATTCCGAAAGTATGAATACAAGTATTTACTAGGACAATTTGTTTAATTTTTTCTTAATTTACATAAAGGATAGTTAAATTGATTATCACTTTTTAATACCAGTTAGATGAGGGTTGTCACTGACATGGCTATTAGTTAAATTTCTAGTTATTTTTAATGTCTCGATAGTCTGGTGGCAAAGCACATCGCTTTGTGATCACGCGGTTCTGGGTTCAAATCCTAGGTCGGACAAAAATTTCCAGTATGAGTCCGTAGTCTAGAATTGTGCCCGGTATATGGCTCGCCCCCTATTACATGGGACCTAACATCGTCGGTGACACGTGGGTGCACTTAGTACACCTCTGCCACCCCCGCTTGGGGAATAAAGGCGTGACAGTGTTATTTTTAATGCCTTCACCGCTCGGCTGGTTACCGGAAGTGAAGAGTTAAAAGGCCAAATCTTCCAACTTTTTAACAACTTTTTTGTTATTTGTTTACTTGTGTTTTATGATTCTTTTTTAACGGAACAGAAGCGGAACTAAATGGACCGGTATTTCACCAAGTTTTAGGTGTTTTGTAGGTGCGTACTTGTATAAGCCATGACGTAAATTTGATATAATTTGGAAATTGGATTTTAGTGTTGAATTTTTCCTTGCGTTTTATAAATTTGATTATATTACTTTTTATGTAGTAGCTATCGACCAAGGCGTCACTAAACATCAAGATCAGTAAGTAACATTATACACAATCTAAAACAAACTTAATAAAAAATAAACTATAAGCTGTGCTCGTTCTATCATATTTATGTAAATGTTACAAATTCTTGTTCTTGCTTTCTCACCCGACATATTTTTATTCATTCTTTCTCTTCTTCGTCTGAGCGTGTTGCCGGTAGCATCCTCAGCTGCTGCTTCGGAGCCTGGAGTCCGCTTTCTGGCTTCTTCTTTTCCACTTCGCGCGCTCTTCGGCATCCTTTGCGGCGAGGCCATTGGCACGCATGTCGTCCCTGCCGACATCAAGCCAGCATTTCTTCTTCTACCTCTACCTCTTCTTCCGGGACCCGGCAGAGGCGGCATGGCCAGGCACTTGTTGCCCACGTAATTTGCCGGTTTCCACTTCGCGAGGCCGTACCATCGTAGGCGGCTTTTCTGCGTTTTATCAGCTATATCACGGACATGAAGGCTGCCGCATTGCGGGAGTTCCATATGCGGCCTTTCCGCGACACTCCACGCATCCAGCGCCGCATCTTCATTTCCGTGACACGCAGATCTTGCTTGTGCTATTCAAGCACTGGCCACGTTTCGCTGCTATATAGAAGGGCAGGCCTAATGATGGATTTATAGACCTGTCCTTTTAGCTTAACCGGCATTTTGGGGTCACAAATAACACCAGCCACCTCACGCCACTTTGCCCAAGCTGCTGCAATGCGAGCCTTGACGTCGTAATCGATGTCCCCAGCCGCGTGGAGTACAGAGGCTAAGTATTTAAACTGGTCCGTTCGTTCGACTTGGTCTTCGCCTATGCGAATGGGTAGGGGATCTGTAGTATTACAGGCCATGTACTCACTCTTCGCCACATTTATATAAAGTCCATTTTTTTTATTCTTAATCATCATCATCATCATCATCATCTCAGCCCATACTTGTCCACTGTTGAACATAGGCCTCCCCAAAGGGGGGATTTGCCATACTCGCCACGCTTGGCAGGCGGGTTGGCGAGCGCAGTTTTTGATCGCAGAAGTGTTAAGAGAACGCTGCTGCCCATTCCCTAGTTTTCCCTTAGTCGCCTTGTACGACACCCGATGGGATGAGATGGGTTGGTCCTATTTTAAGCCGGGAACCACGCGGCTTATTCTTAATAATTGCGAATAAAAAAGATAATATTCAATCAAGAGGCCAACAATACGAGCCTTATAAGGTACAGGTAAATAATAAACTAAGACTAACTAACTAAGCTGTATGCGGCAGCTTCCCATCACGTCATCTCCTAACCCCATTTTAAAGTCTCTTTTAAAAGGGACAGAATATGAGTAGAAGAAATATATTCCTAAATTTCAATACGTGAATACAATCCCATGACAATCCAAATAAACTCAGGTTTGCAAAATTCCTAACACTACAACTTACTTTTTTATCTAGCATATGCAATATATCAAATAAGTAGCGGGATTTTATTACCCAACTGACAATATGACTGATTATTTTAAGAAATAAATACAACTAACACCATTGATGCATCAAACAAGATTATCCGATAACCAAATGGATTTTTAATATTACAAATTTGGTCTAGATGTTTTTAGAAAGGATTTTTTGAGAAACATACTTGCGTAAGTATGAAGTAATAGATTAAGGAATGTGGTGTGAGTAATTTTACTAATATTAGTTGATCTATTAAATTTGTAGCCATTTGGAGAAGATTGCACATGGTTCTTGACCGCATTCCGGCACTGAAGCGAGATTTAAAGACTGTGTACCCACAGAAAATAACAAAAAAACTGGCAATCAACAAGGCGCCATTGGTTTAATTTCTTTTTTTCATTACATCAAATGTGTACACATACGTCTATCAAACTATATGCTGGCAATTTTAAATGAGTATACATGAGTATGTGATTCTCTTTTAATCAAGATTTATACAAGTATTTTTAATCAATAGGTACCGTAGCTATGTTCATAAACGTGTAGGGCAAGATTTAAGAAAAAATACTTTTTATAAAATGTATTTACAATTTTAATTATTATACGGGTATGTAGGGAAGGAACCTGTAGGAACTATGTACTCTCTGCTTACCCCGCAAGGGATCTGGCGTGATGATATATAGAATCATTAAAAAACAAACGAAAACACTATTCTACTAATATAAACGTGCAAGTTTGTGAGGACGTGTAGATTTTTATAACTCTTTCTCGCAAAAATTAATGAAAGGATTTTAATTACAGTTTTCTGTAATATATGCTTATACATCATTTTAACACATAGGCATCATTTATAAAGAATTTACTGTAAACTAAACGCGTGCGGAGCCACCGGTAAGAGCTGGTATCAAATAAAACCTTTATCATAAAGAGTACATCCGCAAGGCATGGTGGCAGGAATTATTCATCTGCCTATATCTTTTATATTTCAAGTAATACTTAACTTAAAATTATTCTCGTCTTACGAGCTGTTTCTTTATGAGCCGGTTACGGCGGAAACATGTCGCATAAAACCTGCGTTGTCTGTACGAATCACTTTCTCGGGACCTTTCCCGAGTCAGTGTCCGAGGGCCGATAATAATAGATAATAGGATCTTGCGCAACTTTAGAATAGGTTTACGTTTCTAAAGAAAATACCTTCGGTTTACGAAGCCCTGCATGAGTTTAAATTCAATATAATACCTAGCAGTTTCCAGCGGCTTAGCACCCGGTCGACAACAGACCCATCTATTAGCTCCAAATATAATTCAGAACCATTGAGGTAACCTAATAAGCACAACAAAAAATTAAATAAAAGAAGAATTACAAACTCAAAGAACAATCAAAATCAGACAAGAAAATTTTTTGTACATATGTCCCGTGAAACTATATGAAACATATTTTTGTTTGAATAATTTTTATTTAAAAAGATATCTTTTAAAGTCTTCTTTTCTTGATCAGCTATTTTTATTTCATATTCCCTCTCTTCCTTCTATTAATTTAGTAGAATTTATCTTTTTTTTTCTTATATCTTTCTCTGTAAATGACGGAGCCATGTAGCCATTGTCATGAATAGTATAATGTGTTTAATTTAGTTTAGACCCACCTGATAGACCAGCCTACATTTTTCTCCCATACCCCATAACGAAATGTAGATGGAAAAAGAAAATGTGTATATAATATTTTAAAAGAGTAACCGTGGAATTTATTGCCCTTCTTCTCCACAGGAATGACATTTCGAAGTGGTAGTAGAATCTTTGTTACTATTCTGACGATTCATAAATCCTGTAATGGTTTACATGAATAAAAAATTTTCTTATTCTGATGTTGAAACAACAAGTTTTTTAGCAAAACCACAACGAAGATATGCTTAGTTCAAGACATCTTGCTTAGTTGAGGAGTTCCTTTGACCCTCTTCCGGCTCCATCATCGGACCCTGGACACCATCCGGGTCTACAAACAAGACAAATTCAACGAGCCCAAACACGGCCCACATACCTATTGAGTAATTGGTTGGTGCCATTGGACACCTTTCGTCCTCATCATCACAACCTGGACACCATCTAGTTGTATAGTACTTGTCAATACCTACTAATTCCAAAAGTCTAAACACAAGGGGGTTATTTTGTATAGTTCGCATGTTCCTATGGCCACCTTACGGCCATCAGATCAGCTCTATCTATCTATCTATCTATAACCTCACGCCAGATCCCTTGCGGGGTAGGCAGAGAGTACAGAGTTCCAACAGGTTCTTTCCTTACATACCTCTCTGGCTTCCTCGACTCTCATAGTTCGTCTCATACACGCTCGCCGGTTACGGAGACTCTTGACTTTTCCATCAGATAAGACTCGGTTTATTTGGCCGTGGTAAGATAGTCTAGGTCTTCCCCGGTACCTGCATCCTTCCACTTTCACATTGTATATCTGTTTTGTCATTCTTTCCTCTGGCATTCTTTCTATATGCCCGAACCAACGGAGCATGCCCTTTCTCATCTTTACACCGATACTATCTTTCATACCTACTCGCTGTCTTACTATGCTGTTGCTAATGCGGTCGGTCAGCTTCACTCCGCACAGCTCAGATCAGCTCTATTGTAGCATATTATTGCATTGTCACCAAACTTACATACGTATTTCAAATTTAAGCTCAATCAGGTACCCGTCAAGGCGCTCGTAGCGCTGTGCGACCGCGGTGTTCTTACCGATCACCAAGGTTAAGCAGCGTTCGACTCGGTCAGCCTGAGATGGGTGACCGTTTGTGGCATTTTCATATTCGAGCGTCTCCGTGCTTCGGAAGGCACGTTAAGCCGTTGGTCCCGGTTACCACTTAATGTGGTGGTCGTTAAGCCGAGTTGGAAGCCTTAAAGGCGGCTTGATAAGTTCCAACAGCAGGTGGCCACAAACCTGCCTCCACCAATCCGCACTGGGTCCGCGTGATGGAGTATGACCTAATCTCTCACCTCGATTTGTGAGAGAAGGCTTTTGCCCAGCAGTGAGCAGTATAGGCTGATATTATAGGTACCCGCATGTGCTTGAAAAATGGATCACAAGATTTGAAACGGAAAGACAGACAGACGCACATACGAACAACACAAGTTAAATAAAAGCTCGTAAAAAGTACTCTTAATAAAAACGATATCTTTTATAAGTATCTTCGACCCTCATAACAAGGCTTGCCCCCTATTACATTGGGACCTAACATCTTCGGACCCAGAGGCTTGAGAGAGAGGTATAGGAATAGGTATGACGGTGTTCTTTTACCTTATACAAGAAAAGATAGAAATCGTTAGACAATCGTGACTACAAATAATATTGAGCACGACAGGCTTGACTACATCATAAATTCAGATTTTTCAGATGTCTTCTAAATAAAAAGGTCAATCCTCCAATATCCTAAAGTTATAAGTAAAAAAAACGGTGGAATTCTAATGATAGACGAGTAATATAAATCTTCGTCAAACCATATTACTGTATGATTTTATGCATTGAATTTAATCAAACAGACAGCCATAGTGTTTATATTCAAATTAATGTGTAGACATATCTCATAAAATACATACACAGTCATTTACACGGTAAATTCAATCCGAAGTTAATCGATACTTAAAAATTTACACCGTCTCGCATACATTTCTTAAGTGGGGATGCCAGAGGAATGCTACTTACGCGAAACCACATTTTGCTAACGATGTAAAATCCTAATGTTATCGAGCTTCAATCCTTTATAACAGTTACATTTCCAGGCTTCGAAAGTATTTCACCCTCTTAGGCTAAGATTTCTTCGAAAGAAAAAATATTTTCGATGGAGAAAATCTCAGTCCCTAAATATGGCATTATGACGTAGATAGATTGAAAAAACACATCTTGCCCGACCTAGGGTTTAAATCCAGGACTTTGTAATGGATCATACTATTAACAAATAGACTAACCAGGCAATCCGCACAATTGGTGACTAATTCAACCGGATAATTCTGTTTTCTTAACTATTATTCTTACCATATTACTACACAAGTTAACAGAAAAACATCTTAGTACTAGGTGATTACTAGCGGTCCTACAGAATAAAGAAATACGGTCCAGATATACTGTGGTACAGCGGTCCTAGAAAGAATCACGCCCACAGATGTACGCTCTAAAGACCGGTCTGTTAAGACCTAGGAGGGTCCAGATGAAAACAAGCGCCTAGCACTTGTCCTTGGCATTACACTGATCTGGATACCTATTTGCCACAGCCGTGAGACACTCTTATGTATTTGTTTGTTGTGTTCCTATATATTTTTCAAACAATATTATTCTTTTGAACGTTCTGTAATGGAATGGTTGAATTGTTGATATTTATGTGTTATATCAGCTAAATATTGTGTCTCTCATGCTGTGACGAATAAAATGTATTTCTTTCTTTCTCTACGCGGCTTCTCAGCAGAGTAGAGACCCAAGGTTTATCTTATTTCCAGAATCGTATTGAATATACCGTATATACAAAAGTATTTTGACTTGGGTACAAGAATAAAATCAGGGGCTGACACATTTTTCTTGGACTATGCTAACCCTGTTTAGACCCTCTACAGTTTACATTTGTTTATGGTGATATTACACAATAACAATAATTCAGTCACGAGTGTACGAGTTCACATGAGCAAGTGTGGTAACAGGGAAACGCCTATAATTAATAAATTTTAGAGAAGCGTATGTTGTCTAATGATGCGAAAGTTGATCCACCAACAAATAATGCAATGTAGGACTTGAGTGACGTAACATCTTCGCCTAGTACTGCCACTCGGTTGTACCTGTTTTAAATATGATTTAGACGCTCGTTAAAATTGTGAACACAAATATACAATGCGTAAAAGGAAGGATTTATGTACTGGGGCAGACCTAAACTATTTCACCATGTCCATATACGGCCAGTTCCAATATTTAACTAAAGGATAGATTTGCCTACTTCGGATAGAATTTTGACATATTTTGTACGGAAAATCTGCCAGTAAGCAACTACACCAGTACACCGTGTCTTATTTGAAGGGCAAGTCAAGTATTCGTAACCGGCGAACGTGTATGAGGCAAACTATGAGAGAGGAGGATGCCAGAGAGTTCTGTAAGGATACCTGTTGGCACTTTGTACTGTCTGCCTACCTCACGAGTGATCTGGCGTGATGATAGATAGGTAAAAATATGTCTGAGTAGTGTTCTCACGGTCGGTTAAATTCCTGATACGTAGCTTCATGAGAATTTTTTTTCAATCTGTGAATACAGCAATTCCTCTTTATTTATTTAGGATAAAGACACACCATCGACAGAATCACAGATATCACAGTATAAATATTGTAACAGTTTAGGACAGTGTGAACTGTCATTACAGGAGTGTACAGCTTTTACAGAAAAGAATATTTGAAATAATACAAAAAAAAAAGATGAAAAAGTTAAGATTATGGAGATTAGAGATATTATATAATAAAATTATAATCATCATCATCATCATCTCAGCCTATACTTGTCCACTGCTGAACATAGGCCTCCCCAATCGCTTTCCAGCGTAACCGGTCCGATGCCACCTGCATCCAACGACTTCCTGCGATTTTCACAAGATCGTCGGTCCACCTGGCAGGCGGTCGTCCCACGCTGCGCTTGCCAATACGTGGTCTCCACTCTAGAATCTTTCTGCCCCAACGCCCGTCCGATCTACGCGCTATGTGGCCCGCCCATTGCCACTTCAGCTTGCTAATCTTAGCGGCTATGTCGGTGACCTTGGTTCTTCTACGAATCTCCTCATTCCTGATTCGATCGCGTAGAGAAACGCCGAGCATAGCTCTCTCCATAGCTCGCTGAGCAACTTTGAGCTTTTTTATGAGACCTATTGTAAGAGACCACGTCTCTGATCCATATATCATCACTGGTAACACACATTGACTAAAAACTTTAGTCTTTAGGCACTGAGGTATTTTAATTAAAATTATAATAGATGGTATTTTATCATTTTTATAATTATGTCATTTTTATTATATAATTCTAGTCGCAATCAATTTAGAATAGGAGAATAATGGAAATTAAAATATCCTATTCATATCTTGTAAATCGAAGACATGGTTCTTAGAAATAATTTTTTTTATCTCTACTAGTGTCAGAGGTCCTTGTACTGTCCCTTTACTTCGTTACATCCGGTATATAAATAAATATACAGATACACTTTTAAGTTAGGAATATTTATGAGGATTGATACTTCCTACTTATAGATCTATTGGACTTTTTGTATTTAGTGTGTTTCTATACTCTTCTTATTGATATAAAGATAAAGATGTAAACATTTTAAAATTAGCAACAGACACCTGAATTTAAATACATGTACATGAGTATGTATTTGTACAAATTAATGGTTATTTTACGCGCGAGGTTTGTAGGCGAAGCGTCTGCGATGAGCCGGTTGATTCTTCGAGATATGTACTTTTAAGCTTTTACTTACATTTACAAATACAGGGTGCTTTATCATTGACATTATCTAGATCGTATCCACTTTATGACGGATCAATGACCTGGTGAAGGTCACGGGTAAAAGCAGCCGGCGTTTCGCGGATTTTTGAGGACGCTTTTGTTCTGGAATGGAATTGAGTGGATGTTTTTCGGCTAATGCATTAACTAACTTACGTATACAATTAACAATTTATTTACGTAATTCATCGATATATCATAACAAGATACACAGTCCCGTCAAGTCTCAGTAAAAGACGTCCCCAAATTCACTCGAGTACTTATGGTTATCGTATAAACATAAATTAGGGCATACCATGGCATATGTACCTTACTAGTATCACTTAAAGTTGTATTTGAAAAAAGCGAAAGCCTGTTATTTTTTTAGTACCGTCCGCTTTTGCCTGCCTTTTAGTGGTGCCATTTTTCATGCAGCGAGTGTGTATCTACCTATATTTGATTGATGACGTAATTGGAAGACTTTTGTATGGCATCATTATGTAAAAACCGTTAAAATCTAATCGAAACGATACAATAAACCATTCTATTGTACATTTTGGAATATGTTTCCCAAAGTGAAGAGTTGTTTATAAAATAGGTACATTGTACAGTACCACTAAGTTACAGTTTTAAAAATTTATAAATAATATTTTTTTGTATATTATCCTTTCTTTTGATTGGTAGTATTATTATGATAAATGTACAGAAACATTTATCACATATATTTTTAACTTACCTATGATAAGCAAACACTCACCCAACAGATTACATATAAAAAAAAAGATTTGCAAACATCGTTGCTAGAAATTTTTTGCCTGCAAAAGTTTTGCAATCCTATGGTCACATTCAAATTTCGTTGTTTTAAATAACGCATTTGTCAAATATATTGCATTATGTTAATTAGTTTCTTTGTTATTATCGAATTCTACATTATTATTATGGCATTCTGCCAATATAATAATCATTAGTTATAAATCTTAAAAACCCAATACGGATGCAAATCATTTACTTAAACCAAATATTGTCAGATCCCTTGCGGGATAGGTTTAGAGTACGTTCCAACAGGTTCTTTCCTTACATACCTCACTGGCTTTCTCCACTCTCATAGTTCGTTTCATACACGCTCGCCGGTAACTAATACTCTTAATTTACCCTTCAGATAAAACAGGCTCTATTTGGTCATGGTAACTACAGTTTTATGACGAGAATATCTACCAAACATCATTGTCATCACAATTTCAACAAAAGTAATCAACGACGACCGCGTCGTAACACGCCGTATAAGCCAGGTGCTCGTCTCAGGAATTATACAAATGATAAGTGGGCAATTAGGCGAGAGATCCCTTTCACCGGCCACTGCTGTACGCAGACCTTACGTACATATATGTGAAAATATGTGATAATGATAACGGTTGCATCACACTGATCATGGTGTGTTCTCACGTCCATCAATTTATTAACACATTACTTTTGCGTAGCACTTACATCTCAGTTTCGGAGCATATTGGCTTTTAATTGCTACTTCGTCTTGTTTTTTTACGATAGGCATAACCTCTAATTATACGTAAAATAAAATTAAAAAATAAGAAATTCATAACCTATCCATTTCCGCGCGTACATAACAATCTATCAAAACGTTAGAGGAATAAAAAGATGCAAATTTTATATATAAAAATTAACCGTAATAACTTTAGTAATAATTATTATAATAGTTCATATATTGAGTCGAGTCTTTGTCTCAACAAAGACATGATAATAAATCGAATAATCGATTGACATAAAGATGTTCTGTTTTAATACGTGTGTTTTGGTGAGCACTTTATTAAAGATTTTATAGTAGATAATATGCGTGTATCGCAACACTCCGGACTAATAAAAATACACCATAAAATCTAGGTCGGACAAATGTAGTTTTTTTAACGAAAAATTCCCAGAGTCCGGAGTTTGGAATTCTATCTATATCATCACGCCAGCTCCCTCGCGGGGTAGGCAGAGAGTACAGAGTTCCAACAGGTTCTTTCCTTACATACCTCTCTGGCTTCCTCCACTCTCATAGTTCGTCTCATACACACTCGCCGGTTACGGAGACTCTTGACTTGCCCTTCAGCTAAGACACGGTCTATTTGGTCATGGTAAGATAGTCTAGGTCTTCCCCGGCACCTACATCCTTCCACTTTCGCATTGTATATCTGTTTTGTCATTCTTTCTTCTGGCATTCTTTCTATATGCCCGAACCAACGGAGCATACCCTTTCTCATCTTTACACCGATACTATCTTTCATACCTACTCGCTTTCTTACTACGCTGTTGCGAATACGGTCGGTCAGCGTGACTCCGCACATCTTCCGCAGAGATCGCATTTCGACCGCATTTATCCTGCTTTCGTTCTCCTTCTTACATACCCAACTCTCACTGCCATATAACAGCGTTGGGACAAGCACTCCGTTATGCATGGCCAGCTGCGCCTTTTGGCTTAAGTGCCGGCTCCCAAGTAGCCTTCCCATCGCACCATTCACTCTATTACCTGCATTCACTCTTCTCTCTATATCAACGGTGTATTTCCCATCCTTACGGAAGGCGCATCCAAGATATACAAACTCATTCCCTTGCTCCAGCACATCGTTACCAACCACAATCCTTGCATTCGTTCTGGTTTCTTCCCGTTCAAAAACCATAATTTTGGTTTTCTTCACATTCGAGTTTGGAATTGTGTCCGGTATATGGCAATAGCCCCCTCGCCCCCAATTACATGGGACCTAACATCGTCGTCGAAACGTGGGTGTACTCAATACACCTCTGCCACCCCCTCTGGGAAATATAGGCGTCACGGTATGTACCATAAAATCTGATTCTAAGATCAATAGTTTCGTAACTATATGTGCTCATAGCCTAAGTTTTGTTACAAAATTAGGTACAAACAGGTTCTTTAATTCTCCACTACATTAAATTGTCAAAAAAATTTAACATTTAGCTTAACATAATATACTTGTAAAAATGTTAATTCGAAACTTGTTGTGTTATCAAGTCGAAAGAAAAGTAATCAAAGATCTAGAAGTGAATCAGCATATTTATGAAGTAAACTAAATGCAAAGCAACGTTTACTTAAGAAGCAATTACTATTAAATTTAATAGTAGGTATACTAATCGTAAAACTAGTAGCTTATTAAGTTACTCATTATAGTTATATATATTATAGGACATGTAACACAAAACATGTTTTCAGCTTATGGGATATCGTTATACATTGATAGTTATTTCATTGTTTACTATATTTTCAAATGATTATAATTATTTCTAACAAAATCACGACTATTTTTTAAATGAAATCTCGAATGAACTGCCTCGTTGGTCTGGTGGCAAAGCGCATCGCTTTGTGATCACGAGGTCCTGGGTTCAAATCCTAGGTCGGACAAATGTAGTTTTCCTAACGAAAAATTCCCAGTATGAGTCCGGAGTCTGGAATTGTGTCCGGTATATGGCAATAGGCTCGCCGCATATTACATGGGACCTAACATCGTCGGTGAAACGTGGGTGTACTCAGTACACCTCTGCCACCCCCTCTGGGGAATATAGGCGTGACGGTGAATGTGTGTGTGTGTGTAAATAGTAGTCTTACACTATGGATTATTTTTGTGTCGTAGGTACCTTTACGAACGTGAAATTCGGGAATAACGGGGATCGAACCCGCGACTACTTGATCTAATGGTAGAACAGCTTAAGCTTTTTACTAGTGGACCAAATTGTCCTTCTATTTGTAAACATAGAAACATAAAACACCCTTTTTTTAGCCCCACACTAAGATTTATTCCTGTATCGTGGGTGCGTTTACAAACATTTAAATTCACATACACAAATACCCAGACGGGAACAAATAATTGTGGATCACTCAAAGATTTGTCCCGTGCGGGAATCGAACCCGGGACTATTAGACACAGTGGGCGGAGCGGCTTAAGCTCTTAACCACTGCGCTAAATCGTTCGAACTCGAAATCTAACTAAGATACATGTATTCTAGGTATTTCATCATTGAAGCTCTGCTTAGATAGAGTGACGTAAGACTACATTCAGTTTTAACTATACCATAGTAAGCGTTTTGATGAACCTTGCATTACCGTAACCTTGTATTACCATGTTAATTTGTATGAAAAAAACTGAGGCCTTCAAACGGTTTCTAGAGTTACTCCAAGCTTTAGCTAGTAATATACCATAAAAAAACCTTTTAAATTTCTGCCTGACACAGGCCCCATTCGACAAATGGGTGTCAGGTAAAAGTACTGTGAAGGTTGTATTGATGATAAAAATTCAAATAGGTAGGTATTAGAGGATTTTATTAGATACATTATAAAAGATACTCATACTTCAGTCTCTTATCTTTTAACATAAAAGATGACAAAGCTTACTTTCATATATTTTCGTTTCGTTATATAACTTTCACATTTTAATATATTCCTCTAGCAGAAAAAAAGGATTAAAACAAGATACAACATTTATTTTCAACAATAACATTAAAAAAGTATTATTTATACACATTACAGTACAGCTACGTATTGATTACATTCAACGACTATACAAAATCCTGTGGTAATAAATAGTATCGATTAACATAATGGCAACAAATATAACAATAACAATACTATATCAGTTCTGTGCTATAAACATAAGATTAAACAACCAATACTTCGTATTCTTTAGATAACCGATACCAAAAGAAAGGTATTCATACTAATATTATAACTTCGAAAGTAACTCTGTGTGTCTTGTCTGGCTGTTTGTCTGTCACCAATTCACGCCCAAACCGCTCTACAGACTTTGTTCAAAATCGGCAAGGATATAGATTGTATGCAGGGGATCCTTCCCCTTCATAGGCTACCTTTTGTCTAAAAAAAGTTTATGGATGTGAAATACACGTCTGGAAATAACGCCTACGAATTTGCGGGTAGAACTAGTCGACCATGTAAAAAAGTAGAATCTTTATTTAAGCGTTGCGCCTGTAAAATGCGAATTTATGTTTACACACTTAACTACCGCAATAAATATCGAGAAAGATATAGTCATTTATTAGAAACTAAAGCACAATCAATCGATTCTCATTAACAAAAGTAGCCACATCGTTCATGACTGCAATCTGCACCAGCAATTTTAACGAAGACAGTGGCCATAATAATCTAAACAATAACAAAACGACCAAGTATAAATTATGTAATATTATGACTATGGCATTGATCAAACTTAAACTAAAAACTATAGTTTAGAATACGCATTACGACTAGCGGTATATGCACTTTTGTAACTGGAGCTACTATCAGAAGGAGCAGTGTATTCACTACTATGTGATATATCGTTATCTTCTTTGGGAATACTTTGTGATATTGGGCCTTGCAGTTTTTCATATTCGTTGGAACCAGAAGTCGTGTACGGAACGTATTTAGTTTGGGAATTAGAAGGGTAGTAATTGTAGAATTGCATTGGATTTGGATATAAAAGATTGTTGTAGAGTGAAGGATTTGGTTGAGTAAACAGTAGCATTGTAGAGGGTTGATTCAAGTATGAGCCACTGTAAGGTTGATAGTTAGGTGCTACATTATATTGGCCAGAGGACAAAGGACCGATCAACGAATTTTGATGAGGAGAATTGGATGGAGGTTGAGAGAACAACGAAGGAGCATAAGGTACTATGGGGGCGGTGGGATAAGAAGTAGGTTGCTGAACAAAAGTTAACTGAATACTACCACTAGGTTTGGTTGGTACTATTTGATATTTGGACTGGTATCCAGGAGTCGGAACAAAATTTAACGGCATAAATTGGGCTGAACTTGACTGATGTGGTGAAGTTATTTGTGGCTGCTGTTGAGGCTGGTAGGAATAGGAGGATGAAGTATCAGCCTGGTTGTTAGATGATGTATAGTAGTGACTACTTGCTTGATTCGGGTAGAAGGAATTTGGTACATGTGATTGGTAAGAATTAGATTGACTGGACTGAGAACTTGGATTTTGGGAATAAATACTGTAAGTATAATCCTGCTTCTGAGCTCCCGTCGTAATTGAGTTCAGACTTGTTCCTTTGCCAGCACCCCTCTTCTTTTGCTCCACATCGTCAACATCAGTGCAGAACACAAATGCAGCGAAAGCAGTGAATACCTGAAATTAATAAGCACTTAGGTAATCCATCATGGACGGCGCATATATCAATCAAAGTTGCTTCGTTATCTTGCTGTAAGTAAGCAAGTGCCCGTTTACCAACAACAAAAAGTTTTTTTTAACAACTAATAAATGATTCGTTGTAATACGTGTGAAGTAAGTGTCAAAGTGCGTTACACGGTTATTTTAAACTTAATTTGGAATAGCTCTTAAGTAAAGTTAAACTGGCAGAATTACCAAAAGCTCCAACTTCGCCATTGCGTATATTATAATTAGCATGCACTGCAGTAGAAACACATTTACAGTATTTGCCCGAGGGAAATCGAGCGAAAGGAAAAGTGCTGTATCCAGCGGACCGCACGGAAAAGTGCAAGCCGGTATCAAGTTCATGCATTTATATGAGCGACCGTGGACAACTTTCCTACGGCTCCAGATAGATAGGGAAGTGAGCGCTCCATAGGTCTTTGTCCTGTATCGGAACGTATCCAGTTTACGGTAATACCCTTTTTCCTGTGGACGGAAACGCGTTCACACCTACATAGTTATCTCTAATGTAAACAGACGGTTAAGGTAAAGTCGGACAACTTTGGAATTTTATTAAGGTTTACAAAAACTAGCTACACGCTTAACTAGACCATTCTTAAGGGACATTTTTTCAACGTATGTCTAAAAGCAATAATTTTATTGAAAGGTGTTTTCTGCAAATACATTTATTCATTACCAGGTGCTGATACGATACACATACCACCGAGCAGTACTTTTACAGATAATCAAATACCAACGAATGTTATGTGCGTTCACTTAAAATATTTTCTAGCGTCCATTCACTGTATCGCTGGGATCATCTCGATAAACTGATGCTTTTAAATCGCTTATCTCATTGATGATCACCCTTTTTAATAGAAGATCTTTCCTGATATCGATTGCTTCTAGAGTTGTATATATCATTTCTATTGTGGCATTTAAAAAATATTATACGGAATCACTGCCTCGTTGGTCTGGTGGCAAAGCGCATCGCTTTGTGATCACGAGGTCCTGGGTTCAAAACCTAGGTCGGACAAATGTAGTTTTACGAACGAAAAATTCCCAGTATGAGTCCGGAGTCTGGAATTGTGCCCGGGATATGGCAATAGGCTCGCCCCCTATTACATGGGACCTAACATGGTCGGCGAAACGTGGGTGTACCCAGTACACCTCTGCCACCCCCTCTGGGGAATATAGGCGTGACGATGTTTGTTTTTTTTTTTTATTATACGGGAGTTTTTTTTACATATTAGCTATACAATTGAATGTTATTATTTTTTAGGTTGGTTAACCCATCGATCTCAGTAGACTGAAGCCTAATATTAGATAAGTATATAGCTTATAGAACTTCTTAATAGATAAGAGCACAGACTTTACGCCAATATACTAATAATAAAAAAAAAACAACACCGTTACGCCTATATTCCCCAGAAGGGGTGGCAGAGGTGTACTGAGTACACCCACGTTTCGCCGACGATGTTAGGGCCCATGTTATAGGGGGCGAGCTTATTGCCATATACCGGGCACAATTCCAGACTCCGGACTCATACTGGGAATTTTTCGTTAGAAAAACTACATTTGTCCGACCTAGGATTTGAACCCAGGACCTCGTGATCACAAAGCGATGCGCTTTGCCACCAGACCAACGAGGCAGTTAGGTCAGTATACTAATAATATTTATTATTGCTTAGACTAATAATGATCTGAAAAAGGTCTGCTCAGTTCATTAAGTATAGAGGGAAGAGCGAGGTGCGACAACAATATTTTTGTAATTTGCACTGCCTGATTCCCAGAACAAAACTATAGCCCAGTTTGGTACATTTTTTATCTTTTCTGAGTATTAGTATTTATGTGTACCCATCAATAAAATAAGCAAAATGATATTTATCAGTATTCGATTGCACATTGCTGTGGGGAAAAATCAACATTTAAGGCATCCTTTCTTAAAGAAAACATTCACAGAAGCTCTGACAGAGGGTTACTACGGGAAATCAAGAAATCTCACGAGCTTTCTACAGCGCGAATTAGATCTAATTGTTGGTGGCAGGTGGCTACTAATGAACCCATTGCACGAACACCGCTCCTTTCCACGGTGCCTGAACATTTGTTACGTAACACCACATACTCGCATCTACAGAGCTCCGCAGCATTGCGAACAAAGTTTGAATAGCTTCGATATACCGACCTGTAATTATGAAGGACGGTAAGTAGGTAACGCAGAGAATGCGTGTTGTACACTGTTAAGTAACCATAATAAAAAAAATTAAATCTCTTTACTTTGTCATCACTGATGTTATCTGACATATTCAGAGTAAGTTCACTATTATAAACACATACATATTATTCCAAAAGAATATTAGGTATTAATACTTCACCAACCACCAACTTTGGAGCCGATGTGGGGAATATTTTTACGTGGAGAATGAAAAGTTGATTGATAAGCAGTTATTTTTTTTTCACGTTAACTTTTGTCTTCTATCTGCATTAATTTCAGCCTATCGTATCCTCTACAAGTCATAAGCTTGGTCATAATTGGGTCAGGATAAAGGTATGTGGCATAAGACGCTCTTTCTCCCAGTTTACCACATATACTTCTCCTGATCCACTCTTGGCCAGGTTTTACTTGCGGACTTAACGTCATCCACCCGTCCTTGCATTGGCCTTATATTAGCTGTCTCAAAGTCGTTAAAACAATCCATCCATCCATTAATCCATAACCTCACGCCAGATCCCTTGCGGGGTAGGCAGAAAGGCATCCTTCCACTTTCACATTGTATATCTGTTTTGTCATTCTTTCCTCTGGCATTCTTTCTATATGCCCGAACCAACGGAGCATGCCCTTTCTCATCTTTACACCGATACTATCTTTCATACCTACTCGCTTTCTTACTACGCTGTTGCTAAAGCGGTCGGTCAGCTTCACTCCGCACATCTTCCGCACAGCTCGCATTTCTACCGCATTTATCCTACTTTCATTAAAACATGACGAAAACAAAGCGCAAGCTCAATGCTTAATTTTTCTGCCACTTTTTCCTACATTAATACAATGACTGGAACACATCGCAAGTTGAAAGGTTTTACGTTTCTTTGATTGCACTTCACGGATTCTCTTGGATCACGAATAGTCCAAGTAGCCTATAATTTTGATATCACTTTGTGCTATTACTATATCATTTGTTGTGCGCCTTTGACCCTTAAGAATACTCAATGTCTGTATTGCAAATTAAAATAGATGATTTTTTACAAAACTTTATTTAACTACGTGACGGACGACTTAAGAGCTTAAGAGCTTAAGCCACTCAGCTCACTGGGTTGCGGGTTTGTGAGACCCACAATTATTTGTTTCGGTCTGGGTATTTGTGTATGTAAATTTTCATATTTGTAAACGCTCCCACGACACAGGAACAAATCCTTCTTCTCACTTATTAACTTATTTAATTAACTTAAACTTATTTAATTCTCGTTACAATGCATCGTTCGTAGACCTGACGTAAGGACCTCGTTCCGGAAGACGCAGACCCACCACAAGGTGGACCCATGACCTGTTGAAAGTCGTATGTAAAAGCTGGATGCATACAGCATAATGCCTTTGAGGAAGACCTTTGTCCTGCTGTGTCTATCGGCTGATACTGATGATGATGATGAATAACGCATCTATTTGATAGAAATGACCCAATCCAGACTGCCTCGTTGGTCTAGTGGCAAAGCGCATCGCTTGGTGATCACGAGGTCCTGAGCTCAAATCCTAGATCGGACAAATGAAGTTGAAGAGTCCGAAACTGGAATTGTACCCGGTATATGGTAAAGGCTCGCCTCCCTTTACATGGGACCTAACAAGTGGGTGTACTAAGTACACCTCTGCCACTCTCGCTTGCGGAATAAAGGCGAGACGGTGTTTATTTTTTGTATTTATTTTATGACATAATCCAGTAGCCAAGATCGTTTCTACACGATGGAACTCCTGGGTGGATAGCCCTCGCTTTGAAATTGTGTTAGTTAGTTAGTTTACCGCAGTTAAACCGTTGAACTCAGTTACCATTTAAAATGGCATTTAGCCAATTTGGAAACTTCATGGTTCACTTGATAAGTTCCAACAGCAGGTGGTGACAAACATGCCTCCAGAATATAACCTATCACTCCTACCTCAATTGTGAGAGACCTTTACCAGCTGTTACCCAACATTAGGTCATTATAGACTTATAAATAGTGTCGTAAAATGAGTGCTAAAGTCGAGCGTTTAGCGCTGAGTGGACGGTTACGAGCGTTGAAACACTTCTACGTGTGAAGCGAGCGTTTTAAGCGCCGACTCAAGCATTTTTACAACACTACTTATAAACCATGCAAGCGCCATCTATCATAATAACACGGCATTATTAAGTCGCTAAGTTGCTCAAGTTGACTTCACTTGTTTGCTATCAAACTAAGTTAAAACTTGAAACTCCTTTCACATTAATCATTTGCGTGTGGTTTGCCATGCACAGACAATTCACAGATGGAGCTACTATCTTCCATAGGTACACACCTATACATGGATCTTTGAACTAGTTTACGAGTCTATCCATACGCAGTCATCTATACCCTCCTCGTATTCCTTTATTATTTAGAAAGATACTCACTCATCAATATGTTAATACATGTTTAATTAATATACCCATTATACAATTGTTCAATTTTAAAACCTTTTACAATAAGTAGATATGAATGTCTGTTTGGTAAAAAATGTTAATAAAAACCATTCTACCTTCTATCTTCAGTTGAAGTAAAGCCATAATGAAATAAATTCGTCCTAGCCTCGGTTTTTGAGCATCAAATATTAGAATTAATTTACCACATAAGAATCCACTTTAAGTTACCTTTGTATTCCTACTTAAAAGTAGGTACCTAGCTGTTAGGAGTATTATCCATCAAAAATATAATAATAAATCACTTTATAATAATATTAATAATCATTTATTTCGGATAATAAAAATCCATAATTTTTTAATTATATATCCATTCAATCCATATATCGAGGTATTAGAGACCCAGCACAGATCGCAGATCAATCAAATTGATTAATCAACATAATTAACATATATTCATATGACTGCTTCGTTGGTCTAGTAGCGAATAATTTACGTAGCAATTCTGAGTTCTAATTCACTAATAGGTTGGACATCAGTGAGGAGTCTTGTCTTGCATGATTTCTGTTATGATGGCAGTAGGCTCCCCCTATTACATGGCACCTAACATCGTCGGAGAAAAGTAGACACACCACCCCCGCTTGGGTTATTTATTCCCTTCCTTTTTTTCTACATGTCTACTAGTCCTCTCGTTGAAAACAGATTTTTGTACTAAGACTTCACGACTGATTTTCGTTCTGTAATACGGGTCTTAATGTTCTAAAACACAACGTAATGAGAATAATGCTTGTACTGGTTCACTTGTCCGGTGAAGCTGTGTGTGTGTGTGTGTGTGTGTTTGAGTGATATACGCTGTTGGCCGTGAGGCCTTTACAGCTTCAATGGACTTAAGGGCGAGCGTGCAACCACTACGCTCGAGCCAGAAGGGCAAGGGGCGACATACATACTCGAGGGCGCCTCAAGGAACAACGGCCGCGGTTTAGACAGTCACTACGGGGGGAGTTGGTGTGATTAGTGCACCGGTATCCGGAGCGGAAAGAAGCGATGTCAAAGCATCGATGCGGTGAAGCTGTAAAGGCCCCGCGGCCAACAGCGTAGATCATTTACACACGTAAAGCGTCTTTACTATAACAGTCTTCAACACAAAATTTTCAAAAAACTCAATGTACCTATAGCCGAAGTCGCGTTACGGTCCGTCTACTATTGAGGTGACACTTTTCTCAATCACACGAATCGAATTAGTAAAAATAAAAAATAAGTACATCATTTACCGTAAATAAAATGAAATTGTGGCCTATTATTAGAAGTTACGATCGTTGCCAAACCAACTAGCTTAGCACCTGTTGTGTAAATAACAAATTCTATAGAACGGTACGGATTTTTTAACAAATATAACCAAAACATTTGGTAGTAAGTACGGATTTAGTAAATATAACCGAAACTGCAAAGACTAGTGACGGACATTTTGTTTTCAGGGAATTCTGAATAAAATATCTGGCTGGACTGCCGTTCAGCGTAGCAATTTTGCCAGCGTTTTAAGAACGCTGCCAACCGATAGCGGTGGAGTATCATTAGGCTCTTTTTGAGATGTTTGCTTGTTTTTCGTTTTATATTATTGTATTTTATCACTATCTTTTATCACCACGCCAGATCCCTTGCGGAGTAGGCAGAGAGTAGAAAGTCCCAACAGGTTCTTTCCTGTCAGACCTCTCTGGGTTCCTCCACTCTCATAGTTCGCCTTATACACGTTCCCCGATACGGAGACATCATGTTATTGACGAGTGTTTGGTCCAGTGGTTAAAAACTAAAGTCACTTGACCCACTGGATCGAGTAGTCGCAGGTTCGATCGCCACACGGGACAAATCTTTTTGTGATCCACACTACAAATATTTGTTTTGTGAATGTTTGTGTATGTAAATTCCATGTTTTTAAACGCACTACGACACAGGAATAATACCAAAAGGCCAGTTCTCGTATTTAATTGATACTACGATCGAATATTGACTGAATTGAGATTTAATTATAAATTGACTCGCATTTGGTATTCAGCAATATCATCTCAGTCTAATTTCGATATAAAGTCAAGTTATTTTATTTAAAAATATTTTAGTGATCACATGTTCATTTTAGCTGCCGCAGCTTAGATAAAGAACATCCAACCGAAATCTTCAATTTGACGTTTGTTTTGTATAATTGTTGTTTATGTCGGGATACCGTTTACATTGTGTTCAACTTTCGGTCTGATCTCGATTCAGTTGATATTTTATGAGAATACCATTTGTGAGATTTAAGACATTGAGACTAGATCGAGATTTCATTTTTATCTATCAATCTATCTATAACCTCACGCCAGATCCCTTGCGGGGTAGGCAGAGAGTACAGAGTTCCAACAGGTTCTTTCCTTACATACCTCTCTGGCTTCCTCGACTCTCATAGTTCGTCTCATACACGCTCGCCGGTTACGGAGACTCTTGACTTTTCCATCAGATAAGACTCGGTTTATTTGGTCGTGGTAAGATAGTCTAGGTCTTCCCCGGTACCTGCATCCTTCCACTTTCACATTGTATATCTGTTTTGTCATTCTTTCCTCTGGCATTCTTTCTATATGCCCGAACCAACGGAGCATGCCCTTTCTCATCTTTACACCGATACTATCTTTCATACCTACTCGCTGTCTTACTTTGCTGTTGCTATTGCGGTCGGTCAGCTTCACTCCGCACATCTTCCGCAGAGCTCGCATTTCTACCGCATTTATCCTACTTTCATTCTCCTTCTTACATACCCAGCTCCCGCTACCATATAACAGCGTTGGGACAAGAACTCCGTTATGTATGGCCAGCTGCGCCTTATGGCTTAAGTGCCGGCTCCCGAGTAGCTTTCCCATCGCACCATTCACTCTGTTCCCTGCACTCACTCTTCTCTCTATGTCAGCGGTGTATTTCCCATCCTTACTGAAGGCGCATCCAAGATATACAAACTCATTCACTGGCTCCAGAACATCGTTACCAACCACAATCCTTACATTCGTTCTGGTTTCTTCCCTTTCAAAATCCATAAGATTTCATTTTTAATACTTTTAATTACGACAATTGGCCTACTAGTGTAGGGCTATGTTTCTTTCAAAAGGAAATAAATGTGTAAATGAGAGAAAAGGCCTCTCACCATTGCTTGCACTTACTTTCAACTTCAATTGTCTGTAAGTCCACTTCAGACTATACTCGAGGGAAGTGCAGAGGCCCTAAGAGTTATTTACGCAATATTGCAAATAAAGACAGTTGAAGATAGTCTAGGACTTCCCCGGTACCTACATCCTTCTACTTTCGCATTGTATAACTGTTTTGTCATTCTTTCTTCCAACGTTCTTTCATAGAGGTACATACGAAAAGAAAAAACCTGCATATTGTATACTATCTTTACCATCACGCCAGATCCCTTGCGGGATAGGTAGAGAGTACAGATTTTAATAGGTTCTTTCCTTACAGACCTCTCCGTTACGGAGACTCTTCAATTCAGATAAGACACGGTCTATTTCGTCACGGTAAAATAGTCTAAGTCTTCCCCGGTACCTACATCCTTCCACTTTTACATTGTCATTCTTTCTTCCGGCATTCTTTCTATATGCCCGAACCAACGGAGCTCATCACCTACCTACGCTACCCTTTTCATATCTTTTCTTCTTTGTCGGTTCCTCATGGCTGAGGGTCGTGACCACCACAGTCAAGGTTTTGCACAAGTGCTCTCCAGTCTTCCCGGCATTCAGACTGTATGATGGCATCCGGAATACTAGTGCTCGTAGTCTCTCTGTCCATCTAGTTGACGTCTCTTTCTTTCCACGTGGCCAACTACTATTAGCTTTTCCAAGTTGTCTGGTTCTCGTCGGGCCACGTCGGTCTCATCTATATTTCATTCGTACACGCTTTCTTACTACGCTGTTGCAAATACGGTCGGACAGCTTGATACACGTTCCAGTCATCCTAATTTGATATGAAAGATCCCACATAATACATGTGCCAGGTAATTGCCTACTATAATACAAGCTGTTTAAATGATGTTATGTTATGATGCTTTTTAAGCACAGGCAACAACGAATATTATTGTAAAAGTACATTTAGATAAAGATCAGTGTTGTGTTGTTGGTGGAAGTAATACAGGTCGCATTGAACTTCAACAATAAAAATATCCGGTGGCCAGCAAGCGTGACGTTAGATCATGCTTTACGCAAAACGTTCGGTTAGTTTACAGTTTACACTATTTTTTCTTCTCGTTAGGTTACCGTTCCGTCTGATGGACTGGTAAAATGGATAAGTAATTTATTATATTAGCCACGTAAACGAACGTAATGCTTTGTTACGATGATTGGTAATTAGTTCGTCTTGTTGGTTAGTCTTGACTTAGTAATATAAATAATAATATTAGCCCTGTTAAGAAATATTGTTGGGCACGGGCTCCTCTCAAACTGAGATCGTTTAGACTGTCTTGACTTATTTGATGTAAAAGAATCTTCCTACTAGTCTAAGGTCCACTTGGATGAACTAGAGTTAGCGTTACCTATTAACTAACTCGTGGTTATAACGGTAAGTTGAATTTTTGTGCGTGTGTGTGTGTGTGAATGATCTACGCTGTTAGCCGCGGGGCTTTACAGCTTCACCGGACAATAGGGCGAGCGTGCAACCACTACGCTGGAGCCAGAATGGTAAGAAGCAACTAGCTCAAGGGCGCCTCAAGGAGGAACGGTCTCGGCTTGAGCAGTCGCTATGAGGGAGGGCATATACATATAGGTGCTCAGCACCGGCCGGCAGGCTGTTAAGTTGAAGGCAAATTCGTGCCGCCTGCAGGGAAACTTATGTACATTTTATTTAAATCTACTAATAATCCAGATTAGACAGCAGCTTCCACTGAAAAAATGTAATGAGCTTGACTAGTCTCTACTTGTGTTTTACTTATTACAGTCTCTCAACTACAAATTTTTGATCATCTACCTATGGTGTGATGCCTACAATCAACATCACAACAACAAGTTCACTATTTGGCAGTTTTAATTATGTGTAGGTATTTTTATTCATAGCATTACAAAAAAAAACATGTCACACTTACAACCCCAAGCGAAGGTGAGAGAGGTATAATGTGCACGTTCACTTTTCGCCGACGACGTCAGGTCCCATGTATCTAAAAGGGGGTGAGCCTATTGCCATTATACCAGGCACAATCCCAGTCACCGCACTAATACTGGAAATTTTTCTTTCGAATAATTACATTTTGCCTGACATAGGAGTCAAACCCGGGACCTCGTGATCGTTACGTAGTTTATTCCCCACTAGACCAATGAGGCAGTCGTTCATTTATCGCAGTGGTAATTAAGCTGTGAATAAAATTGTCGATATTGTCGAATAATTTGTACAAATTCACGTATCTAGAGTTCGATGGTCAACGAACTGATGTGTATCGCCGCGAACTTCCGCAACTCGTAAATACAACTAGTCATGTTGATCTAGTCTTGTTGAAATTTCGCATTAATTTATCCCTCTCACCTCGATGTGATTATAGTCGGAATGAGGAAAATCGGGATAAGTATAATGTGTATAGTATCCACTCGTTAACAAATAAGTCACGGTAACCTAATCTTCTTCTTCGTCTGAGCGAGTTCCCGGTAGCATCCTGAGCTGTTGCTTCAGAGCCCGGGGCCCGCTTTCTTGCTTTTCCTTCTCCTTTCCGGGTGGTCTTCGGCATTTTTTGTGGTGTGGAGACTTGACTTCGTAATCGATATCCCCAGTCGGTCAGTACAGATCCCAATTATTTAAACTGGTCCTTTTGTTCGACTAGATCTTCACCTATGCGAACGGGGATCTATAGCATTACACAGCATTTACTTACTCTTCACTACATTTAGTTTTAGTTTACAAACCACTGTTTTCGAGCGACTCCTTCTACGCATTCACACGTCACACCAGTCTCCCCCCATCCGCATCCACCTGCGCGATGTCGTTAAGATATATGAGTAGCCACGGAGGCTGCTCATGTGCATCTCTGACCCCGACTTTGATGGAGAAGGTTTTGGTGTCGCCTACAGCGGTTCATATTAAAGAACCGGAACTGCGATACATATCCCGGATAATCTCAATATAGGTCTCTGAAAAGCTTTTGTACCTCTATGCCCACCAGATCACCACGCCGGAAATACAGTCGAAGGCCTTCTGCATGTCCAAGATCATGAAATGCAGAGGCGTATTCTTCGGCCTGTATTTCTCCATGACGACCCTTAAGGCAAAAGCAGCATCCAGAGGCCAGGGCGAAACCCATATTGAGACTCCGAGACTGTACTCTGTCGGATTCGAGAGTCTTTTATCCGCTTAAAAAGTTTCATGGTGTGAGCCATTACCTTTTACCAATAACCTAACTCATTCGATCGGTTGAGTGAATTTTATAAGGCGCAGCATGGTCCTTATCATCATCATGAGCCTACAGCAGTCCACTGCTGGGCATAAACATTATCTTCATTGTATTGATAAATCAAGAAATTCCCGTAATAGCAATTTGCCTATAAATCTCATCGAAGTTTGCGCCTAAAATCCGTTAGATTTATTACTGTATGTTTAAAGGTGAGTCTGTAGACTATTGGTGGTGCTTGTGATAAGATGTCCGACCTAGGATTCAAACCCAAGACCTCGGTATCGCCACGTGTATTATTCGGCACTAAACCAACGAGGCCATTGAAACTAAATCGGAAGTCATTGTCAAAAAATACAGTTAACGTTAGTTATCGTTAGTTCTTTTGTAAAATATTAACTCACATACATTAGTAAATGCTACATCTTTATTATATAACTCCTTTAAAACATTCAAAAAAGGAGAGAAAAAATCTGAAAATAATACTAACATAACCGTTACGAAGCATTCAAAATACCATTTACTTTTACGCAATTCATTCGTGAAATTAAATTTAAAATGCTAAGTAGGTACTTACCCTTATTTTTCTACCATGCAAACAAACGTCTTAATATTTGGTTTTTAAATAATAAACCACAATAGTACCTAGTTTAAAAACAACAATAATTTAAATAAAAATCAATTAATCATTTAGGATAATTAACAAAAAACCAAAACGCAAAACGTAGGTATACTCAAACAAAAAATACTGAATATTACGTAATGATACCTGAGAATTCGGAAGTGAATGCAGTTGACTTCCATTCTGACGCTACATGTGCCTTCGACCGTGAAGCTTTATATTGAGTAACAGTTTACAAAGCACACAACAATATCGTTTGGTATCGTAAACAGGTATAATTATCTTTATACATTTTGTAATACTTATAGTACGCCTACATAATATGCCGGAGACACTTCCGTATTTCTAATGGCTCACTCATAATCATTATAAACATTATCATCAACCAAAAGGCATCCAATGCAGGACACAGCCAAAAGATTGCCTCATCTACCGGATTTATGCTACCAAATTTGACCGGGACGGTTACCATAACTTCTGTAGCAAAACTACATTAATCTTTATTTGTCGTGATAAAAAGACAGAGCTGTAAACTGCGTATATCCACATCTCTTTTTTATACAAAAGTTAGTGCCCAGGTCATTGGTCCACCTTGTAGAGGCCTGCTCACTCCAAGTCTAATAATTTCTTACCCTAATAATATCAAGGTCTCCGTAACCGGCGAGCGTGTATGAGACGAACTATGAGAGTAGAGGAAGCCAGAGAGGTATGTAAGGAAAGAGCCTGTTGGAACTCTGTACTCTCTGCCTACCCCGTAAGGGATCTGGCGTGATGATATAGATAGATAGAATAATATCATTTCGCATAACATTATCCCGTCTGACTCCTTTCCTCACCTCACGTTGTTCCACTTTCAAATCAGCGTATACACTCGTATCTAGACGAATCCGGTTTGTAATATTAATCAAGTGAAACTTCAAAATCATCTGTTACCGAATCAGCGGTTTGTACACTAGTTTTATGATGCTCCAAATATGGATGGTTCTCGGATCAAGTTCATAACGCGGAAGTGAGCCAGTGACGTTGGGTGTCGGCATTAGGTTTATTTCAATTTCCTATAGTACTTTCATATGAGTGAAACTGGCGATGCGCGCCAGGTACTGATTACCCAAGCAGAATCATGTTTCATGTGGATGTTACGCTCTCTGAATGATTTTTCCTTTTAACAATGTCTGGTGACTACAAACGCGAATAAAACTAGAATGTTTCTTTTTTTTATATATATTGTATATTTAACTTTGGAGTGGGAATATTCTCCCCGCGGTTTAGCCAAATACTATAAAAAGATTATAGAGTAAAAGTTAGCAGTTAAAATACTGAAAGTCCTTTTGTATTTTTCTATGCACATCCTAAATGTAAGAACGTTCTATCACGTATATTAAGTAACCAAACAATATTTATGTTTTTATTTTCTTCTCGAAATGACTATCTAGCTAAATACCTTCCTGCCTACCACATATTTGGCCTTTTATTTCGATGTGAAGTAGAAGAAGTTACGGTGTAGGTAAGAACCTGTTGGAACACTGTACTCTCTGCCTACCCCGCAAGGGATCTGGTGTGATGATATAAATAGAAAAATATGTATATCATAGTATATAGATCGACGTCGATAAATTTAAAACAATGAAATAAAAGTATTAGAGTATTTTGTCAATCATTTATTGAAACAACAACAATCGTAAACCTACAATTACGAAATAATAAATAAGCAACCTTAAAACTAAACACTATATACAGAAATTCAGGTCGTATACTTCGCATAATAGTCGCTTTTATGCGGTAGTTTTCGGATCTTCTGTTTGGATACGCATTTAAAACACTTTTTAAGCCAAAAAACGAGTTTCTAAAACAACTGCAGTGGAATATAATGAGTTAAATAATTGTGTGCATGTTGCCAAAAAGAAAGCACTGAGTCGTACACAAAATGCGTCACGTACACTTTACAGTATATCAAAGCGGTCACCGCACAGTTAATTAGCAGAACATAAGAAGCAAAAAAGTCATTCTAAAGTTATTACTTTCGCCCGAAAACCACCATCTTATAGCTCCTTCCGCGAAACCTTCATATCACTTTTAATGCTTTATATTTACAGGAAACAACGCAACGACTTAATGAACATGTGGTTTCAGTTCCTCGCTGTATTTAATAGTGTTGTAGGAAGTCTCGCTATGAGCACCGTGCGCGTCCTTAGGCAAGTAATGGGAGCTGGAACCACCAAAACTGTATTTAGGACCGGAGGCGAAGGAGTTCAGAGAGCCATGGCTGGACACGGGACCTCTGTACGATGAGCTACCTTCCCCGAAACTGCTTGGAGACGAGTGGTGATGGTGTTTGGTGCTCACGTAATAAGGCCTGGTGGAAGAAGCGGCATGAGCGTTATTCGCTGAGTAAGAGGCTGTAGGGAAGCCGTAAGTGGTGCCTGGCGGTGAAGAAATGTGTCCGGAGGATAGAGAACTTACGCCCTCCAAAGACGATCCAAAACCTTCAATTTTAGAGGGTTGATACAGAGATCCGGTGTATTTCGATGAACCACTGCCAAAGCCTCCCGAAGAACCACCGAAACTGGGGCCGTGTCCACTAGCAGAACCGAGAGACAGACCGTGACTACTACCATGGAAACCACCGAAAGAGGGAGCACTGTAAGATCCAGACAGACCAGATGATCCGTGACCACCCTCACTTTGAACTGAAGCGCCCAAGAAAGCAGAGGGCTTAAAGGAATTCTTGCTTGGCGCAACATAGCTAGAGCCTAACTGTTTGTAAGATCCTCCCAAAGAGCTTCCAGCGCCACCGAAAGAGCTTCCAGCGCCACCGAAGGAGCTTCCAACGCCACCGTAAGAGAGTCCGCTCAAACCTTGACCAGCCCCTCCAAGGGAATATCCACTAGCATCGCCTAAAGATTGACCAGAGCTGGCGTAGCTTACGCCAGCGTTAGATTGGGATTCGGGAGTGAATAGAACGGGACCAGTGGAGTAAGACCCGAGGCCTCTTGTGCCAGTAGAATAAGAAGGAGCGTTTGACAATGATTCTGGTGCCAACGTGTATTGTTGAGTGTACTGTTGGAGGCTAGGTGCCGCGTAAGTATACTGAGGATAGGCAACTTCTTGTCCGCCCTGAGCACCCTCGTTACCACCCTGATGGAACTCAGCAACGGTAGTAGATGGCTGCAGCGAAAGTCCGCCAGCATTAAGGCTGTGAGATAGTTGGTTCATGATTTGTGATAGATCACCGGCCGCGAAAGCGCCGCCCTGGTTGGGTTGGAGAGTGATAGGAGCAAGCTGAATGGTGCCGTGTCCATTAGCGGATAATGCGTCTGCTGAGTACTGCAGAGCGCCGCCGGATCCTTGTCCGCCGAAACTGTAGGTGGGTTTGCCACCACCAATGCTGTAGCCAGCGCCGACGCTGATAGCACTAGCGTCACCATGGCCTAATGGAGCCTGGTAGCTTTGGGATGAAAGTGCCGAGCCATATCCCACGGGAGCCTCCCGTTTATCCTTTGGATCTTCCACTTTCTTCGCCAGCACCGCCCATGATGTTGATACGCATAAAAGCGTTGTGAAAACGATCTGCAACAGACAAAAACAATAAATTGTTTATGCGCTTTCATTCCGATAGCTATCAACGTGTTATATGATGTTAAATTATGATAATAATCATAATATTTTACGCAAAGAAATTCCGAAACGGGTTTCCTAAAAACGGAAATACAGCGGCCATTCAAGTGCCAAGTTAACCGGTGACCCGCATGCCAATGTTAAGATTAACGCCCACGTTATAAATTTGATTTCACTTTTTTCCACTTTTACTTTTCATAAACAAATGTGCATATCTTTTTATAATTGTAGACGTACTCATAAAGAGGAGTAAATATAAATTTAATTATTGTGAGACGTTAAGTAATTTACTTTTTAGAAAAAAATACTTAAAATTTAGACTACGTAAGGAAAGTATAACTTGAATTTCAATTGTGTTTTTCTGATTTACAGACCAATTTGGTATTCATATTTAGTAAATAAACTCGAAAGACTATTAAAGTACTAAAAAATATCACAATACTAAAATACTAAATATCGCCTAATATCACACGCACACAAACACTTATTCTAATTCACTAGCTTTTTCTTCATCACCACGAAACGCGAACTCACCGTGAATTTCATTTTGGACGCTTATTTGTTATTCCGGCAGCGTTGACGAAACTAAATCACTGCACGCTGTTCAAAACACAACACAACCAACAGATCAGTAAGAGGGACCGGCCGGCTGACTTGTACAGCCGCCGAATTCGTAATGTGATGTCGCAGTGTTTTCACCGAATTTATAAGAGAGCGAACAGTGGCGTACACCCGACGCCCGCCAGGCGCTGACGGAAGGGTAAAAGTGTATCGGAGGACCCTTTCACTACACCGACTGAAAGAATGGGAGCGGGCCAGCGAGCTTCCGAACCCAACAATGAGGTAATAGAGACCGGAAGGATTGCATCATAAACCGATCACGGTTTGGTGCATTTATCGGCTCAGATGTCATACGGTGGCGGAGGAACGCACGCGAGCCATCCATCGGAACATAATCATAATACAAAGACGTCATAAATGTACAACATAAATATTATTTTATATATTTTTATGGATAAAATATCCGTATTTATTTCATCAGCATCTCAGCCTATACCTGTCCACGGCTGAACATAGGCGTCTCTAATCCTCCGTATTTATTTAATATTGCTTTTGCTCTTAATATTTTTATAGTAAGCAGTGGAGGTCTCGGGTTCAAACCCAGGCACGCACCTCTGTCTTTTCGAAAAGCATGTGCGTATTATAAATTTACTTTGCTTTAACGGTGAAGGAAAACATCGTGAGGAAACCTGCATGCCTGAGAGTTTCTTGAAGGTGTGTGAAGTTCGCCAACCCGCACTGGGCCAGCGTGGTGGACTATGGCCTAAACCCTCTCAGTTAGAGAGGAGGCCCGTGCCCAACGGTGGGACAGTATCTTAACAGGGCTATTACTCGTATTATTATTATATAATATTTTTATAAGTCGTATGTTGATTATTACCATAACTTCACCAATTTCGTATAGTTGTCGGGAGGTAAATAGATAAGAATGCGATCATAGGAGTACAACAAGTATAATACAACCGCTCAGTTAATCGGTGCGGCTAGTAATTATCTGGCTCTATGTTCGAATACTGGGTTGGACAAACGGTTATGTAGTTTTGTCTATGGAAAATTTCTTACCAGTATGATGGCAATAGACTTATCCCCTAATACACTAAACCTGAAACCTTTGCCGAAATTTAGGAGTAGGTGCACAATACACCTCTGTCATCCAAGTTATTGTTATTTTAACGCACTTTTTGTCCCAGAGGATAACTATGATAATAACAGTACAGCCCTTGTTTTGTCGGGTTCCTATTTCCTAGAAGACCTGTACAATCATACAAAAAATAAACAGGCAAAATATCGAGAACTCTTTCTTTCTAATAAATGTGACCAAATATGCAACCATCTCTTGTAATTATTACTTCTATTAACAGACCAGCCCGACAGAACCAGTCTTTGGGTCACAACGATTTGTCCCGTTCTTGGATCGATCCAATAAGCTGAGGGGTCTACACTCAGACCACTAGACCAAATCATCTTCAAACACTACTTCTCAAATCAAATCAAATCAAGTTATTTTGTGAAACAATCAAATCAAATCAGTTTATTTTGTGTTTGCCATTTTAAGGACCATTGTTAGGTAACATCTCAGTAACTGGGATCTATATACCCATCAAACACATAGGATAAGACTTTCTACTAACAGACTGTCTCGTTCGTCTAGTGACGTATAGTACAGCCGTCGATAACAAAGCCTTGGGTTCGAATCCGATCGGTAAGTTTTATTGAGGTTTTTCTATAGAATAATTCTCAGAGTTAGCCAGGAGTCTTGAATGATACTCAGTTAAAATGGCAATAGACACATTCCCTTATTCATTTTTCAAACGAAAAATGAAATGTGCCGACACCATTAATTAATCCTGGGTCATAAGTGCGTTTACCAATATAAACATAAAATTAACATACACAAACACCCAGACAGAAACAAGTATTCGTTTATCACACAAAGATTTATTTTTTCTGCGGTGATCGAACCCGCGACTACTAAATCCAGTGGGCGAAGCGGCTTAAGCTCTTAAGCACTGGATCAAGCCGTCCGTCAATTCGGCCATAGCATCGTCGGCGAAATGTGGGCGTTGGATAACTATACCTACACAATACACCTCTGCCACCCCCGCTTGGGTTAAAGGCGTGACGGTAACTTTAATTAATTTTACGTGAAGAAACAATATCAACAGGAACTTATCAACATTATCAACAGGAACTTCCTGAAAACGCAGTGATTATATACTCACTGAACTCCAAAATCAAACATTGAAAAAAACAATTAATCTTAACATCAAGTTTATAGTCCTGGCCTTTCTGAATAACAAAGTCAGATGCACTTTCATTCATTGACGTAATTTGTACGCGGCAAAGGCGGTCTGCGTGAAACCGACAGTATGCGTACGTCTAACTGTATAAGCTAACGATCGCTTAAACCAACTCGCAAATGTGGTAATAAAAGTTTTATCGCTATAGATGAGGACATAGTTCATTACCCTGTGTTAGATTAAAATACCTTAATCTGTCTATATCATCACGCAAGATCCCTGGAAGCAGAGAGTACGAATTCTAATCCAAAACATTTTATTCAATTTAAAAAGTTCCGTTACATACATCTTATCTATCTATCTTTGTCTATCTATATCATCACGCCAGATCCCTTACGGGGTAGGCAGAGAGTACAGAGTTCCAACAGGCTCTTTCCTTACATACCTCTCTGGCTTCCTCTACTCTCATAGTTCGTCTCATACACGCTCGCCGGTTACGGAGACTCCTGACTTGTCTTTCAGATAAGACCCGGTCTATTTGGTCATGGTAAAGTAGTCTAGGTCTTCCCCGATACCCACATTCTTCCACTTTCGCATTGTATATCAGTTTTGTTATTCTATCTTCGGACATTCTTTCTATATGCCCGACCAACGGAGCATACCCTTTCTCATCTTTACACCTATACTCTCTTTCATACCTATTTGCTTTCTTCCTACGCTGTTGCGAATACGGTCGGTCAGCTTCACTCCGCACATCTTCCGCAGGGCTCGCATTTCCACCGCATTTATCCTACTTTCATTCTCCTTCCTACATACCCAGCTCTCGCTGCCATATAACAGCGTTGGGACAAGCACTCCATTATGTATGGCCAGCTGCGCCTTTCGGCTTAAGTGCCGGCTCCCAAGTAGCTTTCCCATCGCGCCATTCACTCTGTTCCCTGCACTCGCTCTTCTCTCTATGTCAGCGGTGTATTTTCCATCCTTGCATACATCTTAGATATACGAAATAAATAGAGAAAACGCTTGTGCCTACTTAAGACTCTACCACCCGTACGGAATGTCATTCCTGCGAAGAAGGGCAAAAACTCTACGGCTAGTTTTGAAAAATGAGGTTTTAAAATATGGTTGTCCTTATTATTTATTGTGATCGTGACGTATGGGAGAACCGTACAGAATGAATTCGAAGTAGATTATTTTCTTACAAGCTTCTCTCGGTTTTTCCACTCTCATAGTCTCGTCATACACGCTCGTCGGTTACAGATACTCCTGACCTAACCATCAGATTAAACACGGTCATTTAATGATAGCTCAGATTATATTTTTATAAAACCTAGATGATATAAGTAATCTATCTTCATTTTAGTCAGACTTAATTCATTTCAATTAAAATATTTTACATAATTGTGAAATCTTTTTCACTCTCCGTACACGTAATTGTTAAACAAGAACCATTTTTGTGAATATTCTAAAACGTGAATCATCGTCGTCAACTTCTAGGAGTCTTTTACACGGGACTGAACATAGTCGGCGAAAAGTGGGTATACTCAGTACACCTCTACCACCCCCGCTTGGGAAATATAGGCGTGACGGTGTAATAACTCAATATTTTTATTAAAACTTTTCTCTAACATCTTGAAAAGAGGATATTATTTTTATTGTGATCTTCTAAAGGAAAAATATATATAGAACGATAATGCCACCAGTCCAAACTGGGTCTTTACCTAGCAGTGGCTAGAAGGGGGATAGTATATGTTAATGTACTTAATAATTTAGAAAACAGTATTTAGCGCAGTGGTGCAAAGCTTAAGCCGCTCCACCCACCGTGTCTAAAAGTCGCGGGTTAGATCCCTCACAGGACAAATCTGTGTGATCCACAATTATTTGTTCCGGTCTGGGTATTTGTGTATCTGAATTTTCATGTTTGTAAATGCACCCACGACACAGGAATAAATGCAAGTATGGGGCTACGATATTACAAACAAAAATAATTAATACTAACCTATTAAATATTGCCAAACCCATTAAGTCCATATGACAAACAATTACATAATAGGTGAGGTTATTATCGCAATGTTGCTTGAACGATGTTACATAAATGTACTGACTTAATTAGTAATATTTTTCTACTAAATGCATAATATATGTAAACATTAAGACTAGTCATTGTATATTGCCTATTGGAATTTATTTTATAGAAAAAAGTTACAACATTTCTGTCTTCGTGTTCTATTTTTTAAATATCTTCAAGCTATCACAACATATTTGGCTAATATCAAGTAATGATAGAGTATAAAACTAGGTAAATTATAAAAATATATTCAAAATTGACTTCCTCCCATTACAGCTAAAATATTTTGTGAACTGCTGCCCGGAACTCACAGAGAGACTAATTTCGTAAATCGATAACTACTGAATGAAACTCCAAATTAGTCTATTATATGGCAGACCATGACATATCATTAACATGTTATTCATTCGATCACATTTTCTATTGGCGCATTATGATCAGAGGAGAGATGTAAAACGACGGATGTTTTAAGAATCTTCGATATTTCCTCAGCTCCATTCGAAGTATCCAGCTTTCTCTACATATAATTTTACTGCGTAATTTTGCATGAATATTAAATTTTTAATAGAGGCCGATATTCGTTGGTTTTTTTAATATATTTGGATATTAGTATAATAAGAACCATCGGAATGTGATCGAGAAAGGTGTGTCAGAAGCTACACTATAATTAAGGCTGCAACGAGGCTGAAGATACAGCCTCAGCAGTTAATCCTACTGTCTTACCAATATTATGAATGTGAAAGTTTGTATGTTTACATGTTCGGTTGTTTAGATTTTGTTACTTTATCACACAAAAACGGCTTAACGGATTTGGATGAAATTTGGCACACAGATAGTTAAATTACTTGGATTAACACATAGGATAATTTTTATCGCGGAAAAATTTAATTTTCTTGCCGCGGAACGAAGTCGCGGGCAAAAACTAGTATTTTAAAAAATCGAGTTATACTAACACTCTTTAAATTTATTGTATTTGTTCAGACACCACGCCAAAACCAGTAAATCGACTTGGGTGTACATTTAGACTTAACTATACACCAGTAACATCATTCTGCACGGGTTAAGGAAGGTAAGTCCAAATCAAGCGCTGGCATCAAACATCGAAAACAAAAAACGTACGACTGGAATAAGTGTATAAGAAAATTATGAGAGTATCCCCAAGTGACATTTCATACACATTTTTTTTTTTATTCCATTTTAATTTAGCGTGGCAATTCTGTCAGCGATCTAGGCACCCTATAATAATATTAGCCCTGTTAAGAAACTGTCCCACTGTTGGGCACGGGCCTCCTCTCAAACTGAGAGGGCTTAGGCCATAGTCCACCACGCTGGCCCAGTGCGGGTTGGCGAACTTCACACACCTTCGAGAAACTCTTAGGCATGCAGGTTTCCTCACGATGTTTTCCTTCACCGTTAAAGCAAGTGATAATTAATTTTTAATACGCACATGCTTTCGAAAAGACAGAGGTGCGTGCCTGGGTTTGAACCTCTCGGGTTCACCTTTGACTTTGCAGTCCAACGGTCTAACCACTAGGCTATCACGGCACCCTATAATGATAGAATGAATGTAGATAGATTGATTGGTGAACTCAGCGATGCTATGGTAGGTTGCTCAATTGATGGAAAATTCATCAATAATATAAGCTATGCCGATGACATGGTATTGCTGAGTCCATCAATCAATGGTCTGCGCAAACTAATTGCGATCTGTGAGCAGTACGCGGAGACCCATGGCCTTAAGTATAATGCAATGAAAAGCGAGTTAATGGTGTTTAAAGCCCGTAACAAAACATACGACAGCCTGCCACCAGTCACTCTAAAGGGTACACCACTTAAAAAAGTCTCGCAATTTAAATATTTGGGGCACTGGATCTCGGAGTCACTGCATGATGACATAGACGTAGAGAGGGAACGCAGAGCATTATCAGTTAGAAGTAACATGTTGGCTCGTAGGTTTGCACGGTGTAGCAACGAAGTTAAGATAACATTGTTCAGGGCTTACTGTCAGACGTTCTACACGTGCAGCCTGTGGGTCAGATACTCACAGAAGAGTCTGGATGCTCTGCGAGTCCAATATAATAATGCGTTTAGGAGTGTGTTGGGGCTGCCCCGATTCTGTAGTGCATCGGGGATGTTCGCGAAGGCCAGAGTAGATGGTTTTCATGCCATCCTGCGTAAGAGGGCCGCATCCACGTTGTCGCGAATGAGGGGCAGCGCCAATACTCTCCTAAGCATACTGGCTAATCGGCTGGATGGCCCATTTATTCGGCACTGGATAAGTATTCATAATTCATACATGTCCAGTGCCAAATAAACAAAATAAAATAAATAAAATCTAGATATAAGTACTAACATAGTCTGTAAGAAGATTGTTACTAACAAATTATGGATTTTTTATCTGATAATAAAAATTATTATTATTATTATTATAACCTTAGTATAAATATTATTACACTGTGCTGCAACTGAGAGCATTGCGAACTATTAGGCCCTTTATAAATAATATCTTTCTATATTTTTATAGTCGCTCGTTCTTTATTTTAATATTTGTTTATTGTATAAAATGGTTCATATATTATGTGTTGATAACATATTTTTTAATATCGGAAACTAGAACATTTGTATTACTTACTTCATAAAAATATCATACTTAGTTATTATTATAGCTACGAATACCAGTCAATTGGATGTCAGGTTTACCGCATTTATAGTATAAAATTGTTCCATTAAAATTGAAAGTAGGCAACTAATACGCAGGTATGATTGTTTCCTCCTCATCATAGCTGTTATGTTGTATTATTTTGACAACGTTAAAACTATCAGTGCCATTGTTGCACACTTTCTTAAATTCCCATAATAATAAGACAGCGCACACACTTATCTAAGGTCGTTTTTTTTTTAAACCGGAGGAAAATCCGTTTGGTAGTTATTGAGTTTATCGCGGTCAGATAGACAGACTGACGCGGCGCGGGACTTTGTTTTTTAATATGTAGTGATATAACGTGACAACTAAAGACAATAAAATGCATACAATTAAGAAATAAATGCATAAACAAAATTCATTCATTTTGTTCGTTTATTTATTTCTCAATCGTATCAATTTCATTGTCTTACGCCATATTTGTTTGTATCAAATAAAAAAAAAAATAAAGCTTTTACAACTTCTTAAGGCTGGATGAATACAACATTAAAAAGCATTGTTGTTAAAAGATCTTATTGTTGTTAACAGGAAAAGCTATAGTGCATTTTTATGTCGACCAATTTTCCATTTTATGTACGTCCGGTCCAATTAAACGTAAATACTGAGGTCGTCTCCTAGGTTGGTAGATATGATTTAGTTTAATTAGCTATTTTTGTAGCCTTTGTTTCTTGTGTAAGTAGGCTTTAATAACAGAAATGCAGCTATACGCTTGTTCGCTATATAATATTAGCCCTGTTAAGAAACTGTCCCACTGTTGGGCACGGGCCTCCTCTCAAACTGAGGGGGTTTAGGCCATAGTCCACCACGCTGGCCCAGTGCGGGTTGGCGAACTTCACACACTTTGATAAACTCTTAGGCATGCAGGTTTCCTCACGATGTTTTCCTTCACCGTTAAAGCAAGTGATAATTAATTTTTAATACGCACATGCTTTCGAAAAGACAGAGGTGCGTGCCTGGGTTTGAACCCGAGACCTTTGACTTTGCAGTCCAACGGTCTAACCACTAGGCTATCACTGCTATATTTATTTATATTTAGAATTATTGTGTGACAGCACAATGGGGTGATAACTCAAGATGCGTAGCTTAGTATATAAAGAAAGAAAAACATTTATTTGACCAACACACTACAGAACCGAGTAAAAAGATAGTTAAGTAAAGTACGGCACAAGTTGTGTGGGGCAAAACAGGACTCTGCCTCAGCATATTGCTGCACTATGGTTATAGTGCAGCGCTGGTATTCTGGAAGAACCTTATATATCTTTCGGGACCCAACAATACACAACATCCATTAAGGCACAATAGTCACTCCTTTTAAAAAAATAGGTAGCCCTGCAATAATTAGGTATAAGCAACGCGTAGGTGCGTTTACAAACATGAAATTCACATACACAAATACCCAGACAGTAACAAATATGTGTAGATTTGTTTTTTTTTATATAAAAACGTAGCATCACACTAGAAATTATTCCTGTGTCGTGGATGCGTTCGCAAACATGAAAGTTCACACACAAATACCCAGACCGAAACAAATAATTGTGGATCACACAAAGATTTGTCCCGTGCGGGAATCGAACCCGCGACTATTATATACATTGGGCGTAGCGGCTTAAGCTCTTAACCACTGCGCTAAATCGTCCGTCAAACAACAAATATTCGTTTGATCTACACATATCTACATACGGGGACCAAACCCGCGCCTTTTTTTTCTTTTATTTAGGTACAACAAACAGCCACATTCACGTAATGAGTACACCGTATTATATGCATAAAGTACTACAAATATGACCAACCCCGTTGTACACATATTGCATATGAAAAACAAAATTAGGGGCAATGTACACAATCAACGCAGGACTTTACGGTAGTTTGTTCCAAATCGACACTCAATTGATTTGATCTGTTTTTCCTTTTGTTTAAAATCTCGATGTAGTGTAAACCACTTAATTGCAAAGACTAAAGTTAAGGAGGCTTAAGTAATAAAATCTGACAAGGTAAATAAAAGTGACAAGCAATACCTCTGTGATTAAAATGTAACAATGGCAATGTAACATAATTAGATCACAATTCACAGCCACTCGAAGCTATTTCATCGATTATATTTTTTTTTTCTTCTCGCCTCTTCCAGTGGGTGGTACAGTGGATCAAGTTTTCAACACTTACGTAACCGTACTTCAGTACCAGGTACCTTATTTACACATTTACTGTTACGTATGTCTTACTTCTGCAAACTGCGTGTCAAGCCTTATGTACTCGCGGTCTAAATAATTAAGTATTACATAAACCATTGTTGTGTTCCGATCTGACATTGATCGCATATACATATTCTGTGTATTGTTATAACCTCAGAATTAATGTTGTGCAATTCACAAGCATGACTTAAAATCTAGATTTCGAGACAATAGCTTTAGAATGCGGTTGGTCCATCTAGCTATGATATCTATCAGATAAAATTTTATTTTAATGTTGCCACAAAAACATACACCTATGCATAAAAATATCATCACATTAGAATCCTCTAAAGTTGCTTTTTAGAACAATTGATACTTTGTCAGTGGTCTAGAGGCAGCAGGAACAGAAGCAGCAGCACCAACAGCAGCGGTAGCTTAAGAGCTTAACCCGCTCAGCCCACTGGTTCTAGTCGCAGGTTCGATGCCAGCACGGGACAATCTTTGTGTGACCCACAAATGTTTGTTTTGGCCTGGGTGTTTGTATATATGAATTTCGTGTTTGTTAACGCACCCACGATACAGGAATGGTTCCTAGTGTGGGATTACGTTTGTGGGGCACGTTTAGAAAAAAAATCCAAAAATATTTATTTCGTAATTTAAAATCATATTACAGATTACCCGTATTTAGAGACTCCTTTTAAGTATATAATACTTGTACCTGTGTTTTTTAGTATTGGTTTCATCCCTCATTTTGGCTTCTCCCCATTGTCGTATATGTCTTTATGTGGTCTGAGATTGCTAGTTTCTTAACTATATCAGTAACTACTTATCTACTACAGAACAATGCCGTAGCACTATCATCTTTCATCATCATCAGCCCGTATCAGTCTACTGCTGAACATAGGCCTCTCCCAAGGCATGCCCTTGAGCCCGGTCTTCGGCTCTTCTTCGCTGCGTATATCGTCGCTTCACCTGACTGCAGGGCGTCCCACACTACGTTTCGCGGTCTTCATTCAAGAATACGTCTTACCCAACGGTTATATGTTCTTCAGCAATGGCGTACTGATCCTGTGAGCTATGTCGATGACCTTGGTTCTCTGTCGGATCACCTCATTCCGGATGCTTCAGAGAAACTCCGAGCGTAGCAGAAACTCCGACCATAGCAGAAACTTCGAGCATAGCAGAAACTCCGAGCATATCAGAAACTCCGACCATAGCAGAAACTTCGAGCATTGCATAAACTTCGAGCATAGCAGAAACTCCGAGCATAGCAGAAACTCCGAGCATAGGAGAAACCCCGAGCATAGCCGAAACTCCGAGCATAGCAGAAACTCCGAGCATAGCAGAAACTACAAGCATAGGACGGCGAAAGATGCCGAAGCACTAACTTATCCTAAAATATAACCCAGTTTATACATATATATTATAATCGACATCGTCAATCGAAAGACGGCCCCCAAAGATCGCCACGATGAACAGGTTTATGCTATAAACATCCCAAAAAGATGTTAACTGTTTGAGATAAACACTGTATTTCACGTTCTGTATTATTTTAAAGTCTTATACTTTATATTCATTATATTGTGTGCTTTTTATTGCTCTATGTAAGTGCACTATCTACCTCAAACTCAAATAATTTATTTTGTGTAAGCCATTAGGGGGGGGAGGGCGCTTACAAATAGTCAATTTACGTGTTTTTAATTCTAATTTAACTACAAATCTACCACCGGAACGCAGCCTACAATAAGAAGACCCGGCGAAGAAACTCGGCGGGCTTGTCTTTTTTATTTAATTATCTTCCTCTTATTTCTCTTCTTTTTTTTCAATCCTATTGTGTATACAATGTGAAGGTTACAATTAAATAGTTTACGATCTAGCTTCAGTGTGATACCTTACGATATGAATTTAATTATGTTATTTGTAAAGTGTCTAAGGGATTCCAGATGAACCACTCTCTACAAGCAGCATCCGTTCACGAGTATGACTATTGGAACAGCCATCATTCGCCTCGACCTATCCGAAACCATCCTACCAAACGCACTTATGTACGCATAAATATGTTAATAACACGCATTAAAATGTTATTGTACATATAAGCATGCTTTGTTAAGAAAAAATATTATGTGTGAATGTATAACTTGTGTAGATAGTGTTGTGTATTATGATAATAAAGACTTAAAACTACATAAGTGTGTACATTAAAATACATAGGCTGTAATTAATAGAACTGAATATAGTTTTAGCCATTAGTGGTGTAACAAATTGTCTAGTGATATAGACAGGGAAGGTATCAAAATGTGTGCCATGCCAAATAACTTAACTATAGTCTATTCCAATCACACTTTAAAACTTTTTAAACAAACCATCACCATTTTGCATTTTGTATCATATTGCAATCTATAACTAGTGTAATATGAAGGCGACAGTATATTCGAAGACATCGAAATGAAAATGCTGTAAGCAAGAAATCGACGTTTCTATGTTGGGTAAAAAAAGTTTTGAAGTTTGATTGGAATAGACTATAGAAGAATCATAAAACGTATTGACTCGTATTTTTTTAACTTACCGTAATTAATCAATTGTATTCTGTTTATGAAAAAAGGGAAAAGAAAATATACTTGAGTGTAAGCCATATAATAAGAATCGATGATTGAAACTTTAGGATAAAAGGTGGCATTATACTACTAATATTATAAATGTGAAAGTTTGTATGTTTGTTACTAATTCACACCAAAGTGGCTGAACGTATTTGGATAAAATTTGGCTCACACATAGTTTATTTCCTAGATTAACACAAAGAATAATTTCGGGAAAATTTAAGATTCCTGAGTTTCAGGCAAAAACTAATAATTAATAAAACTTACGACTGTAAAAAAATACAGGACCTGAATTTCTGAATATGATAGGAAAAATGACAAAACAGATATACAATGCGAAAGCGGGAGGATGTGGATGCCGGGAAAGACCTAGACTATCTTACCATTACCAAATAGATCGTGTCTTATCTGAAGGGCATGTCAAGAGTCTCCGTAACCAGCGAGCGTCTATGAAAAGAACAAAGAGAGTGAAGGAAGCCAGAGAGGTATAAAAGGAAAGAACCTGTTGAAACTCTGTACTCTCTGCTTACCCCGCAAGGGATCTGCCGTGATAATATAGATAGATAGAAAAATGCTTGATGGCGATCACCTCTACGACCTTCGTACATACACGTAATAAGTTAGGTGCTCGTCTATCAAATTAATTTGACAGGAGCTAAATTGACTACCAACTGTAGTCAGAGCGGCCTCGAACCAGCGCCTGTAGCCAAGTGGACAATCTACAGTCGTTCACGCTAATAGAAAGCGAAAAAATGTAAGGGAATGACATTTTGCAAAGAAAAGTCACGTGGTCAAAACAATGCGCTATCGATTGCGACAATAGAATAGAAACAAAATGTTTGCCACTTGTCTAGGCCCTCAGATGGTTTGAGACCGGTCTGACTACAGTTGAAATGTATTTTTGCAAATACCAAAATACATTTCACATGCGCCCGTTTGTAAACACTAGTTTTAGGTAACATTTGTTACCTTTCGCTCCCATTCGAAACAAAAAAAGAATTGTAAATAAAAAAACTGTAACAAATTTAATCTCAAAATCATAATCAATGAACCGGTTTCAAATGTACATTACCGTTGCTCGAGTAATTACACAGAATCTTGCCCCCAAGATTAATTTCAAACTGTCTAGATATTTTCAGACAGTGTTCGTGCACCGATAAATGTTCTCGTGATCAGTTAATAATTATAATCATAAGCTGTTTGAGATTAGTGAGAAGTGAATGTGCGAAATGCTTGGAGTACCATATAAATATGAACCATCTCTTTTGTCATATGAACCTTGTGTAATTTCGTGATTGCAAAAAAAAAGGAAATAAATAAGTGTCATATAAATTTCTTGGAAGATCCAATTTCTTTTTTTTAAGCAGGTCACGCCTATATTTCCCAAGCGGGGGTGGTAGAGGTATACTGTTTTTCTAATGAAAAATTCCCGGTATCAGTCCGGAGTCTGGAATTCAGCCCTCTATTGCAGGGGCCCTAGCATTGTCGACGAAAAGTGGGTGTAATCGGTACACCTCTGCCACCCGCTTCCCCATATAGGCGTGACGGTGTATGTAAAACAAACATTTGTAAATACCCCCGCAAGGTTTATGCAAAATGAATAATTTGAGTTTGAGTTTTACGCATCCACCTTTTACCAGCGACCTTCACCAGCTCATCGGTCCGTCTACTGAGGTCTCTTTTCATATTAGTACATACCCCATACTTCCGCCCCATATTTATATTATACTAGTTTCTGTCCGCGACTTCGTCCGCGTGTGTATGTGAGTGATGTACGCTGTTGGCCGCGAGGCCTTTACAGCTTCACCGGACTTAAGGGCGAGCGTGCAACCACTACGCTAGAGCCAGAAGGGCAAGGGGCGACATACTCGAGGGCGCCCTCGGTTGGGACAGGCGCTGTGGGGGGACGGGGTGCACTACTAAGTGCACCGGTCAACCGCCGGCTATGGGACGGGCTCTACGACTACGTCGTCGTCGCCCGTATTCTTAGCGAAAAGAAGGGATGACAAAGCATCGGGGGGTCGGTGAGAACATGTCACGGCCGGCGGTGGCTGCAGGGGTCGGGGGGGGACTTCGTCCGCGTTGAGTTTAGACAGGGACTTGACATTACATTTTTTGGGGGATAAAAAGTATCCGATGTGTTAATTCATGTAAAAGACAATCAGTGTGCCAAATTTCTTTGAAATCTGTTCTGTCGTTTTGCGTGATTGAGTATCAAACATCCAAACTTTCACATTCATAACACTTAATATTAGTAGGATTATTAATACAATTACAGATATACAATGCGAAAAAGGATGTAGGTACCGGGCAAGACATAGACTATCTTACCATTTCCAAATAGACCGTGTCTTATCTGAAGGGTCTCCATAACCGGCGAGCGTGTATGAGACGAACTATGGGAGTGGAGGAAGCCAGAGAGGTCTGTAAGGAAAAAACCTGTTTGAACTCTGTACTCTCTGCCTACCCCGCATGAGAACTGGCGTGATAATATAGATAGATAGGATTATCAATTTACATCCAAACTCCATTTCATAGTTCCCGACATCTAACCGTCCCGCTTATTAGTAAGGCGCGGCGCGAGCGCAGTTTAATTCACACTACAAAGTGTGTATAAACGAAATTGCTTTCTTATGGTAATGTGAAAACACCATGTGTTGGCCATGCGGCCGAGAGTACAAGTGTGAATGATGAGTGCCAACCACGCCGTGCTTCGTGGTGCCAACGTTTATCGATCGAACAGCCGTGGATTACTGGTCGATAGTTTATTGACGTTGTGTTACAATGTATGCTGGTAATACTTGATGTGGTAAAACATTGCATATCACAAGAACTAATTTTACATATTGAATTTATCGAAATATAGGTACCGAAGGTACCCAGAAATTCTCACGGAGATAGCTAAATAAATGGACAGCTCGCTTTATTGCACTAATATATTTTGTTATTATTGTCAATTACTTAACGGAATACGTCGTGAAAAAACCAAAGAAAACGATCATTGATACTCATGATCTCGTATGTATGTAAATTGTAACGGTTTGCGTTTTAGGGACTTACACAATGAAATTGTTATAATCGATATGTTGCTTTTCAAAATTTACAAAATCGGTTTCCGATTTTCTACGAATCTATTATTCTATGTATCTTATCCGTGTGGGGACGGATCAAGAATACAGTCTCCCCACCGCATGCTGGCCTAACAGCGGGTCGTAAGAGGCGACCAAATCCAGCAACAAATACCGCAAGCGGTAGTTCAAGCGAGGCAGTACTCTGGTGCCACACCGGAAGAGGGCTCGCTTGGGCTGAGTGTTGCCGGAAGCAGGGCACCACTCTATGGAATGGCGTTACACATGGCATCCAAAGCCCTAGTTAGTTGGGTTACTGCTAGGAGATCATAGCCCACAGGTGCCGTAAGTGGTGCCTAAGGGGCTTGTAAGATGAGAGGATGGGCAGCAGCGTCCTCTTAATACCTACTAACGCTATACTGCGATCGCCAACCCGCCTGCCAAGCGTGGCGATTATGGCATCATCCCCCTAATGACATCCACAAATATTAAACGGCCCCCAGTCCCCGGCGGCCCCGCTAGTCCTGGCCACGGTAGCAGCCACGGTAACGGCGGGGCAGGGGGTGCTAAGTATCCCCGGAAGAGGCATGGCTACCGACAACGAAGAGCATTGGCCCTGGCAACTTTTAACACGCGCACACTGCGAACTGACGAAAAGATCGACGAGTTAGAGGAAGAATTGAGCAAGTTACACTGGGATATCATAGGATTATCTGAAGTCTTAAATCCGGTAACTTGCTCTATTTCCGGGAGGGCGACCAGCAGTCCCAGGGTGGTGTCGGGTTTATAGTCCTCAGGTCTCTCGTGAACAACGTTGTCAAGATCGAGAGTGTGTCGACCAGGTTAGCGTACCTGATATTCAAAATGACTGAAAGGTATTCACTGAAAATTATACAGGTATACGCACCGACTTCGACACACCCCGACGATGAGGTAGAGGCTATGTATGAGGATATATCTAGAGCCATACATACCTCTAAAACTCACTACACCGTTGTCATGGGGGACTTTAACGCGAAACTGGGCAGACGAGGTGAGAGTGGGAACCTTTGGTACTGGACAACGGAATCCCCGGGGCCAAATGCTGGCTGACTTCATGGAGAAGGAGGGACTCTTCATGATGAACTCTTTCTTCCAGAAGCGGGAACACCGTAAATGGACCTGGGTGAGGCCCCGATGGTGTTACAAGAAACGAGATAGACTTCATCATGTCGACGAGGCGACACATATTCAATGATGTCTCTGTGATTAACGCAGTTAAAACTGGAAGTGATCACCGACTAGTAAGAGGCACATTGAATATCAACTTCAAGCTTGAAAGGTCTAGACTGATGAAGTCTACACTCCGTCCAGCACCTGTCCAGATTCAGGAGCCCGATAGCTTTCAGCTCGAACTGCAGAATCGCTTCGAAGGTCTAGGTGAGTGCATAAACGTGGACGATTATAACAGCAGGTTAGTGGAAACTGTCCATACGGTCGGGCTCAAGTTCTTTAAAACCAACCGTACAAAAAGAACCAAAAAGCTCTCAGGCGTTACCCTCAAGCTTATGGAGGAAAGACGCAGGTTGATCTTGCAGTCTCCAGAAGAAGTTTCCGAATGCCAGCGGCTCAATAGGCAGATCTCTAAGTCTCTAACTCGCGATGTACGCGAGTATAATACTGAAAAAATAAGAGAGACTATCGAGCGCAACAAAGGCCCTAAAGTGTTTGCATGGGATCTATCGGACAGAGCCGGCTGAGTAAGCTGAAGACCGGAGACGGCAGGATTGTATCCTCTACACCGGAACTCTTGAGGGAAGTCGAGAAGTTCTACGGCCAGCTTTACAAATCAGTACAATCACCTGTCAAGAATCCGGCTATAGACCCAAGAGCCAAATTGACCCGACACTATACCGATGACATCCCGGACATCAGTCTGTGCGAGATTAGTATGGCTCTCAAACAGCTCAAGAACAACAAGGCGCCAGGCGATGACGGTATAACAGCCGAGCTTCTCAAGGCTAGTGGAAAGCCGATATTAAGGGGTCTCCAGAAACTATTCAACACCGTCATCCTCGAGGGCAAAACGCCACAGTCATGGCGCGGAAGTGTGGTGGTTCTCTTCTTCAAAAAAGGTGATAAAACCCTCTTGAAGAATTATAGACCCATCTCACTTCTGAGCCACGTCTATAAACTGTTTTCGAGAGTCATCACGAATCGTCTCGCGCGCAGACTAGATGACTTCCAGCCTCCCGAACAAGCCGGTTTCCGAAAAGGCTTCAGCACCATAGACCACATTCATACGCTGCGACAGGTCATACAGAAGACTGAAGAGTATAACCTGCCACTATGCTTAGCGTTTGTGGATTATGAGAACGCCTTCGATTCGATCGAGACTTGGGCTGTACTACAGTCTCTCCAGCGGTGCCAAGTTGACTACCGGTATATCGAGGTGCTGAAGAGTTTGTACGAAAACGCTACTATGTCAGTCCACCTTCAGGACCAGAGCTCGAAACCTATTCAACTGCAGCGTGGTGTAAGACAGGGAGACGTTATATCCCCGAAACTGTTCTCCGCCGCGCTGGAAGATGTCTTGAAGAAGCTGGAAGAAGCTTCTGGACTGGAGAGGACTAGGTATCAACATCAACGGCGAGTACATCTCTCACCTTCGATTTGCCGATGATATCGTGCTCATGGCGGATACCCTGGAAGACCTCAGTGCCATGCTCGACGACCTCAGTAGAGTCTCTCAACAAGTAGGTCTTAAAATGAACATGGACAAGACGAAGATCATGTCAAACGTCCATGTAGAACCAACTTCTATAAAGGTTGGAGACTCTACGCTCGAAGTTGTTGACGATTATATATACCTGGGATAAAGAATCCAATTAGGTAGGTCCAACTTCGAGAAAGAGGTCAATCGTCGAATCCAGCTCGGTTGGGCGGCGTTCGGGAAGCTACGTAACATCTTCTCGTCCAAAATTCCGCAGTGTCTCAAGACAAAAGTCTTTGACCAGTGTGTGTTGCCAGTGATGACTTACGGCACTGAGACATGGTCGCTTACGATGGGCCTCATAAGAAGGCTCAAGGTCACCCAAAGGGCGATGGAGAGAGCTATGCTCGGAGTTACCCTGCGGGATCGAATCAGAAACGAGGAGATCCGCAGGAGGACGAAAGTCACTGACATAGCACTCAGAATTGCTAAACTTAAGTGGCAGTGGGCGGGGCACATCGCTCGTAGAACTGACGGCCGTTGGGGCAGAAAGGTTCTCGAATGGCGACCACGTACCGGAAGACGTGGAGTGGGTAGGCCCCCTACAAGATAGACCGATGACCTGGTGAAGGTCGCGGGTAGAAGTTGGATGCGTACAGCACAAAGCCGGTCGTTGTGGCGGTCTTTAGAGGAGGCCTTTGTCCTGCAGTGGACGTCTTTCGACTGAAGATGTATCTAAAAATTAGCAGTTTTTGTAAAACATGTGATTCTATGTTTCCAAAAGTAAAATTATAGACTCTACACTTTAACCTCACAATTCGACTAAGATATATCAATAAAATATGGCTATATACACTGAATCAATTTATCTTCGGCTTTGAGAACAACGGACGTAATATACCCATATTATTTACCTTTTCATTATATTTTTTCTGTATGAACTTAATGATTTTAAGCCTTTTCGAGACGTAACTACTAGTTCCAAGTTTCTCTAAGGTAGATCTCCAAATATGACTAAAATTGAACAAAAACTAACATAAGCTTTTATCCAGCACAAAACACAACTTAACTAACATAATGCAGGTCAGTTACATGCGGACGAAAATTTCGCTTTTATAAGGCGTTCCCACAGTAAATACATCAGACGAAAGTTTGTGTAATAAAATCAATAACAATTATCCAAGTCCATGCTATTTAAAATTAATATCAACTCTATTGTAGTTGTATAAGGATAATATTTCACTGCCTGTGGTAAAGTACTCAAACAGTTTTCCATCTAACTCTAACTAGCTGCACTGTTCCTTAAAGTCTAAAAAAATATTTGAGTCGCGCCCCACACTAAGAATTATTCCTGCGTCGTGGGTGCTTTTACGAAAATGAAATTTGCACACACATACGCTTAGAACGAAACAAGTATTTGTGGATAACACAAAAATTTGTCCAATTAATCGGCTCTGTAGGCTCTTTCATGAGGCGAATAATATGAAACAAGTTGGAAACAAGGGAAGACGTGCCATGAAGGCACGTAGGGATACATCCCCCGCGAGAGGACTGACGTGCAAATAATAATAAAATATTATTTATTTAAAAGCAAAAATGGACTTTGTATTTGCTGAGCTTTGACTGACCTTTGTTAGGTATAGCACGCCTTTTTTTTCTTAAAAAAACGTAGCCCCACACTATGAATGACCCTTGTGTCGTGGGTGCGTTTACAATCATGAAATTCACATGCACAAATACTCAGACTGAAACGAATATTTGTAGGTCACACAAAGATTTGCCCAATACGGTAATCGAACCCGCGACTTATCAATTCATTGAGCGAAGCGAATCAAGCGCTCAAACACTGGACCAAGCAGTCCGTCATTTAAAAACAATATATTTATATTTAATTACTATAATCAATTTACTGTTTGTAGAAGTGGTCTAAGTAAAGGATTAGTTATTTTATCTTAAGAAACGTAACATATAAAGATGTGGTTATTGCTATAATGATTTAATGACACAAAGAACAAGAAATTTGCCCGCCTAATCAATGCAGAGGCATCATTGATTCTGATATATTCATTCTACCACCATTTCAAAAGCCTGTTAATAGTAGAAACGGCGCCCTTAATTCCCTTTGAAATAGCCGCTAAAACAAAATACCCAATAAGTATTTACCTAACGGAGTAGGTTTCAACTGCGTCTTGCATTTAGTATTACAGTGTAACGACCTACCGCATGACGTCAACTTTTGTTTCCATACGTGCTCGAGAAAGTAGTATCTAATATATTACTCACGCGCCGATTGTGCTTGTATTAAATGCCTTTGTATGATCAATTACTCATTACACCTTTAGCACGGCTTCGCACGTATTGACCTAGTTTTTGATTCGGCGTTAAGACCGGTTAGTTTTAAACAAACATCTTAACCAGTGAAAGAGTTACTACTATAAGTAGATTTCGACCTACATCAAGCTGTGTAATGATATGTAGGTCTTCATTTATTTTTACTATCACCAATTAGGGCTTCCGTTGCTTAATAGTTTCATGTTTCGTCCTTGGCGTTAAAAAAATATGTGTTAGGTACAATAGGTATATGCAAGGGGGGCGGGTCCATAGCCACAACAAGACGTATTGATATCAACGGTAAGAGATCTGATAAATCTTTGGTGACCTTGGGCGTTCCACTAGGTTCCATCCTCGGGCCCTTCCTGTTTTTAATATACATTGTTTTGTTGGCAGATGATACATCTCTCTTTTTTAAATTAAAATACAATTACAAAGTTATGACGATGTGAGTAGAGAAATTACCAGAGTTGTGCATTGGTTTAATTTTAATAACCTCCTACTTAATGAGAAAACTAAGTGCATCAAGTTTTCGACACCAAGAAGCAACATGAGGCAAGTAGGAACAAATGTACAACTAAATGGAGTCGACTTGGATGTTGTTGAATCAACTTCATTTCTAGGTATTACTATAGTTGCCAAATTACAATGGAGCGAACATATTCATAAATTATCGAGTAAGTTAAGTTTGGCAGCATATGCAGTTAAAGGAATTAGACTCCTAACTGATGTTGAAACGGCTAGAATCGTTTGTTTCAGTTATTTTCATAGTATCATGTCCTATAAAATTTTGCTATGGGGGAGCTCTGCAGACCTTAATACTATATTTATACTGCAGAAAAGGGCCATTAGAGCCATCTACAATCTCTTAAAGATAAATTTAAGATAATAAACATTCTAACTGTTATATCCCAATTTATATATCAAAACTTGTTATATACAAAAAAGAATATCGATGAGTTTGAAAAATTGAGTGACATCCATACTGTAAATACTCGGAATAAAAATAATCTCGCTGTACACGTGTGTCACGCGTCTCCACAGAATCAGCAAATCGTTCATGGGCCAGTGTATACGTTTTTATCACAAACTTCCCCACGATATTCGAGATTTGCCAATTAATAAATTTAAAACATGTTAAGAGAAAAAAAAGGTCGCTGGGACAGACTGGATGCGGAAGTGCAATGGCGCGTGCTAGGCGCTCCTAACACGCGCCATTGCACACGGTCCTCCGCCTTAGGCCTCTGCCTATGGAGAGCAGTGGACTACGATAGGCTGATTGATTGAAATTTAAAACCATAATATATAACCACATTATAATATCTTTGCTTGCGGTGGCTATCTGGCGCGGGGAGAGGGAGATGGAAGGGAGTGATCCCTTCCCTCCAATATGGTTGAAGGGACTGATGGCTGTTTCAGTAGTCATACTCGTGAACAGGTGCTGCTTATGGAGACTGGTCTATCTGGAATCCTTTAGACACTCTTTAAGAATAACTTTTTTAGTCTCACATCTCGGTCGAATGGCATGACACTGGAGCTAGATCGTAAACTATTAAATTGTAACCAAAACATTGTATCCGCACAATATGAAAAAAAATAGAAAGGAAAACAGAGAAAGAGAATTAAATAAAAGAAGACAAGCCCGCTAAGTTTCTTCGCCGGATCTTCTCAGTGGAGGCCGCGTTCCGATCCGATGGTAGATCTATAGTTAAATTAGATTTTTAAAAAAGTAACTTGACTATTTGTAAGCGCAGGACTTATACAAAATTAATTGTTAAAGTTTGAGTTTAAGTTTGGCGGGCACTTAGGACCATGACAAAGAGGGGCACCGGTGCATTCCTAACGGAGCCCCTCCCCGAAGTGTCCTTGACGGCCACCGTGGGGTTTTAGTCGGTAAGAGATTAACATGCCCCACCAGCTTCCCCCGAGGTTGGCGGAAGTGAGGAGGATTTCTCCACGTAAAAAACCTACAGTAAGTATGTATTCCGGTACTTGTGGCAAAATACAATAGTGTTCTGCTCTACCTCTTTTACTTTATTAGCTGGCCATTGACATAGTGAACTATAGGAACTTGGGCTGAAATATAATAGAATTTTAAAATAGCCTTAGAACCTAATTACGGCATGCATTATTCTCTGCCAGTACATTTTGTACTTGTAAATAAACGAAGAAAATAAATAGACCTACGTATTGGAATTATATAAGCACTATTAGCTTGTGCTCTAACAATTCCCTCTCAAGATTGGTTAATTAAAACCGTCACCATACTTTCCTTAGTATACACGAGTTACTAGTAGCCTCTTGCCACTAAAATAGAAAACACTTTATAGTTCCATGAGAGAAGTAAAGGGGCAAGGGCGAATAGTCTTACTAAATGCATGCCTGAGACTAACAAGGAGCATTTATGGTCATTAAATCAATCAATCAATCAGCCTATCGCAGTCCACTGCTGGACATAGGCCTCTCCTAACACGCGCCATTGCATACGGTCCTCTGCCTTCCGCATCCAGTCTGTCCCAGCGACCTTCTTGAGATCGTCGGTCCATCTAGCTGGGGGCCGTGCTACCTTACGCTTACCAAGTCGCGGTCTCCACTCTAGTACACGCTTGGCCATCCATTGGCCGTCGGTCTTTCTGCAGATGTGACCAGCCCATTGCCACTTTAGCTTACTGAGTCTGATAGCTATGTCGGTAACTTTGGTTTTTTGTCGTATTACCTCGTTACGAATTTTATCCTTCATAGAGACGCCGAGCATAGCTCGCTCCATAGCCCGCTGTGGGACTTTGATTTGTGGACTAGTCCCACTGTGAGTGGCCACGTCTCCGCCCCGTAAGTCATAACATTATAGTCATTGGAACTAACTATTACTGTAGAGAAACCTAAAGAGTTTTGCAAACTTAAGCAAATTGCAAGCATTAACTACTACAACTCTATTCTCTTTCCTCAATCAATGGTCCTTGTTCTGACCACGTGACTATTTGTCGTATTTTTTTATTAAAGTTAACGGCTGTAAAAAGACAAATTAGCTACAGAGGCTGTACTGTAAGGCAAATACCTATTGAAGCTTTGTGCCTACTCTCTGTTAATATTGCGAATGAAGATCTATGTATATACATAAAAAAAAATATTATACAATTAAGTTCTGCTGTATACGTATACCTAACGACTATGTTTTATTATAATATTGTTGCAAAATATTTTTTCATACTATTAGGTAGATTATGATGACCCGCTTTCTATTGAGAGTGCAGCGTAATTACATTCAAATTCTCTATTTGTTTCCGACAGTGATTAAATGCCTTTCAGTGCGGTGATTATCGTGGCGTTAATTACATGAGGGTACATTACTGTTATATTATTTGCAAACATTTTTTTACAAGACCAGTAGTACGCACATAGTTGCGCGTTACTATTCTTCTTGTTCGTTGGACTAACTGCCAACTGTAGAAGAGTTATTCGAGGTGTCCGAAGGCCTCTTAATAAGCCTAATGATTGCAATCTGGACACTACAGCTGGGACCATGAGTTTTAAGCGGCTACGAACATTCTCTCAGATTTATGCCTACCAATGAGGCTCTCTTCTCTCTCTTTTAAAGCGAGCCTAAACGTTACCTACTAAATATTACAGCAGACCAGGTCTTTCTCAGAATAAAAAAAGCAAAGTTCTAATAGACCGATTCCTAAAAGACCTTTCTTATCTTTTCTTCCATAGCTCGCCTCATACAACCTATATGGTTTCAAAGACTCAGACTGAACCATCAAACACAACATGATAGATTTCTATCTATCTATATCATTACGCTAGCTCCCTCGCAGGGTAGGCCGAGAGTACAGAGTATCAACAGGTTCTTTCCTTACAGACCTCTTTGGTTTCCTTCAATCTGATAGTTCGTCTCATAGCTCGCCGGTTACGGAGACTCTTGCCTTGCCCTTCAAATAAGACACGGTCTATTTAATCATATTAAAACATTATCTATTATTATTAGGAGGCATTATTGTCCCACTTTCGAGCAATGGTCTTCTACCATTTCCTCTATCGTTAATTATAGAAAGATGTCTAGTTTATATCACGGTGTTAGCTAATACCCAGATGTGCATAAAATGCATGTATATTGACTTCTAATAAGATACTATTTCTTAATAAACCAGTATAATCAATATGTAGAGTTTATGTAACGAGTTACATCCGATCTAGCCTTTCCAAAGCCTTTCTATACTGATTCACCCAATTCCACTCCGCCATAATAACAATGGCGGAACTGGGTGTACCAGTTGGATAAGCAGCTTATTGGATAATAGATAGTGTGATAGTTCGTGTATAATAAAATAAAACACGTACCTATCCGTTTTATAATCATAAGGTACCTTCACACGCAAGTTGAAGACTATCTAAATAATAAATACACATGTTTAACGTAATCTTTGACCCCTAAAGGTGTATAGGCTATTATTTCTAACTATAAAAACTTATCTTGCCTCTACGCTTCCCCATTTTGGCTCATACACATTCTCTAATTTTAGATCAAATGCAGTAATTATATACTCGTCTCGTTCGTTTTAAAGACTTTTGACTCGACGTTACGCAAAACGTAAACGGTTTGTCAACTAAAGAGCGTCTGTTTAAAATAGATTTAAAATATTGATTGTTTTAATTTTTTTTGTTTCACTAATAACCCAAAAAAATCCTACGGAAAACTGGTTTTACTTTTTACGTTTTACTGGTCAAACATCCTTTTTCCAGGAAGCAGCAGCCTCATTTTCAATGTTTCAATCTAAAGGTATTTTACTAGCTTTGCAATTCCTATGCAGTTGGATAAGTTTAATTTTATGTTTGAAAAGTTTGCCAAGTGCGGAAGTACAACACTTAATTTTAGTACTTATTATAATAAATTCCTTAATTTAAGATCTTGCTAGACTAACCCACCAATGTTACTAAAATTATTCTCAAATTATGGGTAGCCCAATACAATAGACTAACCCAATTTAGTTACAAGACCATTTTCACTTCACTATGCACGATATGCCAATTTTCGAATGCTTCATACAGTGAGTCGGCCTACACTTGGGCCACTATAAAGCGCTTACTCACAAACGCTTTGTACTCTTATATTTGAATACAAGTCCCTGATCTTGGACAAAACCGACCTAGTTAACCCAGGCCACCGATAGCGGGATAAAGATGGCCACACTACACGTTTTGAATTATATATTCGATTATTCGATTCCCGCACGGGACATATCTTTGTGTTATTCACAATTTGTTCCGGTCTGGATATATGTGTATGTGAATTTTCATGTTTGGACTAAATCCTAATGTAGGGCTACGTTATATGTATATATATATATATTAAAAAAGCAGTGATAGCCTAGTGGTTAGACCGTTGGACTGCAAAGTCAGAGGTCTCGGGTTCAAACCCAGGCACGCACCTCTGTCTTTTGGAAAGCATTTGCGTTATAAAAAATTAATTGATTAACGCTTAAAATATATATATATATATATTTTTTTTTATTTTTTTTTTATTGCGTTTAAGATTTATTATGCAATCTTAATGATATATTACATAATGCTAGTAATAACTTGCAAGTCAAAGATATGATTTATTTTAAAAATCAAAATTATTTATGAAGTAAGTAAAGAGTCTTGTCAGATGGAAAAGTCAAGAGTCTCCGTAACCGGCGAGCGTGTATGAGACGAACTATGAGAGTCGAGGAAGCCAGAGAGGTATGTAAGGAAAGAACCTGTTGGAACTCTGTACTCTCTGCCTACCCCGCAAGGGATCTGGCGTGAGGTTATAGATAGATAGATAAGTTAAGAGGTTTTCGACCATCTGAACTCTGATAAGTATGAAAAGCATTGAGAATGTAGGAGACTACCACTACGTGCCCTGTAGCATTCATATAAAAGATGGATTTTTTGTATATCGATGCTGTAAAGCTTCACTGGCACACAGTTGCACCACTAGATTTGTTCCCCTTTTTTGTTTTTTTTTTCATTAAAGAACGTAGCCCCCCACTAGGATTTATTCCTGTGTCGTGGGTGCGTTTACAAACATGAAAATACACATACACAAATACCCAGACCGATACAAATAACCGTGGGTCACACAAAGATTTGTCCCGTGCGGAAATCGAAACCGCGACTATTAGACACTGAGGGTGGAGCGGCTTAAGCTCTTAACCACTGCCCTAAATCGTCCGTCAAATTATTGTTATTGTCTGTAGACACCGAACAGAACACTAGAGCAGTCGCCGGAATAGTCAATAGTCTCCAAAATAGACGTAGAATAGTTAACACTTGAGGCGTTATTCCACCATGTTTGCGTTGATACCGGTTACTCTACAAAAATAGTTACTCAATCAAACGGACGTCCCTGAGGACATCCGTTTGATTGCGTGACCAATTTTTTGTCCAAATTTTGTCCCAAGCTCTGAAGCTTAGAACCGTATTTATTTTATTTGCAGCCAATCTAGATTCCGCCTCGACAGGGTTTTAGTGAAATAGCGACATGAATCACAAGTCTTGATGGCAATGTAGATTTGTAATAGGTAGGTCATGCAGTGATCATCACATGGTTGTTTTAAAAGGTAAGTAAAGATCATTTTAATATCGACCAAGGAAATTATTGTACAGATAGTATATTATTGTATTGTACTGATAGGATCATTATATACTAATAGCAGGCCCACTATATTTACTACGAGGGTTGATTAAGTAATTACAGTAAAATGCAAATGTTGAAAATAAGATTAGTGTTCTGAAGCCCCTTTGTCTTCCCGGTTAGTAGGTAGTTGTGTAGAGTTATTGGATAAATTGTTTTCCTAAATAAAACTGTCGTAAAGATCCTTATAGAAGACGTAATAGCAAAAGAACAAGAGAGAGCGTAAAGAAAAATCTTAACATTCAGTAGACTACTGTTTTTTTTAACGAACAACAACGAAACGAAACCGCACTAGGAATTATTTCTGTGTCGTGGATGCGTTTACAAACATGAAAGTCACTTGTACTTAAACACCCAGACCGAAATATTTGTGGATCACACAAATATTTGTCTCGTGATTCGAATCGAACCCGCGACTACTCAATCCAATGAGCAGAGCGACAGGTGCCAGTATTATTAAAATTGTACGTTCAACCATTACGTTACATGCTCGCCCTCTTATCCGGTGAAATAAAATAAAGTAAAACTTGGGATAGATTGGCGCAAGACTGCGAAGAATTAGTATGGACAAGGACATAGTTATAGAGATCTAAAGTAGACGTTTGATTCAGAATACGTATAGTAATCTTTCCGACCCTTCCTTCCTTGCTCAACTAAAATGTGTGTACAAAAATATACCTGAAGAAGGAGCATAATATACATATATTGTCATTTTCATCTTAGACAATCGTGCGCCAAATCTCATACACTAATAACACAAAGTAATGGTTAACTCTGTCAATGCGAGAGCGCAAAATGAGATCGCCAGTTATGTCGACCGTCTCAAGCCAGTTTGCGGTTTTCGTCTTTTTATTATAAAGACTGACCACTTTTACTATCTCTGAATCAGCGACGGTGTTACGAGCGAAGAGATTTACATCATTTTTAGTTGAAATTATGTTACATTATCTAACACGCGTATTATAAAAGGTAGTATGATGCGTGACTTTTTCATTACGGATTATAGTTTTAATCTTTTTGTGTACTTTGATACAATAACTGGCATTGTTATCTAATAGGCTTGGAATGCGTTAAGGTATTGTTATAATATCCACTTTGTCTCAACTAACGCAGTACAAACTACGAAAACTTGGCACAATTCAACAGTTGTTAGTAGTTAATCATAGTCATTAGCGTAATGTGATAACTTGAAAAAGTGTTCAGGCAAATTGATGCAAAAAAGGGACTACGAATTATCTAGACACCAAGAGGATACTAGTTAATTAACACATTTAACTCAAATCACAACCTATTCTAACCCACCACGTTATCCTTTTCTTACCGTTGCTCCTGTAAACACGCCATTACGCCTATATTCCCCAAGCGGGGGTGGCTGAGGTGTATTGAGTACACCCACTTTTCGCCGACGATGTTAGGTCCCATGTAATAGCGGGCGAGGCTATTGCCATATACCGGGTACAATGCCAGACTCCGGAATCATACTGGGAAGTTTTCGTTAGAAAAACTACATTTGCCCGACCAAGATTTGAACCCAGGACCTCGTGATCATTAAGCGATGCGCTTTGCCACTAGACCAACGAGGCAGTCTGCTCCTGTAAACCACTATCCTTATTGGCCTCCATCAATAACACCAAGGCTTGGGGAGTCGAAATTGTCACTAATCCCAGAAAAAAAAAATTAGGAAAAGTAACACCTTCAGCGGTGAAATACGAAACATTGTACTTAACACCACCTCCAAAATGTTAATATGTACTTTGATTCTCAACAAGCAGTAGTTACATCACATTATGGGTTTCACATTATGGGGCTAAAATTTGTCGCGCTTATTGTAATAACATGCAAATTTAATCGTAGATCGTGACGTCACAAGTGTGGAACATTTTCAAGTATTAAATCGGCTTTCTCGTCGTTTAACTAAGTATTAGGTAATGTCCAGATGAAACTGCTCAATGCACGACACCCCCACTAACGAGAGGCATGTAAAAGTGAAATTATTATACTTAAGAGTTCTTTAGTAGGGCATAGTAAAGACCTCAAATCACATTAATAGAGACGATATTAATGGTTATGAGCGGGTTGTCTAAAAAGACAATAACTAAAACGCATAATGGCTAACCAGCAGAATGCCTATATTGCATCATTGCTAATAAGCAGGGTGCCTAAAATGCATGTTTTGAGTAGAATATGGATGGTAACCTTGTGTACTACCAGTGGCGGGGCAAGAGTTAAATTTGATGTGGGCAAATTATACTCGGCGAGGCCCTCGAGTGGCGCACGACGACGAATTTCATGAAATAAAAAAATAATTGAAACCGATTCATTTTTATTAGATTAATAGGTAAATAATAAACCGCGAATAATCCGTAAAAGTAGTAATTTAAAATTTGGTATGTCAATATTGTAGTTATGGTTTTATGACGAATTTTTTTTCGTTGCCTTTTTCAAGACGCGAGGCCCTTCCGACCGCGAGGCCGTAGGCGATGGCCCACGTCACCCACGCCTTACGCCGCCTCTGTGTACTACATACATAAATGTAGTGTGATTAACTTACGATGGTATGTACGCTTGGTAGCTTACAACAGTCAATATTCGCGTTAGTAATGTACAAACTTAGGTAATACTTGTAAAGTTTGCCCCTGAAATGCTGTAAATATTAACTATTTTTGGCAATGAAAAGTGACATTTATGTCACTAGTACAATAACATATAGTGCGACAAGGATTTTTTGGCCCATGAATGATATTGACAGGGAGGCGTTGGTGTGAAATTAAATTTTTTCTACCTCCAAGGAAATATTTCAACAGGATTTTAATTAGTACTAGTTAATAATTAAAAAAATAACTTGGCTACCTAAATCTGCGACTCCCATGAAGTGATATTTCACTCAATGACAGCGTTAGTTAGGATGTTGGTTGCGGGCCAATGGACCCCTGTACGACCAGAGATGGGCAAAATGTAATCAAATTAATGATTAACGACCCCCGCTTGGAGAATATAGGCGTGGTGGTATATTAATGAATAACGATTACAATTACATGTTGTAATCTACAACGATTACGATTACACTTTCTATCTTAAATCATGATTGAATATTACAAAATCCAATTGTAATCATTAATCTGATTACATTTTGGCCATCTCTGTGTACGACTGTAACTAGCAACGTTACTAGGAGCCGAACTCGCATATCCTTACGGGTCCTACAAAGTACAAAACCAAATTCCTTCAAAGTAAGTTTTTTTTTTTTTTTAATGATTTCGAAAACTTACAGCTAATACATGAAAAATATAAAAAAACATAGATAGAGAAGGCCAATTACAAGTTTTCACAAATAGATAGTTACAGAATAGAGAAGAAACAGAAGAACTGAGACACACATATTAAATACATTCCTTTTTTTTTTCTTTTAGAAGATGTAGATAGATAGCAGTATTTACAAGGGTTATTAAAGGAAAAATCGGTTACTCAGGTGTTTACTAATTTTTGACACTATTGTTGAACAGGTCGATATCTGTGTCATGAGCTAATGCATTAAACGACCTGCTTGCTCTAATGAGAAATGAGTTTTGTCGATATAAGGAGTTCACTGAAGGGACGTGCAGTATGTCAGGTCTTCTCAGAAATGCAGAGGGTATACACAGTCCTATCTTGCTCAGTAACTCGGGACAGTATACAACGCTATTTACAATATTCGATAGGTATGTTAAATCAGCTATACGCCTCCGCTCATATAAAGGCAGTAAATGAAATTTTTTACACCGGCTTATATAATTTGGTAGAAATGTCTTTGATCGGTATTGCAGGTACCTTACAAATTTCTTTTGGATATTCTCAATACGGTCAATATACATTTTGTAATTAGGATTCCATATTTGTGAGCAATATTCAAGGTGACTGCGGACAAAAGCACAGTAAAGAATTTTTATAGTGGACGTGTTGACATTATATTATTGTTGCGGATGTGTATCTACAACACAAAGCCGGGTCATAGTGGCTATCTTTGAGGGAGGCTTTATTCTGCAGTGGACATTTTTCCGCTGATGATATTGTTGATATTTTTAGCAAAATACTACATAAATCATACGCGCATAATATGCGCATATGTATAATGCGTCTATGGCAACCAATCACAAAATAAATTCTACCCTCGAAATCTAGCTATACAACTGATTGGATTAAATCATTATCGTACTATTCCGCTCCAAAAACTAAAAGCAAACCAAATCTCATTATAATTACAGTATTCCTTATTAAATGGCTTCCTAATCTTTGGCTGACTAAGTGTCTGGGCAGAGTAGGCGGATAACTTCTAGAGCGTCCTTTAGCATTTTTCCACTTTATCTAATTCACATAAAGTTGGAAATAGTATAAAACGGATATACTACTTCCAACTCAGGACAGGACTCTATGGAATAAGGTAAATATTTTAATATGGGAACATTCTGGAGTACTTTAGCGAATACATCGTGCCACAAAATCATCTGAATTAACGCTATCAACAAAGTCAATATGTGAAATATTACATAAATGTGTGGATGAAGCTGTAAAGGCCCCGCGGCCAACAGCGTAGATCATCCACACACACACACACACACACATACATACACACACATCGATGTGGTTTAGTCATCGATATATCATAACAAGACACACCTGAGCATAGATTACGTGATTATATTCTCTTTTGTAGATTACCATGGACGGTCTGAAAGTCTTTAAATAGACTTCGGACTCGGGTCGGCGGAAGCGAGGAAAACATGTTCAGGTAGAGACTTACAGACAATACCAATCTGAAGTGTTTGTGCGGTGTTACTCAAACGATGGCCCACCTCACATCGTGCTCTGCAAGCCCCAACACCTGCACGCGGCAGGATTTGATGAATGCCACCGACAATACGGTGGCTGCATTCTGGGCCACTTTCGTATAGATTCAACATGTCTGCCGCCGAAACGATAAGAAAAAGACGAAGAATGTGTAACTTCTTCTCGTTCCCGTCCCGTTCAAAAGTTACACTAAAAAGTCCTCAAATCCACGTGAGCTATAATATAAACAGAAATTAGAGCATATTGTACTTTACTCGTATCACATAAGGTCGTATTTGTTAAAAAGCGGATGCCTGTTAATATTTTAGTAGTCTACTTCTACGTTCCTTTTGGTGGTTCCATTTCTCGTGCGGCGAGCGTTTATCTACACTAGTAGTAATACATACACTGTATTCATATTTGCCGATAATATTAAGTCCTGATGTAATAAATAATAAAATGCGGGAGTCTGAAATTGTGTTACAAATTGTATGTTGAACACAATTCCAGACTCTGAAATAGGTACTAACGAGAATTTTATGAAAGAAAATTCTCATGAACATCTTTCTAACATAGTGTTCGAATCCAAGACTTGAACACCCGCCACACCATGTACCACTACACTAATGAGGCAGTCTGTTTTAGTTAACTTATGTTTACAACCAATATTTTATAATTTAAAATCTCTCCCTAAAGAAACACCGTTTGAGTTAAAATAGCTCATTAGTACAGTCCTTGCGTAATAACTCACGAACAATGTTACGATAGGTTTAAAAAAATCACATAACTGACAATAAATCAATTTATTAATCGAATACAAGATATAGACCGGGCAGTGACCAATTGACTTGCAGGTTTGGGGCTGAGGGGTTGGCAGGGAGATGTCTAGATAATGGCAGGACCGACGTAGCCGGGCGCAATGTAGCCAGCGCCATACACACCAGCTCCGTGCACCACTGTGGGACCGGCTACCACGGTCTGTAGGAATAACAAATCATGAGGAACTAGTTTTAGCAGACCTTTACTTTTTTGATGAGATAAATATAGTCTATAAGCTATTCCTACAATTATAATGTAGGCTTTAGAAAAAAAATGCAAGAAGGATATTCTAGCATTTTTTTTTTCTAAAGCTGGCATCATTGAGTAAAAACATAAAAACTTCTAAACTTTCGAAGTGAAGGATATATAAGTACAAATAAAGGACACTAAGCAATTTAAAAAAATATATTGGGGTATTAAATATACTCGTACCAATACTAGAGATGGGTTGTATTAGATAAATCAGGTATTAAATACACCTGTTCCTAGTCTGCATAAATACCTAATCCAAATACCTATTCCACCTAATCCACCTAATCTCAATGATCTCATACACATACCGTTACTTAGTGATCTCAATCCACCTATTCTATATCAAATCCTGATATCGAATTATCGATATTTGAATTAATTTAATGTTAAATTGTTTTGTTATATTGAGTCATAATAACACTTTTAAGAAAATGGAAGTTTCAAAATGGAATCAAATTTTTTTTTTGATTAGTTAGATATTTCTGCACGAAATTAGTTGAATAAACTAATACTTGTTTTCTATTTTATCATTTAATGATATATTAGTGATGAATTCGTATCTTTCCTTCATACTTTTTACAGGCTTAGGACTGTTAACTTACGAATGTATGAAGTTTTGAGTCTTGCGATATTAAATATTCCGCAAAAGTTTAGCGTTTGCAAGATGGCGTATTTAAAAGATTTCAATTCATTATATTTACATTTGTTTTATATCAATACGCGTTGTATAGCGCTGTCTCGCTCCCTTACACGTAAGCGGGATAGCAAAGCGATAAGCATATGTGTGAGTGAGAGAGCGCGGGAACAGGTGTGAGTGAGCGCGCTAAACGGCTAAACATTAGTTTATATTGAATATGAATATTAGGTGGATTAGGTTTTGTCAGAATTGGATTAGGTGCCACCTATTCTCGTAAAATACCTGTTATTTGGATCTGTTCTAATAAATACGACTCATCTCTAACCAATACCAATAGATTTCCATAGAAGAGACTAACAAAAATGTGATCCGAACGAGAGAGAGACTAACACAAATGTGAACGGACGTGATTTTTAAGTATTATTTAAGGTTACGCTACTTCCCGCAGGTTTAAGAATGGCCAACTCAAAGACATAATAGATACTGACCCTAGCGGGGTAAGGGGCGATTCCAGCGGCGTATCCGGGCCAGGCGAGCAGCTGAGGGGCAGCGGTGGCGACCGCCACGCACACCAGGAGGAAGAATACCTGAAATTTAATTATAGACGACCTCGATTCAGGGTATTTAGACACATATGTGCAGAGAGTTCAGAGATCCAACAGGGTCTTTCCTCAGAGATCTAACAGCCCTACTCTCATAGCTCGTCAGCCTACTCTGCAAGGCATCTGGCGTGATGATATATGTAAATAGATAGACAGAGGTAGATATGTCCCACGGTGTATTTAATTCAAAAAGTAGATATACTGTGCCTACTTTTTTATACCCTACCAGTGTAAGTCCTAAGGCGGCCTTTTATCACTTGCATTTTCCAGATATATATTTCAAATGTCTAAAATAAAAATATCATGCACGACTGTTGAAGGGAAGTTACTGCCAAGCACTTGTACGACGATACCACGTGCCGTCAGCATATTGTGTAAAAGTCATTAGTGTGATAAAAGTTTAAATACCAATTCTTCGATCTCAAATTAACTAGTAACCTACTTTAAATATTTGTCTGGGAAAAGTATGAAAGTTAGTACCTAATTAAAAAGAATATGATCGTTTTCATATAATTTAATTTACTAAAATTTACTCAATAGAAAAAAAATAAGACTGAAACAATTTGGAGTTCAAAGGAAAGTTTGAACCAAATTATTACGATTAATATCGAGACTAATACTGAAAATACAAGCTATAGGAAAACCCATAACAAAAGAAAAAAAGAAACACCGTCACGCTTATATTCCCCAGAAGGGCAGAGGTGTACTGAGTAGACCCACGTTTCGCCGACGATGTTAGGTCCCATGTAATAGGGGGCGAGCCTATTGCCATATATCGGGCACAATTCCAGACTCCGGACTCATACTGGGAATTTTTCGTTAGAAAAACTACATTTGTCCGACCTAGGATTTGAACCCAGGACCTCGTGATCACAAAGCGATGCGCTTTGCCACCAGACCAACGAGGCAGTCAATATAATAGTTAATTCATATAAAAATAATAATTAACATTCAAGCCCAATTTAAACAGACGCAAGATAAAAAGCCCTAGGCAATACTTACGACGAATTTCATGTTGATGTTTAAAGGGTTTGTTGTTGGTAAATCACTAGAACTGCTCGTAAGCCTTCTAAGAGCGAACTATACCGTCCTACGGAAGACCGACGCATATATAGGGCCCTAGAAGGTCGTCAAGACACCAGCAGTAAACCGAACACAGGCCTAGACCCTCCTAAGGTCATACCAGCTTATCTGAATATCCAATGTAGACTTGTCGCCATGAAAAATGCAAAAGTTGATTACTCGCTCTAGTTATGGAGTGCATAATAAGTTATTAATGCAGCAATGTTGCTTAGATTAATGTAGACAAAGGTGGTCATAATGTAGGATATTTGCGTTGCTAAGTCAAAATAGTGTTTAAGTTTGTAATTAGAAAAATTATGATCCAAATACTTGTATAAAAATCACAATATTTTAGGTGATATGCTTATACCACATCGTCCTTCTACAACAGCTTTTGAGGTGAGGTCCCCAAGGCTCGGGCAAGATTAGGCTGGTCATGTTTGATAAGAACAACATAACCAGCCCATGAATGCGTTAACGAAAACGAGAGAGCAAATACATACATACATTTACGATGGTCATTAACGTCGAGTCGAAGATGGCATGATGATTAGGATATTATGATAATAATATAATATTAGCCCTGTTAAGAAACTGTCTCACCGTCGGGCACGGACCTCCTCTCAAACTGAGAGGGTTTAGGCCATAGTCTACCACGCTGCGGGTTGGCGAACTTCACACACCTTCAAGAAACTCTCAGGCATGCAGGTTTCCTCACGATGTTTTCCTTCATCGTTAAAGCAAGTGATGGTTCATTATTCATACGCACATGCTTTCGAGAAGACAGAGGTGCGTGCCTGGGTTTGAACCCGAGACCTCTGACTTTGCAGGACTGAGTGGATTAGGATATTATTGCGGGTAAAATCTAAAGACTGCCTCGTTGTTTTAGTCGCGAATATTATGCTTTTCGATCACGAAGTCCTAGGTATAATCAAAGCCTAGGTCGGACAAATTGGTCTAGAGCCTGGAAGTGAGTGTGTGTGTGTCTGGTATACAAGGAAAGGGTCGCCCCCTATTACATAGGACCTAACATAGTCGGCCAAAAGTGGGTGTACACAGTACACCTGTGCCTCTCCCGCTTGGGGAGTATATGCCTGACGGTGTGTTTAAAATCTGAAGATGTTAAATATACATATGCCCTAACCGACAATGGGTCGCAATTGACTATTAACGAAAATTCTACCACACGCAATACATCTACGGAAAGAAGGAAATGGAATAGTATGGTATGCAGACACTCCCCCGCAACTAGCATACTGACAATTATGCCGTGTGCAAACAATTTCTTTGTTCATATACTCATTATGCATCAAGGTATCAATTATCTACGATACCTGAGCAACGTTGTATTCCAATTTGTTCTACGATTTTGTTAAACTAATACATATTGGAATATTTTTTCCGTTTTGTCAGTAGAGTGTGTAGTAGTTTTTTTTCTTTTTTGTTTTTTAAACATGGCCCCACACTAGGATTTATTCCTGTGCGGTGGGTGCGTTTACAAACATGAAAATTCACATACACAAATGCCCAGACCGAAACAAATTAAGAGTTTAAATTTTACTACGTTTTACGATTTTGTTGCATTTGTTAAAGACAGATTTTCTTCCATTTTGTTGTACTAGTAAATTTCGTGTACTATTTATTTTTTATGAAAATTACTAATAAACCACAGCGAAAAAAAACAACATGAGAATAGTAGAACAGTGTAAAATATAAATTCTAATTTGTTTTGTTAAATTAACAAGAGGCGCTCGTAGCGCTGTGCGACCGCGGTGTTCTTACCAATTACCAAGGTTAAGCAGCGTTCGACTCGGTCGGCCCGAGACGGGTGAGCGTTAGTGGCATTTTCAAATTCAAGCGTCTCCGTGCTTCGGAAGGCACGCTAAGCTGTTGGTCCCGGCTACCACTTAATGTGGTAGGCGTTAAGCCGAGTTGGAAGCCTTATAGGCGACTTGATAAGTTCCAACAGCAGGTGGCCACAAACCTGCCTCCATCAATCCGCACTGGGTCCGCGTGGTGGAGTATGACCTAATTTCTCTCAACTCGATTTGTGAGAGAAGGCCTTTATCCAGCAGTGGGCAGTATAGGCTGATATTATATAACCAGTAGAACAAAGCGAAATAATATTCCGACATGATGAGGTGAACAAAATCGAGAAGAACAAATTGGAATACACCCTGAGCAATGTGGGTAGGTAACATTTCACATAAAATTATACATAAACTGGGTCTAAATGTAGGTGGAGCCTATAATTTAGTCATTCAACGAGTTAGCATTAACTGTTATGACCTGAGTATTAAATCGCATTTTAATTAATGCTAATAGGTGTTATTGATTTATCAAGTTGGTATCATTATTGAGTTGGTATTACATTAATCATATTTCCATTCTTTTAATATAAAATGGAAAATTGTTGTTTATTAGAAAACAGTGAGTGAGTGCAGGGAACAAAGTGAATGGTGTGATAGCTTCTTGGGAGCCGGCACTAAGCCAAAAGGCGCAGCTGGCCATACATAACGGAGTGCTTGACCCAACGCTGTTATATGGCAGCGAGAGCTGGGTATGTAAGAAGGAGAATGAAAGTAAGATATATGGATTATGTGGAAATGCGAGCTCTGCGGAAGAGGTGCGGAGTGAAGCTGACCGATCGTATTCGCAACAGGGTAGTAAGAAAGCGAGTAGGTATGAAAGATAGCATGAATGATAGTAAAGAATGTCAGAAGAAAGAATGACACAAAAGATATACAATGCGAAAGTGGAAGGATGTAGGTACCGGGAAAGACATAGACTTACCATGACCAAATAGACAGAGTCTTATCTGAAGGACAAGTCAAGAGTCTCCGTAACCGGCGAACGTGTATGAGAGGAACTATGAGAGTGGCGCACGCCAGAGAGGTATGTAAGGAAAGAACTTGTTGGCACTCTGTACTCTCTGCCTACCCCGCAAGGAATCTGGCGTGATGATATAGACAGATATATAGATTAAGAATCAGGGTGTCTCGGTGGTCTATAGTTGGATAGTACAGTTGGTATCACGAGGTCCTTGATTCGAACCGGAGCCCTTGTGCCGGAGGAAATGACGTTTTCCATTAAAAAAAAAAACAATAGCAGTCGGGAATGGTGGCCGGTATAATGGCAATAGACTCGCCCCCTGTTATATTGGGTCAGTGCCACCCCGCTTGCGGAATATGTAAGTAAACGCTGGTGTTATGAATTCAATGACGGACGATTTAGCGCAGTGGTTAAGAGCTTAAGCCGCTCCGCCCACCGTGTCTAATAGTTGCGGGTTCGCATCCCGCACGGGACAAATCTTTGTGTGACCGACAATTATTTGTTTCGGTATGGGTATTTGTGTATGTCAATTATCATGTTTGTAAACGCACCCACGCGGAGGTAGAAATCCTAGGGTGGGACTATGTTTATTAAAAAGAAAAAATTGAAGTAAAGAAAAGGATTTGAAACCTCTACTGACTGCCTTGTTAGTCTAGTGGCAAAGCGCCTCACTTTGCGATCACGAAGTCCTGGGTTCAAATCCTAGGTCGGACAAATGTAGTTTCTCTAACGAAAACTTCCCAGTATGAGTCCGGAGTCTAGAATTGTGCCCGGTATATAGCAATAGGTTCGCCCCCTATTACATGGGTTCCAACATCGTCGGGGAAAAGTGGGTATATTTAGTACATCTCTGCCACCCCCGCTTGGAGAATATAGGCCTGACGGTGTTTTGAAACATCTATCTACATACTAAATTGGCAACAAAATGGATAACTTAAGTATGGTCTCAAAACTAACTATGCCTAAGCATATACTAGCTTAAATATCATCTCTAGTACCTAGCAACTTATTTTAGCTAAACATCGGAAATTGTGTCTTTAATAAGCCTTCCATCATGTTCTATTCGAACGAGAAGTCGTAGAGGATGGGCTATAAATACCCAATCTGCCAATATTCTAGAATTTGTTGAAGTCCCGTTAGGCATGTGGGATGATTGACATATGAATTAGAAGTAGCAATAATCTTACCTTCTTAAATTAGACTTAATTTCAATCAACATATGAGCGGTTTATCAGCATCAAGACGCATATGCTCATCGCTGATCCCGGATTCTGAAGGTTCTATGGCATCGGCTCGGTAGACCGCGTTCTCGATCCACACGGCGATGCGATCGGAAATGGCCACCATGAAGCGGGCAAGGCGGCCAGGATTCGTTCTAGTCGGCTTCGGCTCACCTACAATACGAAATTTAGATTTTTCTTATGGTAACCTAATGTGATGCTTAAAGGAACTCTCGCCCCCGACCCCTGCCGCCACCGCCGGCCGCGACATGCTCTCACCGACCCCCCCGATGCTTTGTCATCCCTTCTTTCCGCTCAGAATACGGGCGACGACGACGACGTAGTAGTAGATCCCCTCCCATAGCCGGCGGTTGACCGGTGCACTTAGTAGTGCACCCGTCCCCCTACAGCGACTGTCCCAACCGAGGCGCCCTCGAGTATGTCGCCTCTTGCCCTTATGGCTGGCTAGAGCGTAGTGGTTGCACGCTCACCTTTAAGTCCGGTGAAGCTGTAAAGGCCTCGCGGCCAACAGCGTACATCATTCACACACACACGCTTAAAGGATTCAGAGTTCAGTAGCCACTGCAGTCTAATGAATTTGGGTTAAGTCCATAGTGTTGGCCTTATGGTATTGGGACCCGTTTAGCTACGAAATACGAGAATAGTATCCCTCCTCTTTTTGTATATATACTGACTGGTGAGCAAGAAAATGTAAGCCGTGATTATGTAAACTTTGCATGCTTACACTGGTCATTTACGTGTTCACTACTAGGATTATAGCAAGGTAAGAAAAGGAGTAAGATATGCTCACCAAGTAATTTCTAGCTAGTAATGTGGGATTTTGGAGATATTTTTTAAACAACCCCACCTCCACCTGACTGCCTCGTTGGTCTGGTGGCAAAGCGCATCGCTTTGTGATCACGAGGTCCTGGGTTCAAATCCTAGGTCGGACAAATGTAGTTTTTCTAACGAAAAATTCCCAGTATGAGTCCGGAGTCTGCCCCCTATTACATGGAACCCAACATCGTCGGCGAAACGTGGTTGTACTCAGTACACCTCTGCCACCCCCTCTGGGGAATATAGGCGTGACGGTTTTTTTTTTTTTTTTCACGTGGACCTTAAGCATACGAAGGTACCTATAGTGATTAGGAAATCTATTAAACTCCTAACCAGATGGACTTATCTAGATATGTCCTTCTTTCTACTTCTATTATTCTTATGTTATCTTGTTTCAATAAACTTACCTAGAATTTCAGCAACCCTCTCCAATACAACGTCGGCGATACTCCTGAGACGGTTAGACACCAACATCTCTTTTTGGCCTTTGGCTATGTAGTCACATAAACAATACGCCACCTAAATCAGAAATAATTAACTCTATGATTTTGATTAATTAACTCTATGTTTCTCCTAAGAGGGCCTCAATTTTATTCGGCTATTATGGACATTAGATAAAGTACTACACTTTCATTTCTAATGTCTTTGGTGTACTACCTATGCGACGACGATGCCTGGTATCTTTCTCCATAAAAAAATTAAACCTTACAATCGTCGACAAAGAATAAGTGTTGCAAAAGTTCCAATGAACTTTAATTTTTAAAGCGATTGCTACAGCATATGTAACAGGCAAATCACTCCAAAACTAAATCAAGTATTTATAACCTGGGCACTAAAATTGACGAGCCACTTCTGTCTTTGGCGAAGTTCTTTGCTCTTCTCAGCCTGTTCTTTTCGGCTAAACATGCCTCCTGGACCTTGCCATCGTTTGGAAGACTCGTTCAAAGCTTGAAAGTACTGTTCTGTTTGTCTGTATAGGTTCATAAAGGTTTAAAAAAATATCCTAGACTACTGACATGGGTACTTAACGCATTCGTAGAACTGTCCAAGTGCATTTAGGACCAAAATAAGATTAAGGCATTTCATGGCGTGTGGCATTTGATGGCGTGGTTTCTAATGTAATACCAACACTAGTCTCGTCGATACCTTAGCAAATCACTGATGAGCGACTCTGTAAATTGGATTTAAAAGGGCCACGAGAGAGATTCATTAGTTACAATCTGATTAGTTGATTCACCTAACATCAACATGTAATGATATCCTTATGTCAATATCTTTGTTTAATTCCTACCAGAAATAAGTTGGGAAGTAGTACATATCATCATATACGAGGTGTATCGTAAATAACGCAAGACTTCAGACACCCTGATTAGATAATTGCATCACAAATTCAATACGTAAACCAAATTTCCTAGTTTAACTTTTTTTACCCCTTTTTTAAGCACTTTTAGACCCCAATTTACAATGGAACTTGTAAGTGTATATGTGCGTATTAAAAATAAGTTTTAGAAATGCATTTGAAATCTACGTATTGCTTTGAATCAAGAATAAAGGACATTATGGAAAATTGCCCTAGAACCAAAAAACATTAACCCATACAAAATAATAACAAATATCCGTATCTAACAGACAATTTGCAATCTAAAACAAATATTTCAAAGTATTGTAAGTACTTATAACGAAGACGCCGGCATCTTTACTGAATACAATAAGGCCTCATACGTATTAATGACTACTGAATTATAACCTCAAAATCTAATACTTTTTGTTTAATATTGCGATTCCCCCGCTTGTGCATTTAATATTAAATGCTTTAAAAGAATTTATGAGTGATTTGAAATCATAGGAGTATTTTTTCATTGCTGTTGGTTTTGGGGCAAGTCATATATAGGCGCAGAACAACGTTCTTTAGTTTATTATAGCGGACTAAAGGAGTAACTGCATTTTTGCAAATTTAAGAAAAAAGAAAGATACACTAAAAATTGTTGGAATCAATTCAGTTATGGATTTAGAACAAGATACATTCATTTACTTTCGTTTATTATGTTACACCTTGTATATATAACAACTACTTCATTACTAGAGAGTGTAATTACATATTAAGCCACTTGCCGCAGGAGCATCTGACCTGATATGAGGAACTTGTACATAATAGACTAACAACCAAAAGTACATACTCAGGACTCAAAAAATAGTCTTCCTCGAGTGCACTCTTGATCTTGTCTCGCCGTTCACGAGGAAGTATAGCGCACTTCTCGTCCCATAAGGAGCGAAGCCGGCGAGCCGTTGGTCTGGCGAGCATCTCCACTCGCTCCATGTTGTGGCGCAGACGAGGGGACATTTTGTTACCTGATCCTTCACCTAAGAAAAAGTAGTAGGTACCTACCCATAACTGGACGATATGATTATATAAACGTTGTTAATATTTTCGAGGCCGTACCTCTACCTTTCATATCAACTTCTTGAACGCCTCAAGAGTGAACTAAATGCAAACTCAGTAGGAACAAGGGTAGTTTCCCTACTCATACAATACAGCTTAAGCACCGTACACTTTATAAAAAAATGTATGATTTTATACAATTATTTGGCAATCGAAAGATTGACCTAAATCGAATCGCTTGTGTGGCAGACCGAGAGCTTTACAGATTCTTACCAGAATCGATTTTTTTCAAGATCTTAACATTTTGTTCTGATTTCGTGACCATTCCGGCTTTCGTCGAGGAAGATGGCTCCTTTTTGCCCAGTCCTTTCGGCATTGTTTTTGTATTAATATCACTGATAATTTAAAAGTGTTAACCAAAAATTCAATCAGTAATTTTGCTTCGGGACAGTTATGACACAAATGACAAATAGTGACAAATGATATCATAAAATATTTTTAATGAATAGGTAAATATGTCAAATGTTGGCCATGTTTTACCCTACGTAATAAAGAGTTTTTATGTAATGCGAGACTATGAAGGGAGCAGCTGGTGGTGCCACATATTGTTTACTGCGATAATTTTTGGTACGGTGGGTTTGTTACATCAAAGTGTAAATATGAATGTTTATGTGGTTACATGCCTATGAGTGGGTCCGACACGTATATACAAGGTGTAACATAATAAACGCAAGACCTCAGACACCCCAATTAGAGAATTGCTTCATAAAGTCAAAACGAAAACCAAATATGCAAATTTAAAGGTTTTTACCCTTTTTTAAAGCACTTTTATACCCCAATTAACAATGAAACTTGTACGTGTGTGTGCGTTTTGAGAAATACGTTTTAGGAATGCGTTTGAAATCTTCTTCTTGCTATGAATCAAGAATAAATTTAATTTTTATAGCTCACTGAAGGAGTAAAAGCATTTTTTGCAAATTTGAAAAAAATGTAAAATACATTCAAAGTTGTTGGAATCGATTCAGTTACCCAATTAGAACAAACTACTTAAAGGTCTTGCGTTTATTATGTTACAGCTTGTATATAGTAACTGGAGGCATTAAAATGAACAGATACACAATGCGAAAGTGGACGGATGTAGGTACCGGGGAAGACCTAGACTATCTTATCTGAAGGACAAGTCAAGAGTCTCCGTAACCGGCGAGCGTGTATGAGACAAACTGTGGGAGTGAAGCAAGCCAGAGAGGTATGTAAGGAAAGAACCTGTTGGAACTTTGTGCTCTCCGGCTACTCCGCAAGGGATCTGGTGTGATGATATAGATAGATAGATTAAAGTGAATCATTTCTTACAGCCCCTAATCGTTGTTTCAATTCATTTTGGTGTTTCGGTTAGCTATATTCGGAAATCCACTCGCTGTTCTACTTGTGTTTGCAATAGTTTTAGGGTGATGGATGTAAGAAATACCATAAAAAAAAAACCGTGAGTCGAACTCAGGAAGTGAGGGTTCCGTGCCAAAAGATTTCTATTTGTATGTCTGTCTGTTACATGCTTTAGTCCTTACTCTAAAGTTACAGGCGTTTAGTTTGGAAACTTGGTAGTATAGTGATAAAGCATAAAACAGCACTCTGCTTCATGCTTTATCACTCTACCAAAAAATATAATCCCTGCCGGAATGTGTGTGGGTCACACCCACACACTTTCCGGTAGGGATATTTTTTGTTTCAAAATTATTGTGTACCTCGTACATCCATTTTTTTTCCTTTCTTGGACGGACGGACCGACGGACGGCTTGATCCAGTGGTTAGAATCGTAAGCCGGTCCGCCCATTAGATCCATTAGTCGTAGGTTCGACCCCGCACGGAACAAAACTCTGTGTGACCCACAAATATTTGTTACGGTTTGGGTATTTGTGTATGTGTAGTTCATGTTTGTAAATACACCCACGACACAAGAATTACTTGTGTGCTGATACGTTTTAATTAAACTACAACACGGGTCGCGTGACATGTTATTTAAAAGGGTTGCTTTTAAAGTGGCTCAAAAGTATTTTGAATGACAAAAATAATAGGATATAACTACCTTCGCCATTTTAAAAAAATTACACTTTGTTTCGTGGGTATAACAGAAAGACCACGAGTGGTTCGTTTTTCCTTTAAAGGTAGGGAACCCCAAAAAACACAACATTGTCCTTTTACACTATATTTATGAAACTTTAGGCCTCAAACACAACCAGCTGGAAAGATCTGGCGTGCCGTCATTGATAATTGATATTGTCGCCGCCGATACCGTTTCCTTCTCGTATGGTAGGTGCCAACTGCTGTTCTTCTTCTGGGCACATGGTGTGAATTTCAAAGGTGGCTGCAATGCAAAATAAATAATGATAAATCAATTTATGTTAGTTAAATAAGAATTGATAACTGAATCACTATGAAAAAAAAAAATTATCATCACGCCAGATCCCTTGCGTGGTAGGCAGAGAGTACAGAGTTCCAACAGGTTTTTTCCTTACCTACCTCTCTGGCTTACTCCACTCTCATAATTTAATTTAATTTTAAATATTTCATTACATACATAATATCGACATCTTTGAGTAGTCACATTTTTGTATAAGTTATCAATACTCAAATATTGCTGTTATATAACTTAATAAATGAAATCAGCAACAGTGAAGGGCATATGAAGAGCTATTACGACAAAAATTTATTGAGATACCTTTTTACCAATGATATATCTCATCACGCTCTATAGAGTTGGTAGAGCACTGGAGTGCTAATAAATATTACATATTATTAAACAAAGAAACTATAGATCATATAATTATCAGCATCATCAATTTAGCGTATACTCGTCTACTGCTGAACATAGGCCTCCCCAATACCTCAAACCGGCTAACCGGGCCGATGCCACCTGTATCCAATGACTTCCTGCGGCCTTCACAAGATTGTCGGTCCATGTCGGTTTGACGGACGATTTAGCGCAGTGGTTAAGAGCTTACTACCCACTGTGTATAATAGTCGGGGGTTTAGGCGATATTCCCGCACGGGACAAATCTTTGTGTGATCCACAATTATTTGTTGCGGTCTGGGTATTTGTGTATGTGAATTTTCATGTTTGTAAACGCACCCACGACACAGGAATAAATCAGTGTGAGGCTACGTTTACAAAAAACAAAATCACTGGCAGGCGGCCATCCCAAGGTTAGTCAATATGTGTGTGCGTGTGCGTGTGCGTGTGCGTGTGCGTGTGCGTGTGCGTGTGCGTGTGCGTGTGCGTGTGCGTGTGCGTGAGCGTGAGCGTGAGCGTGTGCGTGAGCGTGTGCGTGTGCGTGTGTGCGTGTGCGTGTGTGTGTGTGTGTGTGTGTGTGTGTGTGTGTGTGTGTGTGTGTGTGTGTGTGTGTGTGTGTAAGGTTGTCAATATGTGGTCTCCACTCATTCGCGGCCTCGTGGTCATACGAATACAAACTATAAATTATATTTTTAGAGTTGAAAGGAGCTTGACTGATCAGTGAGGTCTATAGCGATTATAAATAACGAGAAAGCCATGAACATTTTAAAATAATAGTAACCTGTATATTAAATCTCCTATTAGGATTCAAGAATACCATCCACTGATGCTGCCATTGCCACCTTTTGAATATATTCCTCAGCTGCTCATCTTTCAACAGAAACTTGTGTCCTCTTAGTAAATCTTTAGAAACAATATCTGTGTGAGAGCCACTCAAAATGGCTGCCGTTATGAAATATGGATCATCTTGTGATCTGCAAAACAATGCTGCTGGTAAATAACTAAACTTTCTAAACAGGAACCAAAAAGATATTATAAAAATAGTATTCCTTCCTTCATGGAAAAGATAATAAAAACAGTGTACTGTATTCTTATAATACAGCCTAAAAATGTGCAACATTGTGCATTTTTCAAAATTAAACATTAAACTTTACAAAAATCAATATGCACATTTTGGTGGGGAGTTCCCTGTATTAGATTATCTCTTAATTTAGGGAAGTGTAAGACCAAAAAACTGGTATGTTTGTCGGATCATAATAATTTAGCAGATCATTCCATCTTAGATATAGACAAGTATTTACTTGGTTTTACTTACAAATCATCAGTAAAAAATGTGCAAGATTTACTCATAATCTTATCAAGAATATTCTTCTGCCATTTCAACATGTGTTTTCTGCCCAAAACCAATACCTTTTTCTGTTTATTCGCAAAATACTCAACAACATGGTTAAGTACATTTAATCTGTCCATACTCGAACCTCTCCCAACTGCATAACATATATTTAAAGCATCTAGTACAATATCATATGGAGCTGTTTTTTCTACAAAATCTAAGAACTTCTTTAATTCACCTGGTGATGTTTTTAAAAATAAATCTGAACCCACAATGAGTTTTTCTTTTATATTCTGTTGCAGGTGAATAAATTCATCATTTGATAATGTTAAACAGTCTAGTGTATCTGTACAACAGCTGCATTGGCCACTGAAAAAAAAGTTTTAACAGACAGTTAGTACATGAGAACCACATTCTTTTGAATATAATCAAAAGGACTTAAAAAGTTATGCAAGTATAAACGTCATGTCTTTGCTCAGGAGTTGGATAGTAAAATATAGTAACCAAAAGATAGGATTTACCAGGGGACTGCAGATAAAAAATAAAACAATTAAATGTAACTTACTCATGTTTCCTTATTCTAGTAAATTGTGCATTCCATCCTAAGGAACTATAAATTTCTTTTAATTTACTTGCAGTGTTTGCATCAATTACTGCATAGTACTTTGCTATGTGAGAACAAACATTGTCTAAATGTTTTGGTATAACTTTCTTATCCTTATATTTCCTCAAAATATAGCTAGTCCATGCTTCATAAGCGATACCTAGAAGTGGTCTTTTGTGATGAAGACTTTCTTCAATCAACTCTAAGGCTTTCTTTCTTTTATTTAGTCTGAAAAGTGTTGCTATCAATGTACTATAAGCCAAATGAGTAGGTGTACATGATAGATATATATCGGCTAATACTCTCAATGCTTTCTCCCACTCATCAATCACACAGAGTGCCTGCAGGAGCTTCTCACAAGTGTTGTAATCAAGTACTTTGTATTTTTCATACAGATGTTGGTAAGTGTCTAATATAAACTTTTTATGAACTTTTGATAATGGATTTGTCTTAGCCATTTCTGTATATAAAATGAAAAGCCCATTTATAGAGCCTATAGATAGTTCTTCACCTGTGCTCATCAAATGTTCACCAAATGATGAAGCAGCTTCTAAATTTTTACAACCAATCATATATTTGAGCATCACTGCATCAATGTTTTTGTTATTAACATTCCCTTGTTTAGATAGAACATTGTTTTTAATCAATGTCCAATCTTGGGGTTTTTCTGTAATAGACTTTATATAATCCATCTGTTCATCAATTTTGGGCTTTGGGTATGCATTTTGAGTGAGGAGACGTACGGCCGTTCGGTTATCTGTAAAATATTCAAGATTGTGTGTTGATTATTAAAGCGATTGTCGCTACTTCAACAATTATTTTGTAAGTCTCAATTCAACTCGTATAGAAGAGAAACGAGCTGATTTTGTTTCCTCAAGTTTGTCCCTGTTTATGTAAACTAAACAATTCAATTTTAGATATATTTTACTTACTTGAGAAACCTGAGATTATAAAACGACGTACTGAATATAACATCTCGATAAAATAGATACTTTATGTTTGTAATCTAAAACTATAATCAAATTTAAAATAATTGATACGAGTGAAGGAAAATAGGTTATGTTTACAAGTTTTTGGCAGTAGTACTATCGATTCTTATATTTGATAATAATTCAAAATCGATTACGCAATAGTCGACTAGAATAATTAACCGAGATGTCCATAGAAATCCATGTAGGCCGCAGACATAGGTTTAAAAAATTGTACAGGGTACCCAAAACTACTCCTAAAAATTTTCAAATGATAACCCTAAATAATATATACCTAGAATTCGATGCCAAACTCGCGATCATCAACTGCACCATGCGATAATTGTACTTCTATATTAATATCACAAAAAGGAAAGATTTGTTTGTTCGTAATCGATAAAATCTGAAACGGATTTTAATAATTCCTTTATAAGAAAGGTACATTAATCAGAAACAACACAGACACGGCGTGGAAACCGCGCGTGGCGCTGTTATTGACCGGGTGCAAATCGCCAAAATTTTAATAAACCATAATAATACTATTCACATTATTAATTATTTTGTTACCATCATTTTTTATTATAATAGTTTCTAGTGACTTTTTTTTTTGCTTTAACTTGGGTCAATCCATAGTGATTGTTATAATATTATAATCTTTGTTTCAACATGGTTATAACCAGCAGGTACCTACTTCAAGGATAATTTCTACGGCCAGATTTTAAACTGACATGAAACTATTCGTTTCACTCCTTCATAAATCTAAAATATTATTATTTGAAAAAATACTTTCTGAAGTCCTAGTATCCAAAGGCTATAAAGATACTCAAAAACACCTATTTCAACTCTACTCGACTCATTTACTAAAATATAAAGTTGACTCGACTTAACTCAATTTTAAGCATGTCTATTCATTTAAAGAAAAATCGATCTTTGGATTGATTCAAATCTAACGCGTAAGAATCGACTAATTGATTCGAACTCGATTCTCATTAATTTGCTGATTAAATGAGGTTTTTTGGTTTCTTCCTTTTTATAATTTCTTGATACGTTCAATTTAGAGATTATTAAAAAGACAGGTACTTTAAATAAACTCATGTTTGAAACGTAGAATTTTCAAACAATAAACGTGGTTTGCCATTATTTATATCCCTGATTTACACAACCTACTTAGGTTATATTTTCAATTACCATTTTTTTTTATTGAATCGTGAATCGATCCGTTTGACGGCTTTCGGAATCGATTTACTGAATGGATTCAATGGTTAAAATTGTGCTAAAAAATCGATTATTTGACTTGAAAATATTGATATTACGATTAATCGATTTAAAATCAACATGCCTACTCAATTTTGTAATCTGTATTTCACAGTTTTTTTTATGTGATTTGTGTATGGATTTGTGTGTGTGCTTTGGTTGTGGGATTTCGTTAGTGCTAAAATAATTTTTGTACTTGTGTTTACAGTATTTTGAGTTACAAACCACGCAATTTCAATAGCAGATTCATTAACAATGGACGGCAAACCCACAAAAATGCCGAAGGTGGCAAAAGTAAGACATTCCTATAAGTAAGATTATAATCATTACATGATAGTTTTCTATATGTTTACAAACTTATTTCTTCTTATCAGGTTAAAAATAAAGCCCCGGCAGAAATACAAATCACCGCTGAACAACTCCTTAGGGAGGCCAAAGAGAGAGACTTGGAGATATTGCCGCCACCACCTAAACAGAAGATCTCTGATCCCGAAGAACTCCGGGACTACCAGCATCGTAAACGAAAAGCATTTGAAGATAATATTCGTAAAAATAGAATGGTGAGTAAATAACTTAATATCGATATTTATGACCATAAAATTCCAAGTAATTATTAAAGATTTTTTAACTAATTGTAATTAAGATGCTCTGTGTACTACCACTTAACTGAAAAAGTATTCCCTACTCCATCCATACCTTCTATTTTAGACATTTTATTGTATATGAGGGAACCATGTAGCCATTCTTATAAATAGTATAATCTGCTTTATTCAACTTAGACCCACCTTATGACCAACCTACGTTGTTCTCCCAAACCCCACAACAAAATGTAGATGAAAGATTGTAAAATTTTTATTTTAAATGGGTAACTGTGGAGTTTCATGCCCTTCTTCACCACAGGAATGACATTCCGAAGTGTTGGTAGTCTTTGTTGCTTTGCTGACGATTCATAAATACTATAATGGTTTACATGAATAAAAAATATTCTGATTCATCAACATACATATTCTAAAAAAATTTGATCAGTCAGCTACTGAAGTTAGTTTTTCTGTTATGGTTTAAAGAATAACATTCTTTATTCTAGGTAATTGGAAACTGGCTCAAATATGCACAATGGGAAGAATCACAAAAACAAGTGCAGAGAGCACGGTCAATATATGAGAGAGCACTTGATGTTGATCATAGAAATGTTACCCTATGGTGAGTAGAACATATTATAAATAAACAGACATTAAATTATAAATATTTTGTTACTGCCTCATTGGTCTACCAGCAAATAACGCTCATAGTGATCATGAGGTCCTGGGTTCTAATCTTAGATCAGAAAACAAGTTATTGAGAAAATAAATCCAATATCAGTCTGCAGTCTAGTTGTGCCCCGTATATTTAAAATAAGCTCACCTATTACATAGGACACATCATTGGCAAAAAGTGGGAAATGGCACACTTTCACCCCTGCTTGGGGAATATGAGAGTAATGGTGTATACATTTTGTTATTGCTCACATTTTCATGGACAATATTATATTTTTTTAGGTTGAAATACACTGAAATGGAAATGCGGAACAGACAAGTCAATCATGCTAGAAACCTGTGGGATAGAGCTGTTACGATACTCCCCAGGGTATCACAGTTCTGGTACAAATACACTTATATGGAAGAAATGTTGGAGAATGTAGCAGGAGCTAGACAAGTATGTGAATATATTATTATACAATTTGTCAAGTCCCTAATATATGTCACTATGTATTAAAGATATAATGAATATCATGTAATTGCAGGTTTTTGAACGCTGGATGGAATGGCAGCCAGATGAACAGGCATGGCAAACATATATAAATTTTGAATTGCGGTACAAAGAACTAGATAGAGCCAGACAAATTTACGAACGATTTGTCATGGTCCACCCAGATGTAAAGCATTGGATAAAATATGCAAAGTTTGAAGAAAATCATGGCTTCATAAATGGTGCAAGAAAGGTCTATGAAAGAGCAGTTGAATTTTTTGGGGATGAGGATCTTGATGAAAGAATGTTTATCGCATTTGCTAAGTTTGAGGAAAATCAAAAGGAACATGACAGAGCAAGAGTTATCTATAAATATGCTTTAGATCATATTTCAAAAGATAGAAATAAAGAGTTATATAAAGCATACACTATACATGAAAAGAAATATGGTGATAGATCTGGCATTGAAGATGTTATTGTTAATAAGAGAAAGTATATGTATGAGCAAGAAGTAATTGAAAACCCCACCAATTATGATGCATGGTTTGACTACATTAGACTAGTGGAAAATGAGGGTAATGTCGATGACATAAGGGATACCTATGAAAGGGCGATTGCTAATGTGCCACCATCTAAAGACAAGCAATTTTGGAGGCGCTATATCTATCTGTGGATTAATTATGCACTGTATGAAGAATTAGAAGCAGAAGATATTGACAGAACCAGACAAGTTTACAGGACATGTTTAGAATTAATACCACACAAGGTATTTACATTCTCCAAAATCTGGCTTATGTATGCTCAATTTGAAGTTAGGTGCAAAGATTTAAAACAAGCAAGGAAAACCTTAGGTATGGCTCTGGGTATCTGTCCTAGAGATAAATTATACAGAGGGTATATTGACTTGGAGATTCAGTTGAGAGAATTTGACAGGTGTAGAATATTATACCAGAAATTTTTGGAATACGGCTCCGAGAACTGCATTACTTGGATGAAATTTGCTGAATTAGAAACATTGCTTGGAGACATAGATAGAGCCAGGGCTATTTACGAAATAGCTGTAGGACAGCCAAGGTTAGATATGCCAGAGTTGTTGTGGAAAAGTTACATTGATTTTGAAGTATCACAGGGGGAAACTGAGAAAGCTAGACAGCTTTATGAGAGATTGCTAGAGAGGACTGTTCATGTAAAGGTCTGGTTGTCCTATGCCAAATTTGAGCTAAATGCTGAAAATGAAGATAACATTAACATTGAATTGGCCAGGCGTGTTTATGAAAGAGCAAATGACAGCTTGCGAAGTGCTGGTGAGAAAGAAGCTAGAGTACTTCTATTGGAAGCATGGAATGAATTTGAAACTGAAATTGGTGATAAAGAGAAACTAGAAAAAGTCACGTCCAAAATGCCAAGAAGGGTTAAAAAGAGACAGAAGATTATTAGTGAAGGTGGTGTTGAAGAAGGATGGGAAGAAGTGTTTGACTATATATTCCCTGAAGATGAAATGGTCAGACCAAATCTTAAATTGCTTGCAGCTGCTAAACAGTGGCGTAAACAAAAGGAGGACACACAACCATCAGAAACAGAGGCAAATAAGGACAATGAAAATAACCAAGAAGCAGAATCTACAACACCAGAAAGAAATGATAACGATAAAGAAAGTGGTACCAATTAGTTGTGTAAATAAAATTCTTCAATTATAATTGCGAATAATTTATTCTTAGATGTCAGTCAACATCTTCTGGTCTAACCGGATGAGTCAGTGGTATAACTGACTTCTTATTTACATCTCTTGAGCAAGCTTTTCTCATGTCTGAAAAACAAAAAAGTAACATGTATCGCTTTGTGAGTGAAGAATCGAAAAATAGTTGCGCTCAGCTCTTGCTATATGGAATTTGTTATAGTAAAATAATACAGTAGTAGTATCAGCCACACTTAATTGAACATAAACTTATAACCACATTTTTCTAAGACATGCAAATTGGGAGTACATTGCAAAGTTATTTATAGATAACTACAAGATATAGCAACAACTTTTATTAAAAGTATATCCAAATGATTACCATAAGCATCCTCATCAGGATCTCCGGAATAGTACTCCAACACTGTTCTATACACAATATATCCCAAATTCTTGTACATATTTATAGCAACTTTATTGCTGACTCTTACAAATAAATCCACAAAATAAGCCTTTTTCCTGTAAAAGAAAATTCACCAAAACTCAACCTCTTGTCTCTTATTTAAATTTAGAATAGACTATATAGATTTGACATGGTAGTTCACTCAGATTGTACTAGTTCAAGTTTTAATTTCTTACTTCTCAGAGACGTCTTCCAAAATATTCATCAATGTGGCAGCTAAACCCAATCTTCGGTATTCCGGGCTTACTGTCAAAGCAGTTACATGACCATGCCAGTTTTCTCCATGTCCTTCTGCTTTACCCATTACTAAAACATTTTAAAAGTAAAATTAATTAATTTTAAGAGAATTCTAGGAAACAAACCTATAGGTACTCTACTACCTGTCTATCCAAGAAGGGATCTGGTGTAATCACAAAGCAAATGCAAAGAGGAGATGGCCTACGCAACCGAGCCTTTGAATTCCTAAAAGCCTTAACGTCACTGTGGTGGGCGTGGCTTACCTGTGTTTCTCATCGCTACTCGCTCCGTTCACATGTCTGCTAGTTTTCACTTATCTATTATATTAAAAATGAAACCCTTAAAATGAGGTGATGTATCTTAACATGCAAAAATTCCTTGGATCAACATTCTGGTCACACAAATAATATAACATTCCCCTTGTTTTTTTTTTTCATAATTTATTAGAATACTTTTATATTAAAAATGCCATCGACCATAATATAATTAAACTTACAAGTAACATTGACATGGACAATCCGTTTAGTTTTTATCAGTCTCCACCAGATGGCAAATACAAATGTGGATTAGGCGTAATGTCCCGCTCGCCCTAGGCAACCCTACATAGTGCTACGCTTAAATTGTATAGGCACATCTTATTACGCCATCTCCTCTCCATATTTGCATTGTAGGTCTAATGATATAGATCTTATTAAACAGATGCTATAGTCCTTTTCACCGGTCATGGGTATGCAGACCTTTAGAATATGACGTTTCTATAAATGTGGCGAGAGTGAAACAGAATCGATTGAATATTGTATCCAGAAAATTTATAATGAAGAATAAATCGATATTAATATAATTTAGGAACAAATGGAGAACAATATAAAATTATCTCATTATTTATTTACGAATCAAGCAATTGGTTAGACAAATCATTTGAATCCTTGCTTAACTGTATTATTATTATAAAACCTATAAAACACTCTGTTTTAATATGTCTACATAGCAACCGCATTTATTTATTGACCATGAGAATACTAAATATTTCTATCAAATACATAGAATAATATATTCGTTAAAAAAATCGGCAATTGATTTTCTACATTTTAAAAAACGACATATTGATTATAACGAATTCATTGTGTCCGTCCCTAAAGCGCAAACCGTGACAATTTACATAATTAAATAATAGTTTACAAATCAAAAATAAACCACAATAAAATCTGCGAAGAAATAGTTTTATTTCATGTGATATTCGCGTAAATCTTAAGAATTGGTAATAGAGGTTTATTAAAGTTTAAGTTTTTTAAATAATTATGCAAATTTATGAACAGTATATGTTTTAAATAAAAAGTAAAGTAGATTTTTGATGTATTTTTATATTCCTGTTTATTTACTGAGTTCTTAGATTTACGCAAATATTACACATGAAAAAGAAATATTTTTTGGACTTTATTGCGGTTTATTTTTATGTTCCCGACGTTACGAGTGCTTTGCAGCACCCATGGTCACAGGACGGACTATGGTATTAGAAGGTGAACGTTGGGAACTTAAAAATCAAAAATAAACCGTGATAAAATCCGACAAATAGTTCTATTTCATGTTCCAGTTTATTTTTTGGATTCTATATTGTCAATATTCTTAAATACAATAAGTGTGAAATGGAATATGACCAAACATCACCATACCCATGTCTCATGAAAAAGACTATACCAACTATATTCATTAAGTTGTTTTAGAAATAATTCAGTCTCAAAAAATTCAACAAACCCACACACCACTAGGGGGAAATTATTGCTCTGTGAGACAATACAAGATACACATTAAGTAGAAATGTGTTTGTATTTCATATTTATTTAATAAATATGTTTTATATTTATTATTTTTACAGATTTGTTGAATATTATAAGTACATAAAATTGGCATACATTTTATCTCAAAATACATTTTGCAATATATTAGCCTCAGCACAAATATATATTTTTCTGGTTCTATTTAAAAGTTTTATACATACTATATCCCATTATTTCCCCACTGGCTGATTCAACAACTTGAAAGTATTCTGGCCAATGTGCTAAATATTGTGTGTAAAATGATAACCCATAAGTTTCTGTCAGGGGGTCCAGGTTTCTAGAGCAAAACAAATAGAAATACATGGTTACAACAAAATATACTAGTACAAGAATTAACAACCTACCCCGCAAGAGATCTGTCATGATAATCAATATCATCACGCGAGATCCCGTGCGGGGTAGACAGAGTACAGAGTTCCAACAGATTCTTTCCTTACATACCCCTCTGGCTTCCTCCACTCTCATAGTTCGGCTCATACATGCTCGCCAATTACGGAGACTCTTGACTTATCCTTTAGATAAGACTTGGTCTATTTGGTCGTGGTAAAATAGTCTACATCTTCCCCGGTACCTACATCCTTCCACTTTCGCATTGTATATCTGTTTTATCATTCTTTCTTCTGACATTCTTTCTAAATGCCCAAACCAATGGAGGATATCCTTTCTCATCTTTACACCAATACTATCTTTCATACGTACTCGCGTTGTTTACTGTTTTGTCATTCTTTCTTTTGACATTCTCTCTATACTACATGCTATTTGTATGCTTTAAATCATTAACCGGTATATGAGCGTACTTACACATTGTTGAATTTTAACATATCCTCACAAGTAAAAGGTCTAATTGTTGTCATATTTTTCGATGTATTATGTTCAGATTAAAGTATGTGTTTACTACAGTGGAAGCACCTCGTTCTTATAGATAAGAAGGTTTTTATAAATATCGTATTCAAACAGAAAATGAACCTCGCCAGTGAACCAACGTTTGATTGACACCTGTGATTGACATTGAAATTTAACTTTTTTGTAATTTTATATTGGCAGCCTTCATTAATCAAATTCTTCTTTTTTGGTCATGGCAATCGCTACAAAATTGTGCCATTTTATCAGTTTCGCCGCCGAGCAAAAGTCGAGTAACATCAGTCTAGGGGAGTATCACGGAAGTATAGTGAGAGTAGCGATCATCACAAGATCCTGGGTTTAAATTCTAGATCGAACAAAATGTTCTTTTTAATCAAAAATTTCTTCATTCGAAAGGAATGGGAGTCGAATATTCAGAATTCAAATATTTTAATTGTGACTAATAAATATGTTTTTTTATATTCAGAATTTGTACTATTGTTTTATATAATAATCTCCTTCTCCATATTTAAATTACTTATATAAATATATTATTAGGCTGTAATCACACCTTTTAAGCTTGTCTAAAGAAGTTCGTAGTCACTAGTTACATTCAAGTATCTATATTAAAACATTTTAGTCGAGGTAACCAATGTGGCCCGCTCATAGAGGTATTAGGGCCCGCTAAAAGATAGTGTCGCATTGTATGTGGGTGTACACAGTACACCATTGTCACCTCCATGATTTTATTCTATTTGGTCACCTCTGCTTCGAGAATATAGGCAAGGCAGTGTTTGTACTAAGTCATATTTTAAATACTCTCGTATGCTTTCCTTGCTGGATGTATGTTTGTAATACCAAATTTACATTATGCCTCTGCTGCTATTTCCAGCATGGATTATTTTATACATTCTTTTAGATTTTCATCCTTGTGTTTTTTTACAAAAATAATTTCTTTATTCAAATTCATTCATTTTTCAGTCAAAATCAAATTTCCAAATAAGATCCCGTAATGACAACTATGATTGAGCAAGTGAACGCAGTGTAAACGCTCGACAGTGCTTGCTCTTGTCCGGTGAAGCTGTAAAGGCCCGCAGCCAACAGCGTAGATCGTTCAAACACACACAAGACAGTACTTACGATGAGTTCTTTGACTTCTAATAAAAAGTCAACGCAGATCTAGGCAGATGATCTCCACCCTTCAGACTGTACGGTGCCGGGCATGCTGCCGGGCTAAACCCGCCCCTTAAGCACAATCCCAGCCTTCGATGACGACGAAAAGGCCGAGCTTCTCGCCGCCACTCTCGAGAGTCAACGCGGTATGCATTTCGTTGATTTGATCGACAGAGAAGTTAAGCGCAGGGGTCTCCTCCCCCCTGTGACTCTCTACCCCATATTACCCAGACAGAAGTCGAGAACTTGACCAAGGGACCGAAAAAGGCTTCTATTCCTACAGCATCTCCAACCTCGTACTCCCATTGCCTACCCGCTCGGCTCATATGCCTCTCGGTGGCTATCCTTAATTCCACCATGCAAAACTGCATGTTTCCCACGTAGCGGAAAGAGGCAGACGTCATAGACCGAGTTGCCGTCCCATCAATATCTTCAAATCCCTAGTAAAACTCTACAAGCGCCTGCTTCTAGTACATCGTGCCTTCCGGTATGGTGTCGCGATAATGTCCTCTAACACTTCATAGAAGCTGGAATCACACAAGGCTCAACTCTATCACCACTCCTATTTAATATTTACATAAACGACAATCCTCGTTTAAATGAGATCTAATAAGCCCGGATCGCTGACGACACCGGACTCTACTTCTCATATAGGAATAATCACGAGCGCCTCCAGAGGGCCGCCAATGCCCTAGGGGAATGATTCAGGAAGTTGCAAACTGAGCAAGAGCGCTGCTGTGTTCATTCCCCTCTCTGCTTCAGTGTTCGAACGATGTATCTTTTGGATCAAACAGGTCAAGTATCTAGGGGTCATACTGAACGCCAATATGTCCTGGGCTCCCATATTATGCGAGTTCGCAATCGCTTCGCCTTTTTAATCGGCTGTCTCTACCTTAAATGGAGTAAAATATCCCTTAAAAATTAGGTGACACTCACAAAACTTGCGTTTGGCCTATTATAACGCACGCGTATGAGGTGTTCAGGCATGTCGCCCGCATTCTCATCGACGGTCTTCAGGCTGGCCAATCTTGATCCCTCCGCAAAGCCGTCGATGCCCCTGCTGATGTATATGTCCATTGCGATCTTGGTCTTGAATCTATTTGCACCTATATAAAAAAGGCAACGACCCGTTTTTTCGTGAACGCGTCCAATCAGTAGCCGCTGCCGAGTATGTACCTGACTCCCCTTCCCATCAGCCGTTATCTTGACCCGCGGCTTATTATTACTGGCCCTACCGATGCCCTACTTCCCCTCCTTTCGGATACAGATACCGCACACAGGATTAGATACCGACCTCGCAGGCGAGGTCGAAGAATCCCTTGTATACCGGCCGGTGCAGAGCACTACAGTGGAAAACCTAGTAATACCCTCCCCCATAGCGACAGCCCAAGCCGAGGCCGTCCGGTGCCTTTCCGGCTGGGGCGTAGTTGTTGCACGCCCTCTTGCATACACACACACACACAAATCCCGCTAAAATAGGCCGCATGCAAGGAGAGTATCGGTCAGTGATAGTAAGGAAAGCGAAGTAGTTATTTTACTTGACGGCGTTGCCCTTATGTCCTACACAATTGACGAAAACATTAACCTAGGGATGTTAAAAAATAATCGATTTTTATTTAAATCGATTATTATTTTCTTATTATCGTTTATTAAAGTAATATTAATCGATTTTTAATAAATCGGTTATATAAATTAAGCGTTTAAATCGATTTTCATAAACAGCGCTATCTATGCGACGGATGAAAAAAACTCGAAGTAAGTTCGTTATTATTTACATGTTAAGAGTGAGATAATATAGTTGTTGGTAAACAATATAAATGCCTTCTAACCTTAAAACACCTAAAAGCGGCTGGCGAAAGTATTTTATAACGAAGAAGGATAATACCACAGCAATGTGCATGTACTGATCGAAAGAATTAAAAACTTGTAGTAATACTACAAATTTAAAACAGCACATAGAACGAAAACATCCCACTGTCTAACATGAATATTTTATAATGATTATTGTGGTCCTTATGACAGCAAAATACTGGTCTCTGTAAAAGTCGTTCAATAAAACTAAAAACGTCTGTCATTCGAGTCATACGTTTTATAACCTCAACATTTTCAATAAAAAATGTGTTATGGTGAATTCGACATCAATAAGTTTTTACAAACTAAGATAAGTTACTTTTAGGAAAGTACCTATTGTATTCATTCGAAACTAACCGGTTATATATGTTTGATTGTTTGTTTATAAACATCTTTTAATTAAGTGAGCAATTTGCTGATCTGAAATTCCGCGCAATATTTTATGAACACTTTGTTTTTATATGACTTTGCCAATCACTCACACTATGATACGAACTATCTGTTCTGTTCATAGCTTATATGTTTATATTTTTTAAAGGAGTTACGAAAAAGTTTACTTTTATTGTAGGCTTGTTAAAAAATAATCGATTCTTAATAAAATCGATTATTTCTTTTTAACTTATCGGTTTTCTGAAAATAGATTTTTTTTTAGATTGTATCGACATGCCTACGGTGAGTGCTTATGGGATGGGCATGGATATATTAAATGGGTTATGGCTCACGGCCTGCGTTTCCTTCGTTGGCGGTTTTTAGCGGGAGTCAAAGGACCAAAGGACTGACAGCACTTGCCTAACGAATGTTGTTAGATTAGAAACCTTTAATTTTGGAGAAAAATAAAATTTTAAAAATCTAGAGGAATAAAGAATATGAGGTTTACGCATCAGAAAAAACATGGGAAAACTAATTTAAAAAAAATGCAATATTAGAAAGTAAGGAAAACTTGATCATCATAAGAAAAAACTAAATTTTGATATTCTTGCCATGTTGAATAAATAATACTTTAACGTGTTCAGGAGTTATTCCTACTCGTTTTAACACATGTCGAAACATATATTTATTACTCTTTTACAAGCTAAAAGCTCAAGTGGAGCGATCTATGGGCTTCTTGCAGTTTACCAACACGACAATGGCCGAATTGTCTGTATAGGATATTTTTTATTGGCCCATACATCCCAACCTGCCATGTCTTTGGTTTTAAAAATGGCGTATACAAGCTTTTTGTTTGCCGGTGTACGCTGTTGAACACTTTCCAAGACCTCGCGCGTACTCAAACGAGACCTAAACTTCGTGAATATGAAATTAAAGTACATGTGTAGGTATATAATCAACGCTGTGGACCCCGTGAACGAAATTTTGTAGCGTTATGGTGAATTAGAATGGTGCCTGTGGCTTGTCAATCTCGCACGTCGTCAGGTTACCCGTTCGTAACGTAAATATCACCCAGCGAGCGTTTTGTATTTCAGATATGACAGCGTCGCAAAACAGTAGATAATGGAGAGTTCAGAAGATGATGCGGGCACAGCGACGAACGCTTCCCGCCGTCCATCGGCGCGGGAAAAGGACGTCGGACTGGCCGGGGACGTCGCTGCACCTAGTAGTTCCCAGCAAGACCCATCCGATGTTCGGTCGTCGTGCCAAACCCCCGCGATGTCGGAGGATAATTTCGACGGCGACAGCGTTCCGTCGCCGTCGACGCAGGACGTCAACACGAGCACGGAGGCGATATTGGACATGATAGATGAGATCGTCGACGGTCCGGGGGCGCCTAAGCGGCTACCGCTGCCTTCCGAGTCTGTCGACGCGCCGCAAGAATACCTTTCCGCCGCCAGCGAGAACTCTAATATCGTACAGAAATCAACTAATAGTGATGATGCCAACTCGCAAGCGTCACAGGTAGCGTCGTCAGCCACCGATGCCGATGTTACCGAACCCGCGGGCGTGCAAGCACAGAGTACACCTTATGACGATCCACCTGACGCTGATGTAAATAGTGGTGGTATCAACTTGTCACAAGCAAGTTCATCTGTACCTGAGAGTGGTGAAGCTACAGTGTCAACACCATTGGAACATAGTGAAACATCAATTGTAAAGCCTGAGCTGTCTACTGACTGCCCTCCTAATATACCTTCCAGCACTAAGGAACAGAATGTGCAAAGAAATTTGGACAGTAGTAAGTGTGAAACACAGGAACGAACAGTGAAGTGTGTGACATCCAGTGATAACAGGGACAATGTAACTGTTGAAAGTGCAGAATCAACTTCTAGTGATAGTGTTAGTGAAGGTAAAGCCGTGCTTGCAGAGTCACAGACCAGGTCGCCACTTAGACGGAGGCTTGTACGACCTTTGGTATGTGACCGTCGACCCGACTCCACTGTGTCATCCACAGTTGATTCACAAACTGTGAACATTCTCACTACTGAGCAGTCGAGTAGTGAAAATATCACAAAGGATGTCTCGAGTTCATCGGACGCAGTGCCCACAATACATGGTAATGTAAAGCCAGAAGAGATTAGAATAAGTGAAATTAGTATCTGCAAAGCAGAAACATCAGTGAGTCCTCCTAAAAGAATTAAGCTTATTAGGCAAAAAAATATTGCTGGTAGTAGTAATAGAGACACTCCTCATAATCAAAGTTCTGTGTCTATGGAAAAAATTCCATGTCAGTCAACATCTGTTGATAAACAACCTATAGCCTTACCTGAAGCAGCTCAAACCACAAGTTCTGTACATTTACCACATTCACAAGAAAGTGTTGAGAAATCAACACCCATTACTGCTGACAATACACCCTTAGAAGTTTCTGTTCAAAGTGCCGAGCTAGTAAGCTCTTATGAACATTCCCAGCAAAACACAGAACACCCCCAGCCATCATTAAAACAAGATGTTACTAAAGAAAGTGATAATAAAGAAACTTCACCTATTAAATTTAGTTTATCTGTATTGAGTTTACCAGGATCAACAACAGCCGATTCAAATAGCAGTGAAAATGAAAATAAGAGTGGTATTCTTTCACTCAATTCAACAAATGTAAAATCTGATCCAACAGTAAATGATTTTGAAAAGGGTGAAAAGTGTGATGAAGAGCACACAAATAAAACTGACATGGAACATGTTGAAAAGAAAGTTTTACCATTGAAAGTAAATTTAGCAACTTCCAGCTCTTCTTCAATTAATTGTGATGTTGATAAAAGTAGTGTAGATCTACATGATGATTTAAAGAAAGTTCCACCTATTAAACTGAATTTATCTATGTCAACTTTGCCCGAATCCAAAACAGAAGCAGAACATAGCAGCAGTAGTAAAAGCAATGTTATTCATGAGGAAACTGAAACAAAGCAAGTTCCAAAATTAACAATTAAATTAAAACAATCTGATGAGGTGAAGTCTCCTGTACCAAAACTTACTATAAAACCAATAAGGCCTCCGACTGAACAAGATATTGAAGATAAAACTGATAATGTTCAGTCAATACCATCAGTAACCAAACTAAATATTAAGCCTATTCTTAAACCACCACAAACAAATGAAAAGCCTCAACGATCACAGCAAAGTATAGAATTTGATAAAATTGAAGCTAATGAACAAATACCCTCTATCACTAAATTAAACATCAAACCTATACCTAAACCTCCAGAGAAAATAAATGATGTTCACAGAAAGTCTAGCAGCAGTGAAATATCTGAATCTGAATATTCTGAAAATGATGAGAGTACTAGCACATCTGACCAAGCTTCAGCATCAGAACAAGGGCCATCTGATATTATTCCAAAAGTCACCATTAAATTAGGAAAACCAGGCACACATAGTGAAGGAAAATTTTATACCGAACAAAATATCCCAAAATTAACAATAAAAGGCATTCAGCAAGATGAAAAAGAGGATCATGAACATAAATTGAAGCTGGTTATTAGTCAATCTGAAGATAAGCAACCAGAAAAAATACCCAAACTTACTATTAAAACTGTGGCAAAATCAGATAACCAACCCCTTAGTCCAAAACTGACCATAAAACCATTGAAGCCACCTGATACATTAAACAAGGAAAGTGAAATTCCTAAACTAAAAATCTCTACTGAATCATTTTCATCATCAACAGAAGTAAGAGAAAATGCCCATGTGCCTAAAATTACAATTAAACCTGTAACTAGATCAGATGCTGATATTATATCTCGAACACCTAAAAAATCAGCAGCTGTATGTGACAGCCCTGAACATATCCCCGTTGTAACAAAATTGAACATTAAACCCATTTTGAAACCTACAGATATTGGAGAAACATCTGAAGGTTCTGATGATAAAGTTCCTGTAGTTTCAAAATTAAATATAAAGCCTGTAATAAAACCTAAAGATAATGATGTAGATTCTAGTGTAGATGATGTACCTAAAATTACTAAATTAAATATTAAACCTGTAAAAAACCCTGAGGAGAATTCTTCAGAAGAAAAAGACTGTGATGAATTGAATGCTGACATTGATGCAAATAGTATACCTGTTGTAACTAAACTTAATATTAAGCCTATTATTAAACCTCAGGAAGACGAATCTTTAAAAGACTCAGAAAATCAGTCATCAGAAACTAGTAATTCCAGTGATGAAAATACTGATCATATACCTGTTGTTACTAAATTGAACATAAAACCTATAGTAAAACCTGAAAACTTAGAGGAATCATCTGCAACAGTTTCTTCCAGTGAAACAACCATTCCTGTTATAACTAAATTGAATATCAAGCCTTTGGTGAAACCAGTGGAAAGTTCACCTGCTTCTCCTAAAAAAGAGCACCTGAAAAGTGCTGACTTACATAGTCCTAATGTACCAATAATTACAAAATTGAACATTAAACCTGTTGTAAAACCTGATGATATGGAACCACAAAAGTCTAAAGATGATGCTGATGAGAAATCGGTGAAAAATCCTCCACTTTTAATGAAAATCCACATGAAATCTGTAATTGAATCTTACCACAATGAAAGTTTGTTGTATAATGAGCATAATATGTGTAATAACATAAGTGAAGAAAAATTACACTCTAATCCAAAACTCATTAAATCTGGAAAGGAATTAGAAGCATCTGAAATAGAAGAAGCTGCAGGTAAAAAGGTATTGGAAAAAACTTCAAGTGAACCAGACCAATTATCAAAAACGAGTCATTCATCTTCTGAAAATGTTCCTAAACAGAACTGTATACTAGATCATGAGCTAAAAAGCGATGATAATGACAGAACATCCTTTATAAGGAAATCATCTCCAGCACGAAAATCGTCTCCAGCACGAAAGTCATCCCCAGCACGAAAGTCATCCCCAGTTGGAAAATCATCTCCAGCAAGAAAGTTATCTCCAGCAAGTAAGTTATCTCCAGCAAGTAAGTTATCTCCAGCAAGAAAGCCATCTCCAACAAGAAAGTTATCTCCAGCAAGAAAGTCATCTCCAGCAAGAAAACCATCTCCAGCAAGAAAGCCAAAATCTGATGGTGTATTTGAAAACCAAGGCTTTCAAGAATCGGGAAATGGTGCTAAATTTGATTCATTGCTGATGATAGCTCCATTGCATGGTGGAAAATTAGATGCAGATAGAAAATCGAATGAAGTTAATGAAAGCCACATAAGTGCAACAGAGGTTATGATTGCAAATATTAAAAGCACTGATGTAATAGTTGAAACTAATTTTACACAGTCATTTAATAAGCAGAAGTTTCCATCAGTACAAAATTGTACACTTCTGAAAAAACTTTTAGAAAATACAAAAGATAGTTTAGACAGAGGACTCGAATCACCAAATCAAGCAGTAACAAATTGTGCTTCGCTACCTGATAAAACTGAATCATGTCCACTGGGTTCATCTCAAAGTGTAGAGCACTGTGGACAAGTGGGTGGATCAGAAAATTGTAACTTGGAAAAATTAAATTTGGAAAATATCCAGGAGAAAATTGAAAGAAGGAAAAGCCCAAGTCCTGATAAAGTTAATGACACAGCTGTTACTACGGATTTACATATAAAGCAGGAATTATGTGAATTAGTAAATGAAAATGTAACAAAACCATTAGAAATTACCATATCTGATAAGATAACAAATCAAGGGTCTGGGCAAGACTCACCTAGAATTATATTAAAGATAAATAAGACTGATCATGGTCCGTCAGCAAAAATAATAACTGAAGATGTGAACAGACCAGAAAGCTTCCAACAAAACTTTGAAAATACTCAAGATCTTGTGAATGATAAAAGTCAAATAAGACAACTTTTAAATAGTAGAAGAAAGCAAGCAACCGATACAACAATAAGTTTATCAGCTGGGAAAAGATTGCGTAGTTCAAGGATTGTAGAATCTATTGAAAAGTCTCCCATTGTTAGGCGAAATCTTGGAAAAAGGCCATCCATAAGTGAAACTGGCACTCCTCAAAGTAAAGAACCTGAGCTTTCTGTACTCCAAACTAAGAGGTTAAAATTAGGACAACTTCTATCTGGTAATAAGTCATTGCCGCCGGTATCTATGCCTTCTCAACTATCGCCAACCAAAACTGGATCAGATATGAAACAAGGAGTCAAGACTGTTAATCATTCATTATTAAATAATGAGAATTGCTCCAAAAATGGTAACTCTAAGTTACACAATATTCTGTCCAATTTACAAGCAAAGCAAATGCAGACTTTGTCTTTCAGTAGCACTAACTGTTCAGAGAAGCCACAGAGTATATCCGCAGTGATAGAATTGAATAGTCAACAATCCACAGGCAGTTCAGATACATTGGAAAATACTCATGTAGAAAATTCGCATCCTGATCTTCAGGAGATGATAATTAACGAAAACTCGGACTTCAGGGACTTTAGCCTCGTTCCTGAGGAGTCCTCGCAAGACCCCCTGGAAGTGGTCAGCTTAAAAACCACAGATGGCGCTAATGACGACGTAAACATTCCCAAGCCAGTAGAAATGACACCACAGCCCAAGAAACGCGGTCGACCACGAAAGCTACCATTATCGGAGGGGGCGAAGCCCCCCACGGTGACGCTACCGGTGCCCGCACTAGAAGAGCGTCCCCAGCGGTCCCTTCGCCTAATGAGGTGAGCATCTGATCAATTATCTCCTTTTTACAACATTTTCTATTATAGTAATTTTGTCGATACATTATTAAGCTCTCACATATGTTTAAGCTCGCATACTCCTATAACGCGTTTTGTTATAATTTTCAGGGATAGACCCGCGATACTTCTCAAACCGCGGGGCGGGAGAGGTCGGGGGCGAGGGGGGAGGCGGGCGGCAGTTCCGCCGGCCGCCGAACCAGAGCCCGTGCCCGTGGCCGAGCCCGCGGATGAGAGATCCGACAAGCTCACTCCGCCTGACATCGACCCGACTAGCTCGAGGATAAAGCTTCCTCGAATGACGGAGGCTCTCGACAAAATGCCCTCGGTTTGCTCCACTCCGCTGTCGAGCAGGCGACGGAACTCGTCCGGAACTTTTTCGATAGACACGTCAGAGCTCAAGGTGGTGCTGGAAAGTGCGCTGCCGAAGCTGGATGACTCCCTGGTGAAGTCGCCGGAAGCGAGCGGGTCGGGGCGCGGGCGCGGTAGCCGCGGGGGCCGCGGGGGGCGGGGGCGCACGCCCCGAGGGCGCGGCCGCGGCCGGGGCGGGGGGCGCGGCGCCATGTACATGAAGGTACGCTATGCAAAACTAACCTATTCTATTAGCCTTATGGAACAGTTAATATATGTAGTGCACTGGCGTCGGAAGTGTCCAGCACATAGTACCCTCTGGGATCTGCCAAGAAGCCGCTGCGTACAGCGCGCGTGCGTGATTTTTATTTCCACTACTAGTACTAAGATGCACAACTGTTTACATAATAATATGGTAACTGTCCTTATGGCGAGTAATGATTCTCTGTAACATATTCACGGACCAGATGAATAGACTGTACAACTGTCACTATCTTATTTTGTAAAAAAAAAACTTAAGTCGAAGTATTATCTGACGGCGGCGGCGGACTGGCGGGAGTACTCCCGCCCGTAGTATGTTGCTAGTTCTGTGGCGCAAATTATAAGCGTTGAATAAGTGGAATCTTGAATGCAAGGAATCCTCTTATGCTGTAAAACAAACTTCCAAAATGTCTCGTCTCGTCATCATGAATACTTTTTCTTCATTAGGAGACTATGGGAATATATGGGCGGGTGTGCGGTCCGGCCACGACGACGGTGCAGCTATTCGAAGAGGAAACCTGCATGATGGACGACAATGCCACTCCAGCCAAGTGAGTATGGCCTTCCACTATCACAAATCAGATATTCCATATTTCCTAGGGCATACTTATTTTCCGCTGTTATAATCTAGTTCCTAACTTGAAAGCTGAAAATACTTCAAGAGTTAATTCCATTGATCAATGACTTGACTATTATACTGCATATATTTACTACATTATGACTACTGCCTATTATATTGCGAGCCGAAATAAATTCGTAAGTTACATAACAGCTCTCTGGCGAGATGATATACGTAGGTAGTACGTTGAAATATTTTTCTCTGATTTTCTATTTTCTTTTCAGGCCCTCGCATCTTCTAGACGAGGATTCACAGAGTTCTGTCAAAAGTTCGACAAATGAGAGCAGTAAAATGAAGAAATCAAAATTTGCCGATTTGTTCGACAGGTAACGTTACTTTCTCTTATAGATATACCAGTAGGTCTACCATGAAAGTTTCAATCCGAAACTTCGGAGCCGAACGAAATACGATGCGTGTACTTACCATGAAGTTGCATCGGATTTATTTCTTTCGGTCGGGCACCATAGACTGTGTTCGTGAATGAATGACAGATGCGAAGTATGTTTCCGTTTACGAAAGAAGTTAGTAATAAATGAAGTAAGTTAGTAGTATAAACCAACCTAATAAAAAGCCACCACAACCTAGGCGGATGCCCTTCTGATTTCGATTTTTGAAAAGATTTTTAGAAAAAAACAACCATATAATTCCAGTTTGAACGCATTTATTGCTTTAAAATATCACCTTTAAACCATTCGTGTTTAAATTAAAACAACCAAAATTATAAAATTCACACTTACGAAAGTAAAAAGTTACCTCTTTAGTTTTCGTATAATTGAGGTTAAAATCACGAAAGAAGTGCTGTCAAAATGCCGAAACTTCGTTTGTTCAGATCACCTCATGGTAGCGTTTTACGACTGACGAAACGTCACAAGCCGTCTTCGGGACATTTCGAAACGAAAGTACTTCGTGGTAGGAATCGCCCGAAATTTCGATCCGAAACTTCGGAATTACGTTTCATGGTACACCTACAGATCTTTTTAGTGATCACTAAATTTAATGAGATTTTGTGTTTTGCAGTAATAAAGTTTGGACGGCAGCAGATGTCAAGGAGTACAAATGGCAATCTCCTGAGAGGCCTGATGAACAGAAGGTATCAATCTATAACTTTATCTCTTAAATGCTTGGTTAAAATACCAAACTTGCCCTTTACTTGTTTAGTGCCTTAGCTGTTATACATACAAAAAAATATATTATACATGTAAGTGGCTGTGGTGATATGGCCTTAAATCTGAATGTTTGTCAAAATATAGAATGGGAAGAAAAAAAATATTACTTAACGCCATGCTATGTATCAGCTCTAACCACTGAGCTACCAAAGCCTGCAGATTTTTCTTTCTGAATTCAGTAACAAATATTGCCTGACATGACTCCCTATATACAATGCGAAAGTGGAAGGACTTGCTACCGAGGAAGACATAGACACCTTACCATGACTAAATAGACAGTGTCGTCTGAAGGGCAAGTCAAGAGTCTCCGTAACCGGCAAGCGTGTATGAGCCGAATTATGAGAGTGGAGGAAGCCAGAGAGGTCTGTAAGGAAAAGTTGTTGGAACTCTGTACTCTCTGCCTACCCTGCAAGCGCTCTGGCGTGATGATATAGATACATAGATAGATGTATGTTATGAGGATTTATAGATAAAAAGTATCCTACCTCTTTAAGATAAGTAATATGTTTTAATTAGAAAAATATTTAATTATTTTCCAGGTTATGATGATCCAGGAGCAAGTAGCGATGTTCTTAGGTGTGAAGAGTTTTAAGCGGCGCTACCCCGAACTGAAGAGGCGGACAATTGTCGGCGAGGAAAGAGATTACCTGCTGAGCAAAGGCGTTGTGACGGAAGCTCTCTGTGATCTTGGTAAGTAAAGTCCGCATACGTAAAAGAGTTATTTTGGCGCAACATAAATAAGTTCAGGACGTGACACCCACCTTGCCGGCGAGGTCGAAGAATCCCTTGCCCGCCGGCCGGTGCAGAGTACCACGGCGAGACACCTAGTATACGCCCTCCCCCATAGCGGCTGCCCAAGCCGAGGCCGTTCCTCCTTGAGGCGCCCTTGAGCTAGTTGCCCCCTTGCCCTTCTGGCTCGAGCGTAGTGGTTGCACGCTCGCCCTCTTGTCCGGTGAAGCCGTAAAGGCCCCGCGGCCAACAGGCTAGATCATTCACACACACACACACACACAAAGGTTCAGGGCGCTGGGTTCATATAACTAGCTAGTTAGCTTGTAGATATTTTATTATATTTTTTTTTTCGTTTTCAATTTAATTGATTAATGTTGTTTTTGTTTTTATGTGAAAAACAATACGTACTTAATTAATATTAAGACCAAGAAAATAATAATATTCATTCATAGCATGTAACTTTTTTTTCTTGTTTTTTTTTTTTCATTTTTGCTATGTCTACGATTTACAACTTTTTGTCTTAACCATAATTGGAAGAGCGATCTCATCCTAACACAACTTTTTTGTTAACTTAAAAGGTTGAGACCTACACTCTGCATCACGAACTTGTAGTTTCTAATAAAAAAATAATGTATTTTGTATTGTATTATTTGTAAACGTCACGACCGAACGTAGCCGAACGCTTCCGTTGCGTTCCGTCGGCTATTTGACCAAACGGTAAACGTCGCCCCGCACGCCGTCGCCGCGCCGCCGCCAATCACAAACGAAGCACAGCATAAACGAGACGGCATTACTGGTGCGAGCGGGACGCTAGCATTGTGTTGTATAGTGAGCGGCGCGATGTCCACGGTACCATTGCGCGCGCAGGGTGATGTACGCGCCGTGCTATCGACTGCCGGCCGAGCGCCGTTGGCTATATGACGGATGCATAAACACCTGTATACGACCATCTCTGTTTTTTTGTACCGTCATGCCTATATTTCCCAAGCGGGGGTGACAGAGGTTTACTGAGCACACTCACTTTTCGCCGAAGATGTTAGGTCCCATGTAATAGGGGGCGAGTGCCTATTGCACAATTTCAGACTCCGGACTGATACGAGAAGATTTTTGATAAAAAAACTTCATTTGTCCGACCTAGGATTTGAACCCAGGACCTCGTGATCGTAAAGCACATTATTCGCCACTAGACCAATGAGGCGCTAATTTTTTTTAGTATACGTTTTCATACAATTACACCGAAACATAACAAAACGTAACCAAAAGGTCTATATCGTCTTACCTTATTAATTACAAAACTATAAGTCTTAGAAACATTAATGCATTATGTCATTATTTAGCTTATATAGTCAGCTCGTTAAGACCTTCAGTTAGCGTCGGGGCTGGGCAGGGCGGCGGGGGCGGGCAGGGCACTTCTTAGAATGACCGAAAACGGCGTTCTCGCCCTTTTCTATCAATCTTTAACGCTTAACAGCAATATGCTTACATAGATGTTAAAACCAACAGCCAAGTGCACCAACCCCGGCTTTTCTTTTCTTTTTAAACTTAAAATGAAAAGAATAGCCTGCTCACATATTTCTGAAGCAGACAACTGAGCCAAACTTATAATATCTCGATTTGTGAGAGAAAGCCTTTGCCCAGCAGTGGGCAATAGGCTGATTTTAATTATTTTGTTTTAACCGTAGCCCCACACTAGGATTTATTCCTGTTTCGTGGGTGCGTTTACAAACATGAAAGTTCACACACACAAATACCCAGACCGAAACAAATAATTGTGGATCACACAAAGATTTGTCCCGTGCGGGAATCGAACTCGCGACTATTAGACACGGTGGGCTGCGCCCCTTAAGCTTTAACTACTGCGCTAAATCGTTCGTTAAATTATCCAAAAGTAATATAGACTCGGTAGGTGGCGCTGTAATCGAACAGTTGCGAGATCCGCGGAGAACTAGTTCATAAAAGCGGCTTAAGCTCTTAACCACTGCGCTAAATCGTCCGTCCAATTCTATCATCAAATTGTCATTTTAATTTATTATCTGGTTCAATCGCTTATACGGTGATTTTAATTATTGTTATGAATATAGAACACAATAACAGGCTATATAACTTCGCCTCAGAGTGAAGACTACGTTTTTACCATAACTAAACATTCTTTCTAGGTATCACAGCGGTAGATGCCAGCGAAGTACTAGACATTATGCTATCAGACTACCCACACAAATATGAAGAGTATCGGTCTCATCAGCGCGAGAGACAGCTCAACGTGGTGGAGGAAACTGTTGAAGAGGTGAAAACTGAGGATAGAGTCATGAAGGTTGAGATGAAAGTGGAAAGGATCGTCGAGCATAAGCCTGACGTGCCGAAAGTTGACCCGGAAAAGACTAGACAGGTAAGTTCAGAAATCCAACTTACAGCCTGTTTCAATATTTAACTAGAAACTAGATTTGCCTACTACTGATAGAATTTTGACATATTTTGTATGGAAAATCTGTCAAAATTCTACTGACAGTAAGCAAATCTATCCTTGAGTTGAATATTGAAACTGGCCATTAGTCTCAATCTTTGTTTAAAATATCTTAAATAATAGTTTTTATTATTTATGATACTTTTTTGTGTGAATTGCTTGTGCTTTAATTAAAATTCTTTACCATTTTTTTTTCTTAAATGACATAGCCCCCATTCATCATATTCTTAAGCAGAGATGAGCAAAATGTAACTAATTCTTTTTTTTTTTTTTTTAAATGCGTAGACCCCACACTAGGATTTATTCCCGTGTCGTGGGTGCGTTTACAAACATGAAAATTCACGTACACAAATACCCAGACCGGAACAAATAATTGTGGATCACACAAAGATTGGTCTCGTGCGGGAATCGAACCCGCGACTGTTAGACACAGTGGGCGGAGCGGCTTAAGCTCTCACCACTGCGCTAAATCATCCGTCGATTTTAAGAATATAATTTAAACTAATTTGTGCCCGCGACTTTGTCCGTGTGACTTTAGACAGGAACTTCACATTTTTCCGAGATGAAAAGTAAATCCTATGTGTTAATGCAGGTAATAAGCTATCTGTGTTCCAAATTACATTTAAATTCGTACAGTCGCTTTTGCGTTCTTGAGTAATAAACATTCAAGCTTTAACATCATATTATAAATGTGAAAGTTTGTATGTTTGTTACTCAATCACGCAAAAACGGCTGAACGGATTCGGATGAAATTGTGCACACATATAGTTTATTACCTGGATTGACACACGATACTTTTTATCTCGGAAAATTGGAAGGTTCCTGTCTAAAGTGAACGCGGATGAAGTCGCGGGCAGAAACTAGCACTACAATAAAAAGAATTTTATTTTCATTATTATCATTAGAAATTTATTTTCACACTTCATATTTATAGATTAATGTTGAATCGCGTCCAATCATAGGAATCCGCTAATCTTAGCCGCCGTCAACTACGAACCTGGCTCCCCTCCTATCAGCCGCTACCGCCGTCTGCGGCATGTTCTCACCGGCCCTCCCGATGCCCTTACATCCCTTCTTTCGGATACAGATACCGCACACAGGATCAGACACCGACCTCGCCGGTCGAAGAATCCCTTGCCCGCCGGCCGGTGCAGAGCACCACGGCAAGACACCTAGTATACGCCCTCCCCCATAGCGACTGCCCAAGCCGAGGCCGTTCCTCCTTGAGGCGTCCTTGAGCTAGTTGCCCCCTTGCCCTTCTGATTCCAGCGTAGAGGTTGCACGCTCGCCCTCTTGTCCGGTGAAGCTGTAAAGGCGTAGCATTCACACACACCCACACAATGAATGCTGACTTAAATTGAGATTTCTCTTTACATATAGTATTTTTGAGAAAACCATAATGTGATCATTAAGTATCTTCTTAAATGCACAAGTGAAACTTCATTGTAGGCAATGCAATATATTTTTAAGTTACGTTCGTATACACAAAGATCTAGATTGAAATAAACATTTGCGTATCACACAAAGAAATTATCTCGTGCGGGGATCAAACTCGCAATTATTCCATCCAGTGAGGGGCAGTATCCCGGGACCTGCCTTCATCCTTAACCAATATACTAGTTTTGGGGTAGTATGGAGATGTATTAGTTTTGGAGGCTTAAAGCAGACTGCTAGGATTCGTTGTACTGCTATTCTTGAACTTAATTGAGCGACGAATGTTAATAGTTACTTTTGAAACTGAGTGCACAACGATCCCCATACTGTGCATTAGTACGGGACCGTGGCGCGTACTACGGTCACTTTATCTAAGCCAGTGTAATCTTGCTTTGTTGTAAGACAGAAATGTGGATAAACAAAGCTTTTTGTTTTGATGGCAAAATAAAATTAAAATAGTTGTTATTTACTTGCGATGTTTGTATGTCTGTCTGTATTTCCGGTTCAAATCGTGTAATCCATTTTTCAAGACCTGGCGGGTATCGCGATTGAGCTGAAATTTGGTATACATATGTAAGTTCTGTGATAATGCAATATTATGGCATCATGGAGCTGGTCTGATGATGGAATCGAAAGGTGACCATAGGAACATGTGATCTATACAACGTAACCCTCTCGTGTTTAGGCTTGCTAGATTGGAATTGACAAGTACTATACAACCAGATAGTGTTCAGGGTCTGATGATGAAGCCGAAAAGTAGCGAATGGAACCACCCAATTACTCGATATAATCTGGCCATGTTTGGGCTTGTTGGATTTGTCTTGACGAGTACATTAAAATGGTGTCCAAGTCTGATGATGAAGTCGGAAGGAAACCATAGAAACTCCTGAACTAAGCAAGCTATCTTTGTTGTGTTTTTGCTATAAAAGCTTGTTTTTAAGGTCTTTTTAAAATAAAATTATTCTCAAGTGGTTGTGGTGACCTCCCAGTTTCATTAGGGAGGATTTAAAGTAAAAGGTGTTTCCGGACTTCCAGAGAAGACCTTGAGCGCACTTTGACCCGATGGGATCTTTTGTGCTGTCCTTGCCCTAATGCTCTCACGTACCTGGAGATCCAAATACTCCCTGCCAGGTTGTAGATTGCAGCCGGCGGGAATAGCCGAAATTCCTTTGGAGTTACATAGGCCACTCCCAGTAGCTTCATTCGCCGCGCCGCCAGTGCGTGCAGTGGCATAGGACGTGCTTTATGCATACCACGTCGCTGAAACCGCTTCCTCCGTAAAGCCGTAGGAGCCCCCTGGTTCGTACGGAATGTCGATCTCCACTCCGATTTAGGTCTCGAACCTATTCGCGCCTATATTAAAAAGGCGACAACACGACACTTCGCGAACGCATCTACCCATGCGAATCCGTTAATCGTAGCCGCCGCCGAGTACGATCCCCGAGGGACACTCGAGGGCGCCTCTTCAAGGCGCCCTCGAGTATGTCGCCCCTTGCCCTTCTGGCTCGAGCGTAGTGGTTGCACGCTCGCCCTTAAGTCCGGTGAAGCTGTAAAGGCATCGCGGCCAACAGCGTACATCACTCACACACACACACGGTTCAGCTTTTGCAGATGTTCTTTTGTGTCATAACGGCCTGTATATGCTTCAATTAATTGCCTCAGTTGAAGTCTACCGTGTTTTAGTAGTCTTTTGCTGTCGCCGTCATTCCATGTGTTGATTTGTTTAAGTGTGTGGGTGTTTCGCACAGGACATGGCAGCGGCTGCGATCGCGTCGGCGAGCGAGTGGAACGCTCGAGCCAACGCGGGTCGGCGCGGCGCGTGCGTGGACCTGCAGTCGCTCACGGTGCAGAGGCCCCGCGCCGCACAGCCGGCGCCCGAGCGGCCGCACGTGCGCCCGCCCGCCGGCTTCTACCCGCACGCGCTGCTGCCCGGACAGTACCAGCACTGCTACCGGGTGTACACGCCCGAACAACTACGGTGAGTGATATAGTGACACGGTTCGTACTAGTATAGCCGTCAACGTTAACTTCTTTAATAAACATTTATAAGTGTTACGGTTACAACTAGATTAAAAGCTATTTGTATAACTTATCATATCATAACTTATGTATATATTCGTATATCTTATTTAGGATACTAAAATAAATATAAATGAATTTGAAATAATGAAAGAGACTTCTAAATTATTTGTTTTTCGGCTACATTTACAATAGTTATGCTTTAAGTTTGTGGACTTGGTTGATATGCAAGGATGCCTTTGTCGTAATCAAAGTTAGCGTCACTTTTTTTTTTACGCTATCGCTGGGCGGTCTGTATATGTGCTTATTTAATTTTTAAAGCATTTGCTAAATAAATATAAATCAATTAGTTATATAATTAGCGCAATTTGTATAAAGGCGCGCGGCTGCTGCGCGATGGGCACTTTGAGACAACGAAAAAAAAACGTGCCACATCAAACTTGCCCTTAAACAAAAGCAATTACTAATTAATGCAGTCGCGTGTAATAATGCTTAACCTTTATGCTTCTGCTCCACCTGCATCATAAAGCGTTAAGTAACACGTTAATAAATACTTCATGCAAATGTAGTCGTTGTCATGTCGTCATAGATCACTCACACACACACACACACCCACACACACAATCAAACAAAAAAAAAGTAAGTGGGGCAGAAGCATAACGATGACTTAGAACATGTTAAGGTTTGGTCAAATAGCCGAAGGAGCACGACGGAGGCGCTCGGCTACGCTCAGTCGTGACGTTTGTCGTCGCGCCGCGTGGGGCTGCGCTGTGTGACATCTCCCGAACATTTCAGTACATTACAACTCCCCAAGCCGCCCCACCGTTGCGATGCGTCGGCTATGTGGCGAAGCCTTTAGGTAATTACGTAAATACGTGGAAAATAAATATCTTGTAAATTTAATGAGCTTGTTCTTATCGTCGCAGATACTTCCCGCTGAACACTGCCCTGGCGGCGCCGCCGGCCGCGGTCGCGGACAGCAGCTCGGAGTCGGAGGGCGAGTGGCCCGAGCGGTACTCCTCGTCAGACGAGTCTGACGTGCCGCCGCTGCACGCGCCTAAGGTACACACACTACTACCATAATAGTACACATCCCAGCGGCGACAAAACTTCACACAACTCCGTTGCAATACCACACTACTATAACGGTTTGGTAAAATAGCCGCCGGAGCGCTTGGCTATCGCTAATTGAGATCTATTTAATCAGCTAGGTGATAGGCATTGCATAACACGCGACATAGAAATAAATTAGATCAACCGCAATTTCGTCTGTCTAAAATTCACACGTCTTTCATGGGGTACTGTGTTAGATTCTATAATAAAATTCCATTTGACGTCACTCAACTTAGTGAAAATATATTCAAATCTTGTATTAAACGTACGCTCTACAAGCGAGCTTACTATACTCTAGATGATTATTTAAAAGATAAAAATGCTTGGATAGGTGCTGTTCCAGCTCCACCAGAATGTAGATAACATATTCAGCTATTATTATTTATTATTCCCTCTCTTCCTTCTAGTAGTTTAATAAAATTGATCATTTTTCTTCCACATTTCTTTATCTGTAAATGAGAGAACCATGTAGCCATTCTCATGAATAGTTTAACTTGGTTAATTTAATTTAGACTCACCTGATACTACATTGTTCTCCCATCCTCCACAGCAAAATGAAGATGGAAAAATTGTAAAAATACGTTTCTTGCCCTTGTTCTCCACAGGAATGACATTCCGAAGTGGTGGTAGAGTCTTTGTTACTATTCTGACGATTCATAAATACTGTAATGGTTTACATGAATGAAAAATATTCTGATTCTGATTCTCGGTCGGCGGTCGGCACCACGGGACGCACACTGCGAGAGCGACGTCCCACATTAGGTCGAAAGCGCTAAAATGTGGACTTAAGATTTATTTTTCGAAATCTGAAATTTAGTTATTGCTATTCGATACGTTTTAATCGCTCTATAAACCATTCCGAAACATTTTTTCATAAGTCTACTTAGCGAGATAATGGCGCAGTGTAAAAACAATGTATGGAGCGCAACCTATCATGTCGTTTTTCTACGAAGTAATAGTCGATCCAGTTTTGCTACTACCTAGGTATCATTATATAACTATTCACCTTTCATATGACATCATAAACACGCAATTTCACTTGCAACTTTTTCTGATAAATGTGACAGAAAATGGGTCTATTGTAGCCAACGAAAGTGTAGGATTTATTTTGAAAGTTTTTGGTCTCGTCTATAGTTAAGGAGGTACACAAAAACATGTTGAGCAACAGTTTTTGCAGCAAAAACCGCTTGCGGTTTTTGGGCCATTCTTGAATTTGTGAGCGCAAGCTTTGAATCGCGCCGAGCGTGGTGGAGCTGTGTATCGTCTTTCGTACATTTTTATACATTACTAGCGGCCCGTCCTGGCTTCGCACGGGTGGATATTTATTTTTAAAACATAGCCTAAGTTACTCAGGGATAATGTAGCATTCTAATGGTGAAAGAATTTTTGAAATCAGCCCAGTAGTTTTTGAGTTTATTCGTTACAAAAAATCAAATCTTTCCTTTTCGGATATTAGTATAGACAACTCCCTAGGTCCGCCATCGTCGCGCTCCGTCGTCTATATGGCGAAATCTTAAGGCGCTCCCCGACTAATTCTACGTGAATAGGGAATATGCGTGTAATTCAAATAAGGGTCAAATATTTATTTTACAAACTTTATCGCATTAGAATAATGTCTATACCAATATTTTTTAATAACATTACTTTTTTTATTAACAAAATAATTATTGAAAGTCCAAAAAATGCGTGGGAAATTAAAAGTAGCTGGAACGCCAAGCTATTGGTCAGATCTAATATGACGTCAAAGTCTACAATGCAAATGTCAAAAAGTGCAAATTTGTTGGATGTTTGCTACACAAAGACAAAATTTTAGTTTAAATTATTTAAGTTAATTCTTACGTTAAACTGATCTTCACAGCAATGTAAACAAGTTGATGGAGATACCATGTCTCGTTTTCTGATTTTACAACACTTTCTCCTTATGTCCGCACCTATCGGGTCCAGTTTTTATTGTATTTTTACACCTAGGCACAACACAGTGTTGTTCCATTGTATAATAGGTTCAAAATACAAAATAAAAACAAATTACACAATAAAATACTTCTACAGCTGTTCACTAATTGATTGTTAGTATAGACTTTAACGTCACGCCAAGCGCGCCAAAATGGGGGGCGTTTAAAGTGCTCTTATCTGTTTGCTATCTTCAACATTTCTTTTTCTGCCCTTTACATTTTGTTTTTGACGCTTAATTTTTTTTGCATTCATATATTGATGTAATCTTTCGTATAAAAAAATAAAAAAAATACACACATATTCCCTATTAGTCACGCCGCCTAAAGCAAAATCGGTTTATGCCGACCTTTGTACTCGGGAGGCGTGCTCTGTACTATCGTGGCGCGGTTATATAAAGCTTTGTATGTGTTATATAACAACGATATTTACTCATACACGCTACTACACAACATATATTAACGTTCTCCTCTACAGAATAACTATGGGAATTTAATTTTACATTACGATTTAATGATGTTTTTAATGAGACTCCTTTTTTAATCAGCCATTATCGTCCCACTGTTGGGGAAAGCCCTATTTCAAAGCCACACAAAAAATTGAGGCGCCCTCAGAACAGTATCTTATTTCTGTATGAGATTCTTTGTATATCTACTCGCTATGAATGCCGTGTTGTCTTTACAGCGTAAATAAGCTAAAAAGCGTCACTAACATATTCAGCGCCATGTCATGCCTGTAGATTGTTACAATTCACCATTTTATGGTCCCTGCATGCTAGGTTTCTTTTTCTTAAAAAAATATTTCACTAGGAGCTACCTACCCCACACTAGTAATTATTTACGTGTCGTGGATGCGTTTACAAACAAAAAATTTACATACACGAATAATTAGATCGAAACAAGCATTGATGGACTCAATGTAGGAATCGGTCGTGCGACTACTCGATTCAATGGCGGAGCGGCCATTGCTCTAAACTACCAAGCCGAGCCAACTATCGTTTATGTTTTAATAACCGCCAAAAATAAAAAGTAAAGTTAGACATTTCATAAACATTATGGCTGTCCTTGAAAATAACTATTCCTATATTTTCCATATTATCGCTGTAACTATTGCCTGCAAGAAGTTGTAACTTGTGTATTTCAGCGTAAGAAGGTATCGAAGGTGGCGCGCAGCAGCCAGGCCGAGGCGAGTGGCAGCAAGGAGGAGAGTGGCGAGGGCGAAGTGGACACGTGCCGCGCGTGTAAACTGCGGCTCGAGGCCAACCGCAAGTACACGCACGAGCGCTTCCTCGTCTGCTCCCACTGCAACGCTAAGCGTGAGTCATTATTGTATTGATAAGTAGCGACCCGCCCTGGTTTCGCGGTGGTGAATTATGATACACATTGTACGGGCGACCGTACATAAAAAAAAATAAAAAAAAATTAATGAGCCTTACAGTAGTCGCATTTGATGTGTAACATCTGACATGTTATTCTACTATGAAATTGAGATGACTCATTGGTCAAATCAAATAGCGCGTGCTCATTGGTCAAATCAAATAGGGCGCGCTCATTAGTCAAATTAAATAGCGCGCGCTCATTGGTCAAATCAAATAGCGCGCGCTTCCCCGGTTCCACTGCGCGCGCTCATTGGTCAAATCAAATAGCGCGCGCTACCCCGGTTTCCTGTAACACATTTCCGTCCCTTTTTCGAAATAACTCCCACAAAAAATATCCTGCAACCGCGAGGAAAGATGTTACACATGAATAAACACCGTCACGCCTATATTCCCCAAGCGGGGGTGGCAGAGGTATACTGAGTACACCTACTTTTCGCTGACGATGTTAGGTCCTATGTAATAGGGGGCGAGCCTATTGCCATATATGGGGCACAATTCCAGACTCCGGACTCATACTGGGAAGTTTTCGTTAGAAAAACTTCATTTGTCCGACCTAGGATTTGAATTCAGGACCTCGTGATTACCAAGCCAAAGTCTAGTTAGACCGATATTATTATTATATTATTTATTATAATATAATAATAATAATGACGATGAAGACATTGAAAGGGAACGCAGGGCGCTGTCGGTTAGAGCTAATATGATGGCTCACAGGTTCGCACGGTGTTCTATGGAAGTTAAAATAACGTTATTCCGTGCGTACTGCACTTCATTTTACACGTGCAGCCTGTGGGCGACTTATACTCAAAGTATAGTCGTATAGCGCTCTTCGAGTCCAATTCAACAATGCGTTCCGGGTTCTGATGGGGCTGCCCCGTTTCTGCAGTGCATCGGGGATGTTTGCTGATGCCCGTGTCGATTGTTTCTTTGCAACGATGCGTAAGAAATGCGCTTCCCTGGTGCGCCGTGTGCGGGCCAGCCCCAACAGCATCCTAAGCTGTATAGCGAGCAGACTAGACTGCTTGTATGTGAACCGCAGCTGCTGGCTTTCAACATCTAGGATGAGGGGTGGTTCACATACCTGTACATAGATAATAAGAATACTAACATAGTTTATACGTGAAATATTACTAACAAATATGAGTCTTGAACTTGAAATATAAATAAATTATTATTATTATTATTTAGCAAGTGATCATTAATTTTTAATACGCACATGTTTTCGAAAAGACAGAGGTGCATGCCTGGGTTTGTACCCGAGACCTCCGACTTTGCAGCCCAACGGTTTAACCACTAGGCTATCACTGCTTTTTTTGTTTTTTTTTTTATTATTATGAGATATACAATCTAAATTAACATAATATATGACAGTGCACCCGTCGTGCGTGGAGCTGAGCGCGGACACAATCCGCAAGTGCCGCGAGTACCCGTGGCAGTGCGCCGAGTGCAAGACGTGCTGCGCCTGCCGGCAGCCCGCCGACGACGACAAGATGCTGTTCTGTGACCTCTGCGACAGGGGGTTCCACATCTACTGCGTGGGACTCGACACTGTGCCCAGCGGTGAGTGCACCTTACTCATACTGAAATTATTTATTTCATATAAGCCCTGCGGAGGCGCTTACAAATTATCGTTTTTTTTTTAATTTTTTTTTATGTTCATTAACTACTTATTTACCATCGGATCCGAACGCGGCCCCCACTCAGAAGATTCAGCGAAGAAACAGTGGGGTTGTTTTTTGTTTTTAATTCTCTTTCTCTTTTTTACTTTCTATTTTTTCAATCATATTGTCTGTAGACAATGTTTGGGTTACAAATAAATAGTTCACGATCTAGCTCCAGTGTGATGCCTTACGATCAAGATATGAGACTAATGGTGTTATTTATAAAGTGTCTAAAGGATGGACCAGTCCCCACAAGCAGCACCCGTTCACGAGTATGATTACTGGAACAGCCATTACTCCCCTCGGCCATATTGGAGGGAAGGGAATGACCCGCGCCAGACAGCCACCGCAAGCAAAGACATTATAGTGAGCACGACCAAACCAGAATCCCAAAGACGGTGGTCAGATTGTGTCTACAAAGCAGCAGTACCCAAAGCGCGTCAAGCACAGCACGCTACGCTTTAACATTGATGTAATTCCAAGAGAAAAATAAATAGCAACACTAAATAATATGGCAACTTCAATCCCACGCGGTCTTTTCATCTATGTAATCCGAGATTTTGTGATATGCTTTATTACATAATTTAGCGTTAATTATGGTTTTAAATTTATTAATTGGCAAATCTCGAATATCGTAGGGAAGTTTGTTATAAAAAATATACACTGGCCCATGAAAGAATTATTGATTCTGTCGTTGTTAACAACGACTGACGATAACCACACCGTGATGCATAATAAGTTCTCTCCTCGATGCGCGATACGTAACTTCAGAATAAGAGTATGCTTACTCAATTTAGATAGCGACGTTGATTGTTTTTCCGTACCTTTACACTTGTATGGCACTGGCAAGTGTCTGTATCCTTTGAAAAAGATCAGTTACTGTCCATAGAAATCTTATTCTTATAGTCCCTGTTCTTCTTCCATGGTTTACAATAGCCTTTGGCTAATTGGCCTCAGCAGTCTTATATAACATACATTTCTGGCGCGAGCGTTTCGAAAGTTCAGGTTAGTGCGTGTCCTAAGTGACAGCGCATTATACAGACGGAATCCTTGTGCTTGAAAATACTTACTCGAGAAGTATAAACTTGTCCAGAGTGCGAGCGGGCGTACTAAGGGCAGACCCCCGCCACTCACTCGGGGCGCACACTGAAGCTAGGAGACAAATGATTTGCGATACGTATCGCTTGAGATATAGGGGAAACGTTTGGTGACGTCGCTCGACATTTTCTCTTGCTATCTATTTTATCCACATTTTTTAGTCTATTGCAGCAATGCATCCGAAAAGGTTTCCTACATCGTTCGTCAATTTGTTTGCGCAGCACACTGTGATTTTAGTTTCACAACAAAAGCGACGCGGCGACTAGGAACTGATCGCGCGATGTCTCAAGACTTGTCGTCTCAAGCAACACGTGTCGCAGGGTATCGGTTCCCTAATTAATTCGAGAGCATTAGTTAAATGTAACCCAATTTATTCACTGCTCGCCTCCGTGTGAAGTGAGGGAAGGGTAGTCGTATAAACAGGCCGCTTATGCTCTACTTCCCTTCCCACACTATCACTGCCCGGCGCTCTCTTTGATGGCGGTTTTTTGAGCGGTAGTCAAAAGAATGACAGGTCACGTTCACTTACGGCCGGTTTCTATAATCAATTGGACAGATTTACCTACAACGGATAGAAATTTGACATATTTTGTATAGGAAAGCTGAAAAAATTCTACTGATAGTAAGCAAATATATCCTTTAGATGAATATTGAAACCGGCCATTAGTGTGGACGATTTAGAAATCTTTTTGCTATGATGGGAAACAATAATTTTGGAAAAAAATGTGACGGTAGTGCATCAGAAAAACCGTGGGGAAGGTAGTATAAAATTTGCCTATGGAAACAGTGTCATTTCGGGGAAATTAAAATCTGATGGAAGTTTTTGTAAACATAAGAGAAACACAGAGTAATGTTTGAAGTGCGAAGGGAGTATGTGAACAGTCGACGCTGCCACGGTACTGCTCTTTGCTTTAGGCGGGAAGCGGAGGCAGTAGCAGTGTATAAACTAGGTATAACATATTGGGTAGAATTTGACGGCAAATTAGCGCAGTGTCTTATAGTCGCGGGTTCGATTCCCGCACGAGTGACAAATCTTTGTGTGGCCCACAATTATTTGTTGCGGTCTGGGTATTTGTGTGAGTGAATTTTCAATTTTGTAAAAGGAATAAATCCTAGTGTGAGAAGGGCTACGTTTAAAAATAAAACGTATAGACGGGTAGTGTGCACTGCAGGTCGGTGGCACTGCGTGGAGTGTGCCGTGTGCAAGTCTTGCGGAGCGCGCTCGCCGGGCGGCGCGGGCGGGGCGGCCAGCACCGGGGCAGTGGGCAGCTCGGCGGCCGCCGAGTGGCACCACCAGACGCGGCGCGGGCCCGGCGGACACAAGGTGTACTCGCACTCGCTCTGCACGCCCTGCGCCAGGTCTGTACACGCACTCGTACTGTACAATACCGCTCGAGCCGCGACGCTCCCGTGCTGGACATACACTTATAACTATATCAGTCACCGAGTGGTAACCCCTACACCAGGCATGTCGAATATGCGCCCCGCGAAACAGCTGACAGCCTGAAAACAGCTAGATAATTATCTAGCTGTTTTTTACACAAAAACCGTTGTGGAAATTTGATAAATATACTTGTCCTATAATAGTCTTCTTTAAGATAAGGTTTTGCGGCCCCACATAGTCTACGGTCTTCATGCTTTTGACCCACTAGTGATTTTGAGTTAGACATGGCTACCCTACACCCCATTGACACTATTTTCTTATCAATTTGGTGTAAGTTTCAAGAAAAAGAAACTTCTCGAGCTAGCCTTGACATTGATCTTTCCACCCCACAAGGGATTTGGCAAGCTGATAAATATAAATAGAATTCTCGATAAAAAGAAATACTTTATGATTCGAGTATCTCCCAAATTCCATACGAATGATAACAATGTGGGACGACTTAAAAAATATTATATGTTATTGTCATAAATAATTTCATTTGAGAAAAAAAAAGTGAATTGTTATATTTTCATTAGGCTTTGTTTCCACGGCTTCGTCCGCCTGTTGCCTTATGTCCGTCATTTTAAATGACAAAATGAATATTATTTTCTTAAAAAATTATAAATAACATCCATTTCGACCAGATCATCTAAGCTTACCATAATGTCGGCGACGCTTGAAAACGATTTTTTACTAAAATAGAATTACTTTTTATACAGTTGGAAAAGGTCATATCGCATAACTTGAAAGCACCCAAATTTAGTATAATAGTTCACAAGGCCATCTATGACTGCCGTGAATCGTGAATATCTATGACGTTTTCGTTTAAAAAACTTATGCGGTTTTTACTCGTCGCTGACGATATGTCCCAAGATAAAGGATATTGTTCTGCGCCCATACATGATTTCCCCCTGAACCAACAGCAATGAAAAAATAATTGTATGATTGCAAATCACCCATAAATTCTCTTAAGGCATTCATTATTAAACGGACGAGCGGGAAATCGCAGTATTGCACAAAAGATATTAGATTTAGAGGTTACAATTCAGTACATATGAGGTTATATTGTGTGTTGACATTCAGTAAAGATGTCGGCGACTACGATATAAGTACTTACAATACTTTGAAATATTCGTTTTAGATTGCAATTTGTCCGTTACATACGGATATTTGTCATTATTTTAAAAAAATAAATAAATAATGATGGCATGGGTCAAATGTTCTTTTTTTGTTTTTAAAAAAACGTAGCCCGTTTTTTAAAAAACGTTGTTAGTTCTGGGGCAATTTTCGACAATGTCCTTTATATATCTTACGATTCCATCTTATAATCCATTTTCATGTCGAATTCATCTAAATCCGTTCACCCACATATAATCTTTTGCAATCATTTATCTAAGTAGTATAATCTCTAGCACGGGAGCTGATCGCGCTTGAAGCTATGTACCTACATTATTTTGAACATTTTGAATAAAACCTGTTTCTTTTTATAAAATTTATTAGCAATTCTTGTTTGTTTCCTACATACAGATTATCTTAATCCAATTTAAAAAAAAAACAAACTGTAACATGTGTCTAATAATTTACACCACCAGCAAAAGAACTTAACTTGTTATATATTATTAATTTTTTTTATAAAATTGGTTTGAGGAATATTAATTATTTGTTTGAATTTAATTAGCTCAGGAGACCTTATTTGTTATGTTTTATAGGTTTTAAGAGTAATGGTTTTATTACTATCCATGCTGAAATTAATATAATTCAAGGATAACTATACTTAAACATTTTTAGAGATCTCCAATCGCACACCCGTTACCCAGTTACTTATTGTTTTGTGTACTAATACACCTATTAAATGACGAGTGAATCAGTAATATAGTTTCATAAAACACTGTAACAATTCTTAAGGTAGCGATATGCTTCAATGAAATTATCAATTTTATAATTAATAAAAAATATTTTCTGGGTCTACATTTCTTGTGGTGGCACATTGCATTCTTCACAAAAACAACATTATCTGGATGTCTAAATATAACATCCACATGGTTTATATAGCTGGTGTACAATTTGACCCACTTCACGCGTATACAAAGATAAATGATCCATTGTTTATTTTAGACCCGCTTCTACGAATAAAACTTATGGTTACTATAGGAAAATTGAGAATCGCACAAGCTGAAACATTAAAACGATTGCATATTATTTTTCAAGTAATACCAAGAGGGGCACCAACAAAACCTGAACGCAATGACGTTTGTTTGTCAAGAAGAATATTAGCGAGGAACGCAGATAAAAAGTATACAGTTTTACACAGTCATTAAACAATTGTATGTGTATATTGTTGGCGTTAATTGGTATTGGTAGTTCATGTGTGCTCACGTCATCTCATGCGTGTTTGATGTGGACTAACACGTGCCGACTCACTCAGTGTCTCGACGTCCGGCTTCACTGTCGACATTCGCTTTGTCTCTGGTATCTCGTAGCATTTTGGTCCCCGCATAATGTTTAATATTTGCCCCAACGCAGCGATTACTCAACGCACATCCCAGTATTATTTTATAAGTTGCATGCTAATCCCTATAGACATAAGTTTCTTATTTATGCATATTTGAAGAATGTTTGTTGATTGTTATAATACATTAATGATTACCATTTAATTTTGTGTACTTTATGTATAAAAGCTAATTAATTCCGCAAGCAAACAATCTTCACGAACAGAACAGCAAAGTGGAACACTTATCCAAAGCACCACTGAATTGGTATATGGGATTCACATTCTAAAGCACTCGAGTATTACAAAAGAAACTTACATAATACACTCTGAAATTTTCTGAATTACATACGTCCTTGTGTACAAAATTAAATGTCTGTATAAAAAATACCGACTTTACTGTTCATCTAATATTTTAATGGTAATTAATTTTTATACTTTCATTTATAAATTGATGCAATACACATTAGGTAGTTTATTGTCTATGCATTATATGTATTTTTGGTACTGTACGTCGTACTGCGTCAGTTAGTGTTGAATCATCAGTGACAAGGGTGTCGACATCATCTCATCCCGCAGTGCGCTGCCGACTAACTCACCATCTATCACTTACTTGTAAACTATGACTAACACGGGCGTAGTACCATCACTCCCAAATGCGTTTACTAACTCGAGTTCACTTTTATTACTTGTCTTCGGGCTCAGTGTTCACACAAACTATGTATATGACACTTAGAGATAGATAGATATAATAGAGTTTGCGCCGATTTTTATGGCCGTTCTTAACGTAGTCGATGCGCAAAACGGAATGTTATCTTTGCGGTTTTGTGCATCGGCTCGTGCCTACATTTAGATCGGTCTTAATAATTGGCGCGAGTTATAATGTTGTATCGATATATTTGTAACTCACTTGATTTCTTTCGATTACACACTTAACAGTTTTAATTTTTAGTAAATTTTAACTAAAATTTAAAATTCAATGCACAGGTTAGAGGTTTAATTACTTTCAGATAATTCTAATTTGACCTACGCATGTATTACACGTAACAATTTTATATAATAGATATGTAAAATTTTATATTGATTAGAAGAATATTTAGGATATTTATTTTATAACACAAGCATTAATAAACAAGCCTACTAATACAATTGTCCAAACTGTAAACATCTGAACGTGGTTTATTTTTATTGACACAATATATTTACCGTTAAGAGCATAACCTAGAAACGCACCATTTTCTTTCTGATATAGTCCTACAACGCGTTGTTTTATCAAATCGATTTATAATACAAACATTGTGTATGAAATGATTCATGAAACATTTTACTATCAATGAGAATAATAAAACACATTTATGACACAAATGTTGCTGTTTTCTAAATAGTCTACATAGGGAATATGCGTGTAATTCAAATAAGGCTCAAAAACTTTTTACAAACTTTATCGCATTAGAATAATGTCTATACCAATATTTTTTTAATAACATTACTTTTTTATTAAGAAAATAATTATTGAAAGTGCAAAAAATGAGTGGGAAATTCAAAGTAGCTGGAACGCCACGCTATTAGTCAGATCGAATGTGACGTCAAAGTCTACAATACCAATGTCAACAAGTGCATATTTGTTGGATGTTTGCTATTGAGTTAGTTTTATTGTTATTTTTTGTTGTCGATTTACATAAAGAAAAAATTTTAGTTTAAATTATTTAAGTTAATTCTTACGTTAAAGTGATCTTCACAGCAATATAAACAAGTTGATGGAGATACCATGTCTCCTGTTCTGATTTTACACCACGTTTTCCTTATGTATCACCTATCGGGTACATTTCTTATTGTATTTTTACACCTAGGCACAACACAGTGTTGTTCCATTGTATAATAGTCGCAAAATACAAAATAAAAATAAATTACAGATAAAATACTTCTACAGCTGTTCACTAATTGATTGTTATTATAGACTTTGACGTCACGCCAAGCGCGCCAAAATGGCGGGCGTTTAAAGTGCTCTTATCTGTTTGCTAATTTCAATAAAATTTTTTTTGCCCTTTAAATTTGATTTTGACGCTTAAATTTTTTTTGCAGTTATATGTTGATGTAATCTCAATCAATCAATCAGCCTATCGCAGTCCACTGCTGGACATAGGCCTCTCCTAACACGCGCCATTGCACACGGTCCTCCGCCTTCCGCATCCAGTCTGTCCCAGCGACCTTTTTGAGGTCGTCGGTCCATCTAGCTGGGGGCCGTCCTACCTTACGCTTACCAAGTCGCGGTCTCCACTCTAGGACACGCTTGCTCCATCGGCTGTCGGTCCTTCTGCAGATGTGACCAGCCCATTGCCACTTTAGCTTACTGAGTCTGCGAGCTATGTCGGTAACTTTAGTTCTTTGTCGGATTACCTTCTTACGAATTTTATCCTTCAAAGAGACGCCGAGCGTAGCTCGCTCCATAGCCCGCTGTGCGACTTTGAATTTGTGGACTAGTCCCACTGTGAGTGGCCACGTCTCAGCCCCGTAAGTCATAACAGGTAGGACGCATTGGTTATCGTATAAAAATATAAAAAAAGACACGCACATTCCCTATTGCATACAAGTATTTGTATTATAATTGAGTCAGACTTTACGGTCTGCGTTTACAGTATAAGCAACGTGTGAACGTAAACATTTAAAAGTTATTCATGTATACCAAAAGGCACTTACGAATAGTCAAAAAGAGAAAATCATTGATTACTTAAGATTGTACCCTCCGTTCGGAAAGTCATTCTTGTGGAGAAGAAGGGCAAGAAACTCCACGATTACTCTGTTTAAAAATGATAGTGATCATGGGGTATGGGAGAACAGTGCAGAACGAGCTTAATAGATCTTCTTAAGTATACATTAAACATAAGTGTATAGAATAATTATATCTCTACTACTAATATCAAGTCACAATACTGTACATAAAACATTTTCCCTACACAAAACCTCAACACGAGCCAATCGAAGATGAGTAATGAACGAGTAACGTTGTGAGACCGTCCGCCCGGCAAGGGTCTCTGCGTTGATACTAATGGCGTGTTTCTGTGTTCCGGTGCTTGTGCGCGTACGGTCCGTATGTGTGTGTGCGTACGTAGGGCGTATCGCATCGGTCGCTACTGCCCGCTGTGTGAGCGGTCCTTCATCGGCCCGAAGGGGACAATGCAGCTCGTCATATGTAAGCTCTGCGATAGGCAACTGCATCAAGGTACGTCATACCACCGAACGTAGAACGCATACGCTTGCAAGCCCGCACGCGCCACGGTTCGGTATGATACGGCAATGTATCATTGAAGATCACTTGAGAGGCGAAATGACGCTTATATATATTTTTTTTAAATCCGAGGTACATTGTAAATCCGTTTTGTCTATAAAGCGAATATGCGACGGCGTCGTTTGGCTTGCTATGTGAGCGCCACCCGTAAGTGTATGCCCGGTTTCTGTAATATAAAAATATTTTATTCGATTTGTAATGCTGAATCATCTGCATAAGAGATATAGAAAAGTTTGGCCGAAAAAAATTGTGATCTTTACTGATTATTGAATTTCTTTTAGCAATAAAAATGGAATATAGAAACTGAGCATATATTTACAGATTTTTTTAAAGATTTAAGACATGTTTGTCATGTCAATCATTTTTTTTGGAATGTTCTCTCATGTTTGCCGTCTCGTATCTAGCCTGGTGTAATTTATCGAATGTGAGAATACATTTTTTATGTTAATTGTTAGATGGCTTCTAGATTTGCGCACGGTACTGTGAATGCGCTGTGCATGACTTGTAGTCAAATAAAAAAATGACATTCTCACATCATGCTTTGCCCGATCCTTCATTTCTGTCATGACGCATAGACTCGATTTCATAAACATTACTAAAGCTTCAGTATATACATATGTACACACTTATTCTCCATATATAATGCTATACCCTATAACAGTAATACGCTACCATATTCATGGATTGACTTAAAAATACCTCAACAAAAAATATCCAGATTTAACGAACCGGTACGCCTTTATATACAAACATTATAAATATATATCGATAGGAAGCTTTTGTTTTTGTTAGATGTGTTTAGATGACAACATATAGGTGAAAGCATGATGTATTATACACAGTAATCGATGACCTGCCTCGTTTAGATTTAGTTGAGAACTGGGTCGCAACAGTACGATGGGTCGACGAGTTGCCGATTTGTGTGTGCCATGCATTTTCGTGTACTAGGTGTAGGTAAGGACTCGCCTCGAGTTCCCTACGGCATGGGGACGGGAAAGGACACGCTTAGGTATGTATGCTAATGATAATTAAAATGTCTGCAAGATGTATGTATTTGCCTTCGATTTTTATTCCACTAGAATTAAATAGCGGATTGGTATGTTAGCCGTCGCATGTCTCAACTAAAAATAGACATAAAAAATCTTGGCCCTTATTCGCTATGTTCAAACGTAGCACATTAATATCTTCGTGAAATAACTGTGCAATGTATCCTGTATGCCACCCCATTAAACGATCGTTTTACTATGTTACCACAACGCGCCGCCTTTCGTGTTTAATTGGTCATAATGAATAAAAACCCTTGTAAACTTTACAGTATAAATTAATGAATATTCAAGTAAGATTCCTACTCGACCGATCCGCTCATTATAAATTCTAAAAACGAAGGTAAAACAATTCTAAAAGCAAATGTTCCACCGCTGATAGTGTTTTGTCGTTGGCACAGAGTGCGTTAAGCAAACGGTGTCGAACCTGAACGTGCTGGACTACACGTGCGCGGAGTGCCGGCGGGGCGGCATCACTTCGCGCGCAGCTGCCGTGAGGCTCGCACCTCGGACCATCGCCACGCTGTTCATGGCGAAGCGGCGCTTCAACAAGTATGCGCACCGCCAGTACATGGAGAGCCGCATGCGAGACCTCGCCGCGAACAACGAGTCCCGCGCCGACGATGCCTCCGAGACTTCCGAGGGCGGCGGCGATGCCAGTGACCCGCTCGACGGCGCCGGTGATGCGTGACCGGGACGTCACACTCTAGTTGCTGATGACCCGTGACCGTGACGCGGCCACTAGCTACTGGCGATGCGAGAAAGGCGGCCAACGGCTGATAGCGATGCGGCCAGTCTAACCGCCAGCGACGCGACACTATATGGACGCCCGCGAGCGGCGACGCGTGATGGCGACGCTAAGCGCCGACGACGCGAGAATGTATAGAAGCCCGCGAGCGGCGACCGCGACGCCGGCGACGCATGACCGCGGCACGGCGACGCCACGCCACTGTATAGACTCGGACCGTGTAATATATATGTAGCCGTTGTTAGTTCATATCTAACTCTTATTCGCTTCGGTAATACGGTTGTAAGGTAAAATGTTACATAAATCTGATTAATATAACGATTAACCGGTAGGCTATGTAAGTGTAAGTTGTCGGATGGTGAGGAGATATTAGTTGTATTGTCTCTTTGTGTTACGCTGCGTATTGTTCCCGCGCGTGGTCTCGTCGCGGGCGCGAGCGGCCGGCGGGAGCGGTCCGTCAGACGGACGAGGAACATCGTGAAGTGGTTAGATAGATAGCTGTAGATCGCAGGACACTAACATGTAAACTGTACAGTAACTTAATACTAACTTCACTATATGGGTAGCTGGGGCAATCATACTATTTTTAATATTCATAGTTTTGATTTTAAAGTATCCTGAGCGAGACAAAATCATGTATTGTATTGTGTATTCGTCCACGATTGGTTACGTTGAAATGATTAGTTTACGAGAGATTGTGTAGTTGTGCTGATTATTGTACTTTGAGAGAATAGTGTATGACCGTATGCGCGTGTGAGGTGAACGTGTACGTTCTGCGTGTGTGTGTGAACTATATTAAAACTGTAGACGACATGCTATTTCTATAATTTGTTATTGCAAATTAATTAGTTCTCAAAATAAACACATATTATAGAAATCTGCCTTTTAATGCATTTGATTTTTGTTTCGAAATCTTTAAGTTTGTCACTGTTCACAAATTGGTCCACACGCTTCGTGCGCGCATTTTGTTTTGATATAGAATAATTTTTAGATTATCATTAATTTCGTTTAATAAGGTATTTATTTTAGTGGTACTTTTATATGGATACAGCTGTATACAATCTACTGTCCCAGGTGACCGCGGGTGATTGTTACAACAATATAGGAATTTTAAATTCTTCAGGATCGGATAGTGTTTGCCTGTAATGAGTTTTTATTTATGAAACAATTGAGTATGATTTAAGAAATGTTTCCCCCTAATACGCACTTTATGAAAGTTGTTGATTAATTTACACTATTTAGATTATGTTATAAGCAATTTTATCGTTTCTGTAGTATAATTGTACGAATGAAATTCAGCAGCTCTTCTTTCAGTGGCAATTTATTGTTTTTCTTACTTAATTTCAAAGTACAAAACACATAGGCTACCTTTATGTACTAGACTTGCACTCGTTCTGGAATGCGACATGGGCCCAACGAGTAAATATAGTTTTATTATAGAAAGATCAAATAAATTATTGAACTCAGAGTATAGTATGTTTATTTTTCATTATGAGGAAATTATTTATTTATAGCAACGGTGTTTACATAGTATTAAATTTGTATGTGTATTGGGTAGTTCGCAGACCAGGGCGAGCGCTCGTGGGCAGAGTGGCCCTCCGGCTCGCATTCGCTGTACTTACGATTATCTCTGCGCGCTATCGTCTCTTAACCACTGCTGTGTGCAATTACCCCCCGTAATGTTGTGTATTATATCTCGTATTAGAATTATAGTGTAAGTGCAGGTGATGAGCAGAACTTCATCGAATACTGACACTAATGTATCAATGTTTAGTTTATAATTATGCTTTGGTTAATATTAATCATAATTTACTTATTAGTGATGACTTTTAAGATAAAATTTATGTCCGCAGGAAATCATGATATAAAACTTTTATACAATATACACAACTGATCCCGGTGTGACTTGACACCGCAATTCGCATTGCTTTATCGACACAGGTGAATTTTTAAGACTTACTTGTAAGAGAATAATGATAACTTTATGTCTACTTAATGCAAGTGTAAACGTTCTAGAAATCTCGCACTGTTCGGTCAATTTTGTAAAAAAAGAAAATAAATTTTAATTTGAATTCAGCTTTTCATTATAATTTTACGTGCACGGCACTAATGAAAAATAAATAAAATAAAACACAATTAGCAATAAAAAATAATGTATATAATTTGACTTACAGTACGGTAAACTCGGTAGCATAACTAACAAAATTTTATAAACACTGAAAATATTCAGCAAATATATTTTATAAACTGGCAATAAAGCATCTGGATCCACATATTCCGTCGAAACCTGGGGACAAAGAGAAAGGAACTATTTAGAACTCAATTATACAATTATTAATTAAACAAAATGTGAAAGTTTGAGAGCACTCAATGGTTTTTTTTTTGTTGATTGCAATTACATTTTTGTTTCGCTACATGAGTTATGAGGCACAGATGAAAATTGTGTCTGTTTCAACAGAGATTAATTAGAGCATAAACTTGCACAGTAACGTGATCGCACTATATAACATTTTTGTGGTTATACTGCAGCAAGAACTTTTATGTGTGTGTGTGTGTGACAGCGCGCATATATGTGTGTGTGTGTGTGTGTGTGTGAATGATCTACGCTGTTGGCCGCGTTGCCTTTACAGCTTCACCGGGTAAGAGGGCGAGCGTGCAACCACTCCGCTCGAAGCAACCTAAAATAAATATTACGGGATTTTATATTACTACAGTACTGCTACAGTATTTAATAGTTTATCATAATGAAATTTGGACTAAGATATTGGACGAATGGAATTCCACCCTACCAACTCTATCGCAATTACTTCGTTGATAAAGAAACAGCTGTCCCACGTATGAAACGTAGGTGACGCATTGTAATATAAAATCAACACTTAAAATAACTCTTGACATATGTTATCAACAGTATGGTTATTGAAAAGGCGATTGTAAATAGTTTTTTTTTTTTTTTTAAACGTAGCCCCACAGTTGGATTTATTCCTGTGTCGTGGGTGCGTTTACAAACATGAAAATTCACATACACAAATACCCAGACCGAAACAAATAATTGTGGATCACACAAAGATTTGTCCCGTGCGGGAATCGAACCCGCGACTATTAGACACAGAGGGCGGAGTGGCTTAAGCTCTTAACCACTGCGCTAAATCGTCCGTCATTTCATCACAGTCAGTTATTTTATCACATTACAAGTATAGTATCACTGTAGTGTAATAAGGAGATCTGCAGGCGGATCAGTCGCTGACATAGCATTCAGAATTCAGCAGGGCGCATCGCTTGTAGAACTGACGGCCGTTGGGACAGAAAGGTTCTGGAATGGCGATCACGCACCGAAGAACATGGCGTAGGCAAGTCCCCCTACAAGTTGGACTCCCTCCCCCATAGCGACTGCCCAAGTTGAGGCCGTTCCTCCTTGAGGCGCCCTTGAGCTAGTTGCCCACTTGCCCTTCTCGCTCGAGCGTAGTGGTGCAACGTTCGCCCTCTTGTCGAGGGAAGCTGTAAAGGCCCCGCGGTCAACAGCGTAGATCTTTCATACACACAAAAGATTGACCACTCACCTGATGGAAAGTGACAATAAGGCCGAGGATATGACTCGCTGACTCAGTACCTAACAACCAAAAGACTTCTTACACGCGCGCACACACAAAAGAGGACCGGCAAAAGCTGGATGCAGTTGACATTTTTTGGCTGAAGATAGTGTACAGTATATATAGTATATATAAGCGACCTGTGGTCTGGTCACTCGTCGAAGCGCAGGCCGCTGATGGAGAGGAAGGTGAAGGCGTTGTGCAGCGCCAGCACGGGCACGGCCGTGGCCGCGGCAGCCACCCGCGTGCGCGCCATGGCGCTGGCCACCGCCGCCACCAGCGTGGACGCCGGCGGGGCGCTCCACACCTGGTACCGGACAAAATAACTGTATATTAAGTTTTTGTTATATATACGTATAGCCCAGCAGCAGACACGTTTCTAAAATTTTTAAAGATTATATAAATCGCTGATCGTTAAACGAAATTACGACAAATGTTACATTGAAATAATGCCACATTATGTAATGAAGTATGTCTCCCGAAAAACATATACGATCCGTACATGCCAATGTATCTGTTGACCGATAAACTGTCGTAGTTAAGGTTTTCTATGATTCAGGTCTGAATTGTTCGCTCCCATAAATTCCAAGAGAAATGAAACAATAAGATCTCACTAGCTTTTCGCCCCCGCGGCCAGTTTTTGGCTACAAATTTGGAAGGACATATTGTGCCCCTTTATTTTTGTAACATTGCTAATGGAAGAGCGGAGTCTCCTAACACAGGTATAAACATACTTAAAAGGAGTCTCCAACCACTGTCAAAGAACGTTTTATTGTTACCGAAATAAAGATTTTTTTTAAATCAGGATCGAGACCAGTTGCCAAGCTGTAAAAGTTCAAAAATACTTTAAAGCACAGGTGCATGAAAGTTTAATGTTTGTTATTCAATCGACTATTTATTATTATAATTAAAAATGATTACATTATTTGTACCTCCTCCAGTCCGCACTGGGTCAGAAAGGTAAAGAATGACCTATTCACCTCGATTAGCGAGAGGATGTTGCACTGACAATGTACATAAGGATTCATATATATATTTCTATGCAGCTACTCTCTCAAAAATAATTGTAAAAAAAAATTAAGTTTAGGACGATTTAGCGCAGCGGTTCGATTCGCGCACGGGACAAATCTTTGTGATCCACAATTATTTGATCCGGTCCGGGTATTTGTGTATGTGAATTTTCATGTTTGTAAACGCAACCACAACACAGGAATTAATACTAGTGTGGGGCTAAAAAAAGTTATAATTAAAATATTTCGAATTCTGTCGCGGCTTATTATGCATATTTGCGGTTCTAAAGTGCCCAACATTGCGAGTCCTCTACAGCACCAATGATCACGAAAGGGACTGAGGCGATTGACGTCCAAAAGTCATGGTTTTTCTGGAGTACCCTAGGGAGATTAATTGCAAATGATATTTCAATTGATTGATCCTACAATTGAAAAATGCCCAACACTGCTTCTCTGCACCAGCGGCGTAAGGCGTGGGCCATCGCCTACGGCCTCGCGGTTGAAAGAGCCTCGCGCCTTGAGGAAGACAACGAAAATAAAAACTCCTTCATAAAACCATAACTATAATATTCTATCTATCTATAACCTCACGCCAGATCCCTTGCGGGGTAGGCAGAGAGTACAGAGTGGTACTATAATATTGACAAACCAAATTTTAAATTACTACTTAAAGGGATTAATCGCGGGCTAATTATTTACTTATTTATACACTTTGTTTTTATACTAAATCTATACAGGTCAAGTTTGTGAGTTGGGATGTTCGGGGTAATCTCCGGTACTACTGATCCGATTTTAATGATTCTTTCACCATTAAAAAACTGCCTTATCCAGAAGTAGCATAGGTTATATAACATGGACCCGATAGGTGGCGCTGTTGTCGACCGGGTACGCAGGCGCGGGAAACTGCTAGTTTAATATAAGATCATTACTTATATATCTAATAAAAATTAAGCGGTCTCCTTTTTTTATTTCATGAAATTCGTCGTCCTGCGCCACTCGAGGGCCTCGCGAAGTATAATTTTCCCACAACAAATTTAGCTCTTGCCCCGCCACTGCTACTCTGTATCAACCAACCTGATAAAATATCCTCATCTTGACGGCAGGCCTTGATTCTTTATCGCGGCAGTCGTTGACGAGTTTCTTGAGCGCGTATTCGAGCACGTCCTCTAGGTCCTGTTGCCGCATGCCGGTGGCCAGCGAGCGGTGCGTGGCGCACGCTTCCTCGCTGGGGAACGATAACTGGCAGGTGGACGGCGATGACCCTGGTTTATATAAACATACTATGTATATTGTCCCTGGTTCATATAGTCTATTTTAGCAGCAATTAGCTGGGAAATTGACATGAAATTGGGCAAGGCGAGTATGACAACAATTTACTTATTCCGGGAAGATGTAACCTGTGTCATCGATGGAGGTCGCTGTGGATCCTAGCTAACAGGAGTAACATTATTTTCAATCGCATTATTTCATACAATGAGCCACCTAAAATCTAGTTAACAAAAGGCTGATAGTAATTTGTAAATCAACTAATTTCTTACTATTTTTAATCAAATGTACAATGGAAAAAGACAGGACCAATGGAATAGCACCCATCAATAAATATTGTTACGACCCGAACATACCCCGATATCTTGAGAAGTCTTTATCGGGGGATGTCGATTCTAAAACGCATAACACACCCTTAGGTCCCCCGGTGATCTGACTAGAAAGATCTAGGACCCGCGCTTAAGGAGCGAAACGTCTAGAAGGTTCCTCCCCTTTAATTATCGCCGGCGCGCGGTCACGGCGACCGTACAAGTACCCATTTGTTCACTTACAATAGGTAAGTAATAATAATACCGCTTTATGGGCCGCGCCGGCTATTGTTCGATGTACTACTATCGATGTAGTTAGAGGGTTCGCGTCCGTTCTAAAACTTTCATGGGAGTATAAAAGGAACACAGAGCGCCTGGACGGACAGTCTCTTCTCGGACGCGATAGTGATCAAATCGGAGAACAAGCGATCTAAGTGGAATACACCGGCGACTTTAGCATCGATATACGGATACTACGAGTGAATCAGCGACTTGGAAACAGTATTTGGGTACTAACGAGAGTAGTACAAGTATGTGATTAGTGCGCGTGTGTGCTTGCATTCGACGTACTGTTTTGTATGTACAGCGCCTAATAAAGTACTTCGCACGTTATTCGGCATTTAATTACCCCGCATACGTAACAATATATACAATACGATAGTATAAAGTGCTACCTGTAGCTACATAACATACGAAGGCGGAGACAGTGTTCTCGTAGTTCCACCGCCTCGTGATGGCGACTTTGTATTCACCAACGTTACACCCTGTTTCTTCATCTGAAACAATATTAACCTTTAGCTCTGACGGACTTCTATAAAAGACCAATTTTTCCGTGTCCTAGGAGCAACGGCTGCATTATATGAAGACAGTGCAGTACGTATATAAAAATATTATAATAGCCCTGTTAAGAAACTGTCACACTTTTGGGCACGGGCCTCCTCTCAAACTAAGAGGGTTAAGGCCATAGTCCACCACGCTGGCCTAGTGCGGGTTGGCGAACTTCACACACCTTCCAGAAACTCTTAGGCATGCAGGTTTCCTCACGATGATTTCCTTCACCGTTAAAGCAAGTGATAGTTAACTTTTTTAATACGCACATGCTTTTGAAAAGACAAGAGGTGCGTGTCTGGGTTTGAACCCGAGACCCCTGACTTTGCAGTCCAACGGTCTAACCACTCACAAAATATTGATTCGTCGAAATATCGACCTTCTATTTTGGCTCACAAAACTGCTGCCTAAAGGCAATAATTGAGAGTTTTAACTCTCAATTATTTTCTCCGTCCACCTGGATCCATTAGATGGCTCTATTGATGGCTCCTCATACAACTTCTTCCTTCTTCCTATCTGGCGGTAAACGTGTTACTATTTTTTAGATACTTTTATAAAAGATTAACAAAGTGTTTTTATAGCGATACATTATGCTTAGTTGAGAAGATCGTATGATCCACCTTCCAGCTTCAATCCATCAGTCCAGCTCCATGTTACCAAATTATTTCAATGTCACCGAAGATATATATGTATGCCAAACATCAGGTGAATCGGATGCCTGCAAGTACTTGAAAAATGGGCATACGAATAAAGTAAGTCAATAAAAGCTTGTAAAATCATAAGTTTTTATTCATGTAGACCAAAAGGCACTTATGAATAGTCAAAAATAGAAAATTATTCATTACTTAAGACTCTACCACCGGTTTCATTAAAGGAAAGTCATTCCTGTGGAGAAGAAGGGCAAGAAACTCCACGGTTACTCTTTTTAAAAGTGAGCGTTTTACAATTCGTTTTTAATGTAATACATTGCATTCATGTGGTATGGGGAAACAGTGCAGAATGAGCTTAATAGATGTGCTTACGTATTCAGACGGACGATTTAGCTCAGTGGTTTAGAGCTTAAGGCGCTCCGCCCATTCCCGCACGGGACAAATCTTTGTGTGATCCACAATTATTTGTTCCGGTCTGGGTATTTGTGTTTGTGAATTTTCATGTTTGTAAAACGCCCACGACAAGACTAAATCCAAGTGTTGCGCTAAAAATAAATAAATAGTGGCACTCCGGGAGTGCCGACAGAAGTAAAAACTTGAACAATTACGTGTGTATTTTTTGAATCGTCAGGAATTATTTTTTTTTATATACAGAGGTGTCGGTAACGGTAACAGTGTTGCGAGTTCAATGGTTTTTTCCCATCTCAAATGCCAACGTGCATGTGTATCTATGTATGTGTATTCATGTTTGTAAACGCACCCGAGGCACAGGAATAAATCCAAGTGTGGGGCTGCGTTTATTAAAGAAAAAAATGAAGTATAGATAAATCCGTCACGCCTATATTCCCCAAGCGGGGGTGGCAGAGGTGTACTGAGTACACCCACGTTTCGCCGACGATGTTAGGTCCCATGTAATAGGGGCCGAGCCTATTGCCATATACCGGGCACAATTCCAGACTCCGGACTCGTACTGGGCAGTTTTTGTTAGAAAAACTACACTTGTCCGACCTAGGATTCGAACCCAGGACCTCGTGATCACAAAGCGATGCGCTTCGCCACTAGACCAACGAGGCAACCTAAGTCTTAAGTGTAAAAATAACAATGAGGTCATACATTCGAACCGGTTGTTGTCCGTGTGCGCCCAGGCGTGCCACTCGACGCTGGCGGCCCGCGGCAGCGCGCGCACCACCGCGTACTGGACGATGGCGCCCGCGGTGCGCCGCTCCAGCTGCCGCCGCGCCTCGCCTATGGTGCTGCCGTGGGTCATGTAGCATACACTCTGAAAAACATCTCTCTTCAATCGAGACTGCTAATCCGACGGCTAAAATCGACGGACGATTCAGCGCAGTAGTTAATAGTCGCGGGTTCGAGTCCCGCACGGGACAAATCTTTGTGTGATTATTTGTTCCGGTCTGGGTATTTGTGTATGTGAACGCACCCGCGACAGGAATAAATCATTGTGTGGGGCTACGTTTTTTTTTAAATGATTTTTTCTCTTCTGCGGATTTTCTGATATATAAAGACACTAGCCCCAAGGGCAAGTCAAGAGTCGCCGTAACCGAAGAGCGTGTATGAGACTATGAGAGTGGAGAAAGCCAGAGAGGTCTGTAAGGAAAGAACCTGTTGTAACTCTGTACTCTCTGCCTACCCCGAAAGGGATCTGGTGTGATGATATAGATAGATAGAGATAGCCCCAAACGAGCAACGATTCCTGTGTCGATAAAATTCACATACAACGACTACTCGAGCCAGTGGCTGAAGCGGCTCAAGCTACTAAAAAAAAATAGAAATTATTAAACTTTATTAGTAGAAAAATTTGATATTAGAGTGCTAATTTAATTAAGCAAATTTTTGAACTATCAATTGGTCAGCGATATTGTTGTACATTATGAGTATTTCCCGGTCGCGTTTTAGGCATGTATAAAGAAATTTGGTTCAATGTCCTCGCTCCATACAATGTTTTGGTAAGCCAGAATCAACTGCGAGTTGTTAATGTCAATAAGGTATATCGTTAGCTGAATGTAAACGTGACACAAGAAAAAACCATGCTTAGTTGAATTCATCATCTCAGCCTATACTTATCCACTGCTGATTATAGGCCTCCCCAATCCCTTTCCAGCGTAAACGGTATAATGCCACCTGCATCCAACGACTTCCTGCGATTTTCACAAGATCGCCAGTCCATCTATCAGGCGGTCGTCCCACGCTGCGCTTGCTAATACGTGGTGCACTCTAGAATCTCTGCCCCAACGCCCGTCCGATCTTCGCGCTAAGTTGCCCGCCCATTGCCACTTCAGCTTGCTAATCCTGAGGGCTATATCGGTGACCTTGGTTTTTCTACAAATCTCCTAATTCCAAAATTAGTTTCTAGTTAAATTAGTACTCTAATTTTAAAACTACAAAGCTTAATTTCCCGTGTTATTTCAATTTTGTGTGTGTGTGAATGATCAACGCTGTTGGCCGCGGGGCCTTTATAGCTTCACCGGACAAGAGGGCGAGCGTGCAACCACTACGCTCGAGCCAAAAGGGCAAGGGGGCAACTAGCTCAAGGGCGCCTCGAGGAGGAACGGCTTTGGCTTGGGCAGTCACTATGGGGGAGGGCGTACACTAGGTGTCTCGCCGTGGTGCTCTGCACCGGCCGGCGGGCAAGGAATTCTTCAACCTCGCCGGCGAAGTCGGTGTCTGATCCTGTGTGCGGTATCTGTATCCGAAAGAGGGGATGTAAGGGCATCGGGAGGGTCGGTGAGAACATGCCGCGAACGGCGATAGCGGCTGCTAAGAGGGGAGTAAGGTTCGTAGTCGGCGGCGGCTACAATTAACGGATTTCTATGACTGGACGCGTTCGCGAAATATCGGGTCTTCGCCTTTTTTATAAAGAAGCGAATAGGTTCGAGACCGAGATCGGAATGGAGTGTTATTTCAATATTACTTATGTCAGTATTCCGTTGGCGAGTGACACGTACCTGCACGACGCTGCGGATGTGCGCGCGCGGATGTAAGGCGCGTAACACACGCGTCAGATGCCGCAGTGCTAGCGCACACTGCGCCCGCGCGCCGCCCTCGGCGAGGCGCATGCAGCCCGGTACAAGCGCGATCTGCCCGCACGTGCCGATCACCTCGCCCACCTGCACACAACACGCTCTCACTCCACCAAACAACAGAAATATGACGATTGAACGGCTTATTAATTAGTGTAAGCGACATAGAAAAAATGCCTTATTATGTAGTATAGTATATAGACTGCTTCGTTTGTCTAGTGGCAAAGCGCATCGCTTTGTGATCACGAGGTCCGGGGTTAGTGGTACAAGTGTAGTTTTTCTAACGAAAACTTCCCAGTACAAGTCCGGAGTCGGAATTGTGCCCGGTATGTGGCAATAGGCTCGCCCCCACAGGGCACAACTGCAGACTCCGAACTAGTACTGGGAAGTTTTCATTAGAAAAACCTCATTTCCGACAAATCCTAGATTTGCACGCTGACCTCGTACTACACCAACGAGGTATTTTGTTAAATTTCAGCAGTAATATGTCAGCAACATAAATCGCCTAATATTCTGTTTTTCAGATCGCTTATACATTTTTGTTATGCATCAAATCCGTTATTTTTGACGGTCTAAACATATCTGAATATGTTGCTAATAATTAAAATCATAAATGCTCATACTTGGTCTCTCATCATACACCTTGAACGGAGAGCCACGGACTCCTATAGTACGAGTATTAACTCAGTTTAGGAGTCAATGGTGCTATTGTTAAAGGCCACTGTACAACCAATTATTGTAATACTGTATTCTATCTTAATTACTTACCACTGTTTGTTACATACTGTTGTACCATTTTTTGCAAATAAAATATTATTATTATTATAATTACATTTTAACAATTTTCGACTACTTTTGTAATATACAGAGTATTACTGGTCTGAATAACTGAAAATGTTAAGCGATTATGTGGCTTACTGTATAATCAGCAATAGTAGATATAGTCTGCCAACATCGCCCGACCTTTTCGCCTCGCTTTTTTTAAAGAAGTCACAGATAGTAGACATGTGTAGCGTAACAATATGGACGAACGATTTATGAAACCTATTTGGGCGAAATGCTGCAACCGACTAAATAAATGTGGATGGAATAGGTTTCGGGATAACGTTGCCCAACGTCACTCGTATTCGCGCGTCATCACAAGGGATACGTGTGATTTTGTCCCCTAATGGATACGTGAATAAATGATGTTAATATTATCAATCATCTCAAAGCGTCTAATTATACCTTCCAAAATTAAGCTTCATCAATATCGAAAATATTTTTGAAGTGAAAACTTCTAATGGGAGGGTAAACCGCTTCGTAACGTAACGCGTAACCCTTCGCTTCCCTTTCTCTCACGCATACGGCAGCAGTAAGCATGCTCTTCCTCTCTCACTCTAACCCACAACGCTCTTCCCTTTCTCTCACACATACGGCAGCGGTAGGCAGGCTCTTCCTCTCTCACTCTAACTCACAGCGCTAGTTTAAGTTATCACTTCTGTCGGGCGTCCCGAGACGCACGCAATTTTTTTCCATATTGATTAACTGGACGCACCTCTGTCTTTTCGAAAGCATGTGCGTATTAAAAATTAACTATCACTAGCTTTAACGGTGAAGGAAAACATCGTGAGGAAACTTGCATGCCTAAGAGTTTCTCGAAGGTGTGTAAAGTTCGCCAACCGGCACTGGGCCAGCGTATTGGATTATGGCCTAAACCCTCTCAGTTTGAGAGGAGGCCCGTGCCCTACAGTGTGGCAGTTTCTTAACAAGGCTAACATTATTTTTATTAATATTGAAAAATATTTTTTCCCGTATTGATTAACTAAGTTAAAAAGAGATCGCGGCGTATAATTTGTAAAAGCATTTCGCGTTTCTATTGTCAATTTAATTATAAAAAAGATCTATGACTTATAATGATTGTATAGAAGCGGTAACCCACCTTAACAGCTTGACTATAAGGTCCAATATTGGCCGGCGCCCAGTGCGATATACCCTGCACATGCATCGTGACTCGCTCCTTGGTGATGACGCCATCAGTCTCATTGTGATTGCCCGTGGTTGACCTGTGAGCCACCTAACAACAAAGAAGCATTAAAAAATCTTGTTCAATTACTTGCATCTCATATCTTTCCAGACAAATCTTGAAGCCACGTTCATAAAATATACTGCATTTAAAACTATAATTATTAGAGTCTGTGTAACGAAAGCTGAGAGTGCAAAAGGGCGACAAATTTAAATAAATTGGGCCGTGCAACCCCGAATGGACTGGGAATAAATGGATTTCACACTTTAGTAAAAAAAAATGTAAATAAGTTTCATGATTTTCAAGAACACAACATATACACACAGGAGAATAGAGGAACGAGGGAGGATAAGGAGTAGGGAGGAAGTTACATTATAACATTCTAATTGATTACATCCTTTCAATGTTACGGTTTATAATTCCTTGTTTTTCTGCTAAGAGAACCTGATACTTATTGGCTTTATGATATTAAAGTCTTCCAATTTTTTATTTAAAATACGGATTGTCTGAAGACTATGTCTGTGAGAGTGGAATTTTATGGATACATTACACAGCACTAAATAAATCTAGCGAATATCAAAACCAGTTCGTCTATGTCTATCGTTCACTAAAACAATAGGTGATATTAATTACAGTGTTGCTAGCTTATGAAAACGTTACAAAATCACTCTCAGATTTCATTAGACAGACCCTATTGATATAAGATGCACTCTGAAACACATATAACTATCTTTTATATATTTTCATAACTCTGAATGCTAATAACTTTGAGCTTTCAGTTTCAACGCGCAAAAAATATTAAGTGATTTTAGCGCATACATACATATGCAAACACAGCATAATGAATTATTAAGCTTGGAAAAGCTATATTTATAACTATTCATAAAATAAGTTAAATAATTTATGAATGAGGACTCGATAACACTCAAATCAGGTAACTTGCTCTATTTCCGGGAGGACGACCATCAGTCCCAGGGCGGTGTCGGGTTTATAGTCCACAAGTCCCTCGTGAACAACGTCCTTAAGATCAAGAGTGTGTCGACCAGGGTAGCGTACCTGATACTCAAAATGACCGAAAGGTATTCACTGAAAATTATACAGGTATACGCACCAACTTATCCACACCCTGTCGACGAGGTGGAGGTTATGTATGAGGATACATCTAGAGCCATACATACCTCGAAATCTCACTACACGGTGGTCATGGGAGACTTCAACGCGAAACTGGGCAGACGAGGCGATTATGAGCTGAGACTAGGGATATTTGGTACTGGACAACGGAACTCCCGGGGGCAAATGCTGGCGGACTTGATGGAGAAGGAGGGACCCTATATGATGAACTCCTTCTTCCAGAAGCGGGAACACCGCAATTGGACCTGGGTGAGTCCCGATGGCGTCACAAAAAAATGAGAAAAAACTTCATTATGTCGACAAAGCGGCTATATTCAATGATGTTTTTGTGATTAACTCGGACAAAACAGGTAGCGATCACCGAGTGGTAAGGGGCACACTGATTATTAATTTCAAGCTCAAAAAGTCCAAACTGAAGAGGTCTGCGCTCCGACCAGACCCTGTCCAAATCCAGAACCACGATAGTTTTCAGCTCGAATTGCAAAATCGCTTCGAATGTCTAGGCGAGTGCGTAGACGTGGAAGATTACAATAACAGCATCGTGGAAACTGTCCATACAGTCGGGAACAAGTTTTATAAAGCCCACCGTCCAAAAAGAACCAAAAAGTTCTCAGATCATACTCTAAAGTTAATGTAGGAAAGACGCAGGATAGTCCAGTATTTTCCGGACGATGCTTCTGCATGCCGGCGGCTCAATAGGCAGATCTCTGAGTCTCTGATTCGTGACACGCGCGATTACCAGTACAATAAAAGAGGCTATAGAGCGGAACAAGGGCTCCAAAGTGTTTGCTAGAGATCTGTCTATTGGATAAAGCCGGTTAAATAAGCTAAGGGACGGAGACGGCAGGGTTGTATCCTGCAAACCTGACCTCCTGAGAGGTCGAGAAGTTCTACGGACAGTTATACATCTCAACACGCCCTGTTAGCAATCTTGCCAAAGACTCAAGAGCCAGATTGACCCGACATTACACCGAAAATATCCCGGACATCAGTCTGTACGAGATTAGTATAGCTCTCAAACAGCTCAAAAACAATAGGGCCAGGCGATGAAGGTATGACAACTAGGCTTCTCAAGGGAAGCGGATATTAAAGGCTCTCTAGAAGCTCTTTAATTCCGTCATTGTCGAGGGCAAAACGCCAAAGTCGTGGCACAGAAGTGTGGTGGTCCCCTTCTTCAAAAAGGGCGACAAACCCTATTGAAGAACTATAGACCCATATCTCTTCTGAGTCATGTCTATAAGCTGTTTTCGAGAGTCATTACGAATCGTCTCACACGCAGTCTCGATGACTTCCAGTCTCCCGAACAAGCCGGTTTCCGAAAAGGCTGCGGCAGGTTATACAGAAGACAGAGAAGTATAACCGGCCACTATGTTTAGCGTTTGTGGTCTATGAAAAAGCCTTTGATTCGATTGAGACATGGGCTGTGCTACAGTCTCTCCAGCGGTGCCAAGTAGACCACCGTTATATGGAAGTGTTGAAGAGTTTATATGAAAACGCCTGGATGTCAGTCCGTCTCTACGGCCAGAACTCAAACCCCATCCAACTGCAGCGAGGCGTGAGATAGGAAGACGTCATCTCCCCAAAACTGTTTTCCGCCACGCTGGAAGACGTTTTTAAGCTTCTGGACTGGAGAGAACATGGCATCAATATCAACGGCGAGTACATCTCTCACCTTGGATTTGCCGACGATATCGTAGTCATGGCTGAGACCCTGGAAGACCTCGGCAGAGTCTCTCAACAAGTGGGTCTTAAAATGAACATGGATAAGACGAAAATCATGTCAAACGCCCATGTCGTACCCACTCCTGTGAAGGTTGGAGACTCTACACTCGAAGTTGGAAGCCATTATGTATACCTGGGACAAACACTCCAATTAGGTAGGTCCAACTTCGAGAAAGAGGTCAATCATCGAATCCAACTCGGCTGGACAGCGTTCGGGAAGCTACGTAATATCTTCTCGTCCCAAATACCGCATTGTCTCAAGACAAAAGTCTTTGACCACTCTGTGTTGGCAGTGATGACTTACGGCACCGAGACATGGTCACTCACGATGGGCCTCATAAGAAGGCTCAAAGTCGCCCAAAGGGCAATGGAAAGAGCTATGCTGGGAGTTTCTCTGCGAGATCGAATCAGAAATGAGGAGATCCGCAGGAGAACCAACGTCACCGATATAGCTCTCAGAATTTCCAAACTTAAGTAGCAGTGGGAGGGGCACATCGCTCGTAGAACTGACGGCCGGTGAGGCAGAAAGGTTCTCGAGTGGCGACCTCGTACCAGAAGACGTGGAGTGGGCAGGCCCCCCACAAGGTGGAGCGATGACCTGGTGAAGGTCGCAGGGAAAAGCTGGATACGCAGCCGGTCGTTAAGGCGATCTTTGGGGGAGGCCTTTGTCCTGCAGTGGACGTCCTTCGGCTGATGATGATGATGATGATGGATTTATTAATGGGTGTGCCTACAATCAATCATCTATCCTCTTCTATGTAACACCTTCTCAATTCGTGAAGTTACGGTAACGTTGTACCTACTTACGTATCAATCTCAGTTTATTATGCAATGCAGATATTTTTATCAGTCACATTATTGCATTATCTAGTCATTGTAAAAATGCCGAATATAATCTGATAAGATACTATCAGATGTACCAATTCATTACGTTGATTCTTTTACTATCAAAAAGTATGTAGTACGTAGAGGTCGCGGCGTAGTCTTCTTAGTTTATTGGATCCATTTATATTATATCCTTGATGCGTCCACGTCGCGAGTGTGTGAGAATGATCTACGCTGTTGCCCGCGGGGCCTTGACAGCTTCATCGGGTAAGAGGGTGGTCGTGCAACCACTACACTCGAACCAGAAGGCCAAGGGGGCAACTAGCTCAAGGGCGCCTCAAGGAGAAACGGCCTCGGCTTGGGCAGTCGCTATAAGGGAGGGCATATACTAAGTGTCTCGCCGTGGTGCTCTTCACCAACCGGCGGGCAAGGGATTCTTCGACCTCGCCGGCGAGGTCGGTGTCTGATCCTGTATTCGAAAGAAGGGATGTAATGGCATCGGGAGGGTCGGTGAGAACAAGCCGCGGACGGTGGTAGCAGCTGATAGGAGGGGTCACGCTTCGAGTATTCGCAGTGACTGTAAAGTCCATTGCGAGCCAAGCAGTTTTACAGTAACGGACAGTATTCGTTGGTACATTCTGTTAGGTGCGGGCACTTTTTTGCTATGAAAAAACAACAATTTTGCTGGATACTATTTAATTATTATGGTTCCACAATGGTCACAATTAAACTAATGGTAACACCGTAGGTCCTCCTGAAGGTCTTTGTCGAATTCAGACCCCTTTGGTAGCTTAGTGTTCACTGCTGAGCCAACCGGCAGGCAGAAACCAGGTCCGTAGTTCGGCAGCAATTAGACTAATTACCAAATGACTGACTTTTGTTGAAACCCGGGGTTTCGAAAAGCAAATATTGCTGATTCGCATTAACATATAGCCGTGGGAATTAGGGATGTAAGAATACGCAACAACAAACTTCGTAGTCGAGACTAAAATTTGTAAGGCTCAGTTCTCCCTTTACAAAATTCTAAAGGTAAGTGAGTATCCACTATGTTTGCGAAGTAGTTACGTTCCGAGATCAATCATGTTGGGATCGAATGAGCGGCATGTACTTAATCATTGACAATGATTCCATCAGAACTACACCTTTAGGGTGGTTTAGGCAGAATTATTATAACGTGGTTAGCACACACGATTCTCTTAGCATAAGCATACGGCGATCGGGATTTTGCGGCAACATCGATGCGGTTTAGCGTATTCAGTGTAATTCAGTGCTGCGTAGTTCTTAGTCGCTGCATTGAGCATACAAAAGTAACATGATCGCCGTAACTGGAGTTTGTATGTGTACAAGTGAAAGCGTAAGGACGCGGCATTGATCTTTCGGAAAGCAACTAAATTGGCGATTTTGGAAGTAGCTAGTCTGCCTTGGCACTTAATGCAGTCCTTATCTACGGGAATGGCATTTCCCAAGAGCAGTGGCATTTCCGATTAGATTAATGAAGGCAAAACGGTACGTCTTCTCATTGAGCCATAAGTAATTCTGTGTGATAAAATACTTACAGCATCCAATATCAGTCCCACGTCGGCCGGCAAAGGGCACTGTACACACACACGAGTCGGTGGATTAGGGAAATTGAACGTATTCACGTAAACTTCATTCAGTTCAGCGTACTGTTCCATATCCCTCATGTATATGTTTACAGAGCAAATGTCCTCCAGATGCATGGACGTCGAGTCGAGCAACTCTGGAAAACGATATTTGTATTAAAGATATAAAATGAATGAATGAAAAAACCGCACAGACTGAAACAATGGTAGGGAAGTCTTTATTCAGCTGTGGGATACTAGAGGTTGAATAATAAAAATATTTGAAGTCGGTGCTGGTTGGTGCAGTCGGTTACTTGGCACCGACTTCAAATATTTTTATTTTTTTGCTTTTTGAAGTCGGTTTACCTTTTTTTATAAAAGATTTTTATTTTACAATTTTAAGTGACCAGTGAATTATTCTATAGTAGGGTACCTATAGGATTGACGTAATACCCATAATATCTCAATTTACACATGCCTATTGTTTGTCGGTAAGGAGTTCCCTGGTGTATCTTCTAAGTCCAAGGTCCAATGTCAATAAAATTAATATGGGACCACCTTGGATATATACTGAACCCAATGCAAAAAAAAATTTATCAAAATCGGTCCACAATTGACGGAAATATCGCTGAACATACATTAAAAAAAAAAAAAAACCTCTTCCTTTTTGAAGTCGGTTAAAAATAATAATGAATGAATGACACCCTCGTGTAGCAAAGGCTTAATAATCAACATCGATTTACAATAAATCGCAAAATTAAGTTATTACTGGGAATTCAGGCTTTTTATTGACCAAATGTTATTACAAAGTGACGCAAGTAAAAAGAAAAATTAAATTTACACTTATTTCCGAAACAAAAGTTTAATTACATCCATCTTCACTTTTGAGTCATGTCCCTTTTCCATTCGGACAGCGAAACTAGCTAACACTTAACAAGTCTACTAAAAAAATATTTAATTGAGATTGTTTGTAAATAAACTTTCAATGATTAAGTAAATCACATGACTTTGTATTTACATTGTTTTCAAATGATAACAATTACGTTTCAAGTATATGTAAATACAAAGCAATCACAAGAATTAGAACGAACAAGGTCAAATTATAACTTATCAAACCTTTATAAGAATCAATTATTTGCAGTAAGAAGTAGAAACTAATTATTTAAAACGATCACACGCATACTGATATTCCAGCTACAAACAGTGTTGTAGGGAATACCCTTAACAATCCGAAACATTGTTTCTAATAATACATTTGTTAGTGTATTCAAAACACAAATCAATAAGCGGAAATAGAAGAAGCAATTCGTTATGCCAAGAAGTAATTAGTGAGAACTGTTATTAGGCTGGTTGCCCATCTCGCTAACATTGTACTAAATGTCACATTGTAGCATGCTTCATTGGAATAGAGGTATATATAAATTGAAATCACTCGTCGTGTTTTTTTATGTACTCGTATGTACGGGAAAATCTCAGTAGTAGACTTATTTACTAGGAAGATTAAGGTACATGTTTATGAATTATTTGTGAAAATTGCTTCATTGGTTTCGTGGCAAATATTGCGCGTAGCGATGCCGAAGTGCTGTGTTCGAATCCTAGGTCCGACAAAATGCAATTTTTCTAATCCAGTAATAGTCCGGAGTCTGGCATTGTGCTCGGTATAATGGCATCTGGCTTTCCCCTATTACATGGGCCCTGACACTGTCGGCGTAAAATGAGTGTACAAAGTACAACTCTGCCACCCCCGGTTGAAGAATATAGGCGTGACGGTGTTTATTTTGTAGTCTAAAATATTATATTTGTTTGTGTTATCCGTGCCAGCGGAGCGGATCACTAGTTTATAATACATGAAATTAAAGCATGATGTTCTTAAACATTGAAAAAATAAATTTAGCAACATTATATTGTGATGTCATATATACACTCACGTGCTATAAAGCGGAACAATAACTACTATACTAGCAAGTTTTAATGTGCAATTGCTATTTATGTACAATTAAAGTTACAAAAATATATGGTTGAAGAATTAAAACATAGCATAAAGGCGCTACCAGTATCGATATAGCAACATTCTAATAGATAATATTTTAGATATATTCTCGATCATACTGTCTTAGATAATATTTTCTCCCAAAACTTACTTTAAGATGGTATAAAACTTACCACAATAATTATAAGTATAGAAAATAATTTCTAATATTATCTAAATAAAATTCTATATCGATTATTTATTAGAATCGATTAAAGCAGAGCTGTGTCAGTTTACTACAATTAAAAATAAAACTCGTGAACAAGTTTACCTACTAATGAGTTTCTTCATAGCGTCTTCGGTCGCCACCCTCGTATCCACACCTTCGCCGACGATCCCGCCGATAAAGTACCAGCCGTGTTTGTTGCCGTATATCGAACTATGGTCCATTATAGGCCCAATTTCACTTTCATTGTGCGCATGTTCATAATTATATCCATCTTCTATACTATCCGTACTATCTTCAACATCAACTTCTAAATTAGTAGCCTTATCACCCGAATATGTGAGCAATGGATTCAGTTCACTCTGCTTCTTCTTCTCCTCCTTTTCTAACTTCTCTATAGACTCTAGTTCTGTCTCGCTCAGTTCAATATCGCTTATATCGCTAAACACCGAATCGCTTAAATCGTTTAGAAAGTCTAAAGAGTTTTTAACAGTTGGAGGTAGTTTGATTTCTTCGTCAAAGTTATCTTTTGGTTCTAAGTGGAGTTTTAAGTTTATGTAGCCGACGGGAGCGACTGGGTCGTCTGTGTGCATCACCAGTTCTTTTTCATCTCTGTTTGGGTGAAAAAAATAAATAATCAATTCGAAGACAGAACCATGGTATACCTGAAGCTTTACCAAGAGTTAAAATAAGAAAAAATAAGAACTGTTCTTCTCATTTTTTCCCCACCACCACTCACGGTAGAGCTACTGAATATCTTAAAAGTGGTATTTACATAACGCGGCTTATGTCGCGCTGACTATTCTCATGTTCACTTCTATGCTCACTGCCATGTGAGGGAGCTGAATGATATCTATGGCTAAAAAACAACTTAACTACTTTGTAAGGAGGCGGTGAAGAGTTACCATGGATCGATAGAAAATGTAAAACAACCAAAATTGAAATTTAAGAGGAATACAGCTGATTCATTATCAGCTTTATTACTCATTTATCAGTAGCTGTGGAACGGCTGGACAGCAGTGCTTAATTGATGTAAAAGAATATGCTATCTTAAATATTTATAATCCGCCCACAATCCTGAGTAAAACCACTTAAGGACTTAACACGTCAATTTAAAATAGATAAACGCATTTATTGACAGAGGTAAGATAACACTGTCTACAGTGCTACTGGTTACCAAGTGGTATCACTCATGATAACGGTTCATTGTTACGAATCAATTGCCCAATACTTATAATAATAATATCAGCCCATACTGCCCACTGCTTGACAAAGGCCTTCTCGCACAAATCGAGGTGAGAGAGAGATTAGGTAATACTCCACCACGCGGACCCAGTGCGGATTGGTGGAGACAGGTTTGTGGCCACCTGCTGTTGGAACTTATCAAGCCGCCTTTAAGGCTTCCAACTCGGCTTAACGACTACCACACTAAGTGGCAACCGGGAACTTCCGAAGCACGGAGACGCTCGAATATGAAAATGCCACAAACAGTCACCCATCTCGGGCCAACCGAGTCGAACGCTGCTTAACCTGGTAATCGGTAAGAACACCGCGGTCGCACAGCGCTACGAGCGCCTCAATACTTAAGAGATATGTATATAAACATTTTCCTAGCTATATAATGGAAAACACTGTAAAAATGTCTATGAAACTTTATGACGGTAAATTAATCAGTTTGATATGTAGGAAGCCTAATCGGCGTAAACTTGGAACTTCTTTTAGTTAGATGGGACACAACGTTTTTAAGGATTTAAATCATCCTTAAACACAGACACATCAATTTACTCGTCAAGTGTCTAAGCATTACCGTATAATAAAACTTTCAAATGATTTGAGTGATGGGACTGTACAAAGATAAACTTATGGAAGAAGATATAAACTTTTAAAAATAATAATAGCCTTTGTAATTATACTAAACTAATAATGGACTAATGAATAGACGGAGTCTTATCTGAAGGACAAGTCAAGAGTTTCTGTAACCGGCGAGCGTGTATGAGACGAACTATGAGAGTAGAGGAAGCCAGAGAGGTATGTAGGGAAAGAACCTGTTGGAACTCTGTACTCTCTGCCTACCCCGTAAAGGATCTGGCGTTATGACGTGTTGTTGTTGTAATAATGGCATGTTTCAATATATAACTCAAGGATAAATTTTTACCAGTAGAAGTTTGACATACCTGATATCTATTTATCTATATCATCACATCAGATTTCTTGTGGAGTAGACAGGGACTATTGACAGTAAACGAATGTATCTGTTACTTAAATATTAAATCTGGTCATCGAAAACTGTTATTATTTTTGACACTTATCACCACGAAGAAAATAACGAAGAGGAGTTGGCGTTATAAGATGTTCCTATCATTGATATATTACAATGGATTGAGCACTCTGCGAAAAAAACGTGATGACAAGGATACTCACTTAGAGCCCTAGGTCTCTTTCTAAGTAGAGTGACCAAACATTGGTACTATTATGGACTTGTTGACATATAATGAACGTATAATTCTCGGGCACTGTTTATTGCCATAATTTTTTTTTTTCTACGCATTTGCCACATTTTAAATGTAGTTAAAGTTTTTGCTTAAATTTCCCATTTTCTTGTTGACTGTACATTTTTTACAGAATCTGTAAATTCAGCTCCTAATATCGCAAAAATTAAGGATTGTCTCCTAGGGCCATTTTTCTGTATCTACAACGGTTGAGATAGCTGCCCTTACTGTCCCGGTTATTACCGAGTTCAAAACGAACCAGTTTCTCAATTCGTCTTTATATACAGGATGAATTAAGATGGGACAGTAAGGGCAGCTATCTCAACCGTTGTAGATACAGAAAAATGGCCCTAGGAGACAATCCTTAATTTTTGCGATATTAGGAGCTGAATTTACAGATTCTGTAAAAAATGTACAGTCAACAAGAAAATGGGAAATTTAAGCAAAAACTTTAATTATTTATTAATAGTTTACAGCGTATTTAAACCATATCATAAATCGGTATAGTCCGTACTAGTTCTACCTTTTGGTCACCGTAGTGCATGGTAAAGGGTGCGAGCGTGACACCGGGCTTCAGATTATTGCTCACACTCATCATGGTTTCTCGAGTTGTTTAAATCATAGAAAATTCAATGTTGTGTCTGTGAGTTAAGAGTTTAATTTTCTTAAGCAATATTTTGACAGTACTCAATCCGTTTAGGGTTATAAATTCATGGTTACTATACAATTAAGCGTGGCACTGCGCGGGGTGGCACAGGGCGAGAGGGACGTTACACCCAACCCACATTTGTATTTGCCATCTGGCGGAGAATGACCTAGTCATCGTCCATGTCAACGTTACTTGTAATTTCAATTATATATGTAGATGGCATTTTATTATAAAAGTATTCTTATAAATTAGGAAAAAAATACTTTCAAGTGAAATGTGATATTATTTATGTTACCAGAATGTCGATCCAAGTAATTTTTTCATTAATTAATTTTGTTATTTTTAATAACAAATGATATAATTTAATAGTTATGCGAACTCGATTGGACGTGTGAATGGAGCAAGTAGCGATTACAAACCTAGGTAGGCCACGCCCAAAGGCTTTGTCAATGCTTTTAGGAATTTAAAAGGCTCTCCAACTTAGGCCACTCCCTCTTTGTATTTGCTTCGTGCTTATCATCATCATAATATGGCTATTTTATCATGAAACATTTTTCCACATAGGCCAAGCTAATAATGTTATTGACCAATTCCAATCATATCTTTTTCGTGACAAATAGCATGAATCAACTCACATAACTAATTTCTTCCTGAACAGCGGGCAGTCAAGCGTGAACGTCTCGTACTCGCCTCCCTCCCCGCACACGTTGAGGCCGTACTTCTCGTGCATGACGAGTAGGTGCGGCTTGATGTCGCGGATCGTCATGCCGAGGTGTATCCTGGGATCTAGACCTAGCGCTGCCACCTGACCGTCAAATGAAATAAGGTTTATGATCTCTTTCCCAGAATTGGGACAGCCAAACAAGCTCTTAAAAATAGTTATTTTTTATGCTTCAGACACGATAGGTATCATCTTCTACAGGTTATTATGATGTACAAAGTCGCCGGCAAAAAGCGCTTGTCATGATTCGTCGTCAGTCAAGGTTCCGCAACATCCAGGAGTGGACGGGAATTGCTATCGCGATACAACTGTTCCATGTCACACAGAATAAAGATGAATTACAAAAATGTATAGCCAACCTTCACTAGTTGGAAAGGCACTAGAAGAAGACACCAGAAATTATTTCTGTACAGTGGTGGATGCGTGTCAAAAGTTGTACATACACAAATATTTGGACCGAAACAAATACCTGTGGGTCAATCGAAGATTTGTCCCGTACGGGGATCGAACTCGCGACAGATCGATTAAACGACACGTGCGGCCTACGCTTAAACCATTTGACCAAGCCGTTTACATAATATAATTCAGCACCAGACAGTCAAATGTCCACAACTAGATTTATTTATATCCCGTTTTAAATAAGAAACATTGAGCAAAGTCGGGAAGCTAATGGACAAAATAAATAAACAAATCGGTTTAAGCAGACTGACGTATCTGACGTGCGGCGATGTTATTTATATCGAATTCGATTTAAGAATCGTAAAGAGATATGTAACTCAGCTAAACTTTTGAATGTACTAAAACGTGACTATGTTAGCGCACACTGGATTGGGCAGTGCCATTGATTTTGCCCAATATGTACGTAAATTGTACAACTAAATTATCTAAGTTTGAATAGGTGACGTATGCTCATTTTAATTCTAATTCAAAGCTTTTAGAAGTGCCATCACACAGAGGCCGATTTCACAGGTGCATCATTTATTGGTGCATTATAATAATTACGATATTTACTACACGGACATAAGATTCAAAGATTTAATTACGTAAATTTGAATTATTGATTTACTTAAATTTGATTAAACGAGGCAAAGAAAAATTACATTTAATGCAAGGACATAAGATGTAAGTACGGGCACAGGTATTCCTTTTATTATATGTCATTTTTCTTTGCCTATTTCATCTGTCAACAAGGACTGCTTTTAATGACTGTAGTATAATTTGTAAACGACCGACCGTGGGTGGAATCCCGTAGCACTGAGTGCAACGCTCAGTCTGTGCTTACAAAGGCGCATTTTATAAGACCAAAACCTGTTGACTTTTGTGTCTGTGTATGTGTGAGTGATCTATACTGTTGGCCGCAAACGGGTCACTAAAGTAAAAGTAATTGCGCGACGCAGCCCCGTCTTACTCATATCTAAAATCGTATTTTTCCTACTGTTAATGAACATAATTGTAGAGATTGTTGCACCTGACGCGTGATTCAGATCCAATATTTATAAATACACTAATATGATATACTCACGGAAACTCGTCATAAATGTTATTATTAAAACGCTCTCCTAGAAAATGCAGGAAGTAGAGGTGTAAATTATTGTTGTTATGGATTGTTTATTTAGATTTTGCTTTAAACAAACTGCAATATTTATATCAAGCAATAGTATCAATTCTATTTATAGATACTAGTGGTCGCACATTGGTCGAAATTCGACCATAATTAACTTAAATTATAAGTTTGAATATTATTAAGGTTCTATTGTCAAAGACTATACTTCTATAATCACAGATTTCGCCAAGGCTACACTGTTAATTTGCCTATTTTTCTTTAAAACAAATTTTATGAAATATAAATAAAAAAAATGATTAATATAAAGAATACTTTTTTATTTCTTTTTCATTGAAACAAAATACCAAGCGATAAAGAAAATGCATTGAACTTGACATACATATTTCGATAATTTAATTAATGATACAAAACTTCTCTGTAAACGATGTTTTTTGTAAAAACTCTTTTATCGTTTGCTGGTTATATTTGACATTCAGTAAGACTATAGACAAATAAAATTAAAGACAAACAATATTAATTTATTCTCAATTTACAGACTTTAACAATAAACAAAAGAGTATGCGAGTGTGTGTCAAATACATGGTAGTGTGTGTAATGTGTTTTTTACTGATTTAATGTATTTTTTATGCATAATTAAAAAAAATATTAGCATTTTGCACTCCTTCTCTATATAAACTATAAGTGGAGGAAATTTCATACTCCTCCGTCCGCGCAATTTTCGTATAAAGGGCTACAAAGTTTTTGCTTCACGTATTAATATAATGATTAGGACAAATATTGTTCATTGTTTTATAACCGATTTGATATAGAAAACCAGATCTTTTTTTCGGCTACTTAATATAAAAGAACATACACACCTAATGTATCGGATTATAATATTTATACTTGTGTCCGTTTTCACGTTCGACTGGTTTACACGGTCTCAAGCAAGTAAACCAATTCGTACATAAATTACATGTATATAATAATAATATAGTATATTTAATAAGTAATCACGGAACTATAAGATTGCTGGTATACTGACCTTTATAATGATAGCCTCTACGCCGCTAGATATCATTTCCTGCAATAATTCCTTCTGATTCCGCCTCCATAAGTACGCGAGAGAGACTAAGCCTAATCGACGACATCTGAAAATAATAACCATATTAAGATATAGGTTCACAACAATACCAAATATAGCTAAGATCTTAATAGATACTATTATTAACATGATGGATGAATAGATAGAAAGATTATTAAGATTTCTGTGGTCAAAAGTATTAAGAATACTATCGGCCGGTTTTGCTACGCTAATTGTTAGAGGTAAGAACTTCTTTGGTTATAAACTCTTTCTATATGAGATGACTTTGGAGATGTTTATGAACTCCGTCAAGACTGCAATGTCGTTGTAACGTTTTCTGATTAAAATCTGTTTTGTTTTTGGCCCATAACCCTTCACTAACGTGGTCGCCTCAGCCGCAAATGTTGCGTATAAATGTTTATTTCCAATGAGAAAAAGAAAGGTTTAAGGCTCAATTGATTGCTGACTCTACGACTTTGATTGATTTTATTACTTCGTAACAAAATTATCTAAGCAGTTTACGTAATAGGTCATAGTCAATTGCTGTGATAACAGGCTGATTGATCGATGCCAAAATGTTGATGTGTACAGTATTAGTCAAATTTCACATTTATTTTTAATGGGGGCATGGCGCTTTTCTATCAAGCCAGTGAGCATATTTTCAGTAACATCAAAGGTGTAAGTATAAGTATTGGACATTGAACTACTATAATATGCCAGCTACAAGTATACTTACACATTTTCAACTCTAATTCTTTGGTAATCGGACAATATGGCACCAACAGCAACCGCTTCTATATCCAAATCATCCTAAAACAAGAATCAAATATTTTATAAAATCATAATAAAAAGATAAATATGCAGTGTTCCGGTTCCGAAGAATAGTCCCGGACTTAAGGAATAGTATTACCTAATTCATATTGACAATAAGAGTAGGTTTCACAAGAAATTCATTCACAAGTATGTAGCTTCGCTTTAAGTGAACATATAGGTGGGATCACCTATATTAACATCATGGATGTGTTTATTTATTTACTGGAAACATACAGCCTATACAATAACATGTGGATTAGATCTAGTGGATCAAAGTCAAGAGTCTCCGTAACCGGCGAGCGTGTATGAGACGAACTATGAGAGTCGAGGAAGCCAGAGAGGTATGTAAGGAAAGAACCTGTTGGAACTCTGTACTCTCTGCCTACCCCGCAAGGGATCTGGCGTGAGGTTATAGATAGATAGATAGATTAGATCTAATCTCGAAAAACCCATTACAAGTCTTCACGGATAGGAGCGGAATTAGAAATACGCGTACTTTGATGGCTGTGCTAACCAGCGTAACCCCTCGTCCGTAGGAGGAGAATAAAGCGAAATGAAACAAACGGCTAACAGCACATCTTTTTAAAAAGTTCTTACTGCGCTTCAGCATCGCGTGTTGAAAGAGCGCCGGTGTGAACGCTGCACATATGGGTATTTGAACGATCTACGCGGCCATAAGTCAAAATTATAAAGTACACTTTCCATAAAAAAAAACGACTACCTGAGTTAGGGGACAGTTCACGGAATAATACCCTGCCGATCCCGCCCTGCCCCGGCGCACGTGGCGCGTGTACATTTAGTCGGAATTTGATCGTTCAACATGGTGAATTGTTCTGTTCTCGGCGTTCGTAAAAATCATTAAATTTAAAGCTAAATATGTTTTATCCTACGTTAGCTTTTGAAGTTATTAAAAGGAGAATGCGCGAGAAGTCCGATGGAATGTTGTGCGAGGCACAAGGGGGTTTCAGGTCCGGAAGAGGATGTTCGGATTAAGTCTTCTCCCTCCGCAACATTGTCGCATCTGGCAGTGGGCCGGAAGGTTTTCTGCGGTTTTGTAGATCTGGAGAAGGCGTTTGACAGAGTTGTGCGAAAGAGACTTTGGGACATTTTGCCAGAGTATGGTATAGACGTTTAAATCGGCGTCAAGCAGAGTTGCGTGTTGTCCGCTAGACTGTTTATAATATATCTGGATAAAAGTCTTCAAAGACTGAAAGCGATGAATGAAGGTGTACAAATGGGTGACCTAGTGGTAAACCATCTACTTTATGCAGATGACGCGGTTTTAATAGCGCCAACAGCCACTGCAAACACTAGTCACAGTTATGAAAGACGACTGCATGAACAATGGCTTACACTTGAATATAAAGAAAACCAAGAAAATGGTTTTTGAAAGGGAAGAAACCAGAACGAATGTAAAGATTGTGGTTGGTAACGATGTGCTGGAGCAAGTGAATGAGTTTGTATATCTTGGATGCGCCTTCAGTAAGGATCGGAAATACACCGCTGACATAGACAGAAGAGTGAGTGCAGGGAACAGGGTGAATGGTGCGATGGGAAAGCTACTTGGAAGCCGGCACTTAAGCCATAAGGCGCAGCTGGCTATACATAACGGAGTTCTTGTCCCAAAGCTGTTATATGGTAGCGAGAGCTGGGTAAGTAAGAAGGAGAATGAAAGTAGGATAAATGCTGTAGAAATGCGAGCTCTGTGGAAGATGTGCGGTATGAAGCTGACCGACCGCATTAGCAACAGCGTAGTAAGAAAGCGAGTAGGTATGAAAGATAGTATCGGTGTAAAGATGAAAAAGGGCATGCTCCGTTGGTTCGGGCATATAGAAATAATGCCAGATGAAAGAATGACAAAACAGATATACAATGTGAAAGAGGAAGGATGCAGGTACCGGGGAAGACCTAGACTATCTTACCGCGACCAAATAAACAGAGTCTTATCTGAAGGAAAAGTTCGCCGGTTACGGAGACTCTTGCTCCGTAACCGGCGAGCGTGTATGAGACGAACTATGAGAGTAGAGGAAGCCAGAGAGGTATGTAAGGAAAGAACCTGTTGGAACTCTGTACTCTCTGCGTACCCCGCAAGGGATCTGGCGTTATGATATAGATAGATAGCTTTTGAAGTGTTCGTGATGGATCCTAATACATCAGGTAAGAACGCTATACTATACAATGTCTTCCATTATTTTTACTCTTATTCCATTTAGATATGGTATTTTAAAGACATCTTTATATTAGCGAGAGATTTATTAAAAATATTGTATCGAATCGAATATTTGTTACATTATCTTGTTAGATCCTGTCATAATATCGAATGTAATAAAAAGTTTGAACATTTGACTTGTTACAAATAAAAAATAGCCGCTAAAAACCGCATAATAGTAGTATTTTGGAGCTTTGAACTTTTTTTTGTCTAAAATACAAAAAAAAAACATTATTATAGTTTATAGCGTTCTAAAATAGATATTATTTAGTTTTAGGTCTACGAGGTGCCTCAGGAGTAAGAGTCGTGACCTGTAAATACTTATATTATCGAATGCAGAGTTTTAATTTGAAGAACTTAAAAGACAAATTAGATTTATTGGAAAGTCAACTAATATCGTGCGAAAATTATAAAGAAAATGACATGAAGAGCTTAAAATCCAAATTAAGCAAAGATGGTTAAAAGCCCATAAGAAGGAAGAGGAACATCAAGAACAATCATTCGTGGCTAGAAGGAACGTTTAAGTTGCCTGCCATCAAACAAAATCCAAAACCAGGACGACCATCGAAATTATTTAACGAGGTAAGTGAAAGATCTAAAAGGAGGAAAATTGAAGATGTACGGTCTTCTTAGGAGAAGGATGTCTTATTCACGCTGCTCAGGTTGAGTTACGGAAAGCTGGAAAACGAGATACATTCGATATACTCAAAGAAATCACCAGTACTCCGACTCGCGCAACTAAATATAAGAAGGCTTTTACAAAATCAAAGAGTGATAACTTGCTCACTGATGCCAATACAAGCATTGATAATGTTTGTAGAAATCGATTTAAGTCGCCGACAGTATGAAATAGTGAGAAATACAAACAAGAATTTCTTCCCATGGTATACCTTGTTACAAATACTTACGCCGAAACCGTGTGTGTGTGTGTGTGTGAATGATGTACGCTGTTGGCCGCGAGGCCTTTACAGCTTCACCGGACTAAAAGGCGAGCGTGCAACCACTACGCTCTAGCCAGCCAGAAGGGCAAGAGGCGACATACTCGAGGGCGCCTCGGTTGGGACAGTCGCTGTAGGGGGACGGGTGCACTACTAAGTGCACCGGTCAACCGCCGGCTATGGGAGGAGATTTACTACTACGTCGTCGTCGTCGCCCGTATTCTGAGCGGAAAGAAGGGATGACAAAGCATCGGGGGGGGGGGGTCGGTGAGAACATGTCGCGGCCGGCGGTGGCGGCAGGGGTCGGGGGGGAGATCGTAGTCGGCGGTGGCTACGATTAACGGATTCGCATGGGTAGATGCGTTCGCGAAGTGACGTGTTGACGCCTTTTTAATAAAGGCGCGAATAGGTTCGAGACCTAGATCGGAGTGGGCCGAAACCGATTTACAGCCTTTAGTTGACCATACAGTTAAGCGGTTATCTATTTATCTAGAAGAGGTTTTAACAACATTGAAAGAGCAAAACGTGAGAGCTTGAAGTTAATTTTAAAGTGGGGTTGTGATGGGTCACGTCAGCCTCAATTCAAACAGAGATTTGTAAATGATGCCGACTCAGATGCCAATATTTTTCAAAGTTGTTTTGTCCCATTACGTTTAGTTTCTGGCAATGGCGCTTACACAATGACAACGGATCGCATGAACGGCGCACACCAATGCGAATCTAATATTTTCGGTTCCTCGATGCGTCGTACGAGGCATGCCTTTTAAGTTTTGTCGTTTAAAGAAAAAACACAACTAGAACCTTATAGTACGTTTTATTGTTTTTCAAAGTATTCACCACGTTGTTTAATACACTTTTCCATTCGCTCAAACCAGTTATTATAACATTTATTCCACTCTGAAGTGGGGGTGGTCAAAATGTCTGACTTGAAAGCGTCGACTGCTTCTTCACCGGACTGGAACCTTTGACCACGAAGACTTTTCTTAATTTTAGGAAATGTAAAGAAATCTTTAGGGCTTAAGTCAGGACTGTATGAAGGATGGTCAAGAATTTCTACTTTTTCCTGCTTCAAATACTCAATTGTTTGACGAGCGCTGTGTGAGCTTGCGTTGTCGTGGTGCAGGATGATGCGTCGCTTTGAGTTAGATTTTCGAAGTTCGGCGATGACTTGTGGTAAACAAACTGTGGTATACCACTCTGCGTTAACCGTTCTACGATCTTCAAGTGCAATAGTCGCAACATGGCCGGTTTTTCCAACGAACGTGGCCACCATCTTCTTTGAAGTGCTTCGAGAACGAACAACTTTAGTCGGCTTTGGCTCGTCTTGAAAGACCCGGATTGTAGATTGTTGTTTGAAATCAGGATCGTAGGCATAGATCCAAGATTCGTCACTACTGATGATGTCGTAGACGTGTTTTGACTCTCCTCGGTTGAACCTTTGCAGAGTTTTCTTACACCATCTGACGCGGGCCGCCTTGTGATCGTCGGAAAGCAGATGCGGTATCCAACGGCAAACTAGCTTTCTCACACCAAGCGCTTCATGCAAAATCTTCTGAATGGTTGTCCCTGAGATGCCTAACAGAGCCTCTATCTCTCGATACGTCACATGACGATCTTCGAGAATTAGTTGTCTCACAGCAATGATGTTATCGTCAGTGAAGGCGGATATTGGGCGTCCTTCGCGAGATTTGTCACTAACACTAGTATGTCCACGCTGGAATTCTAAATACCAGCGTTCGACAGTTCGCAGACATGGGGCTTCGTCACTGAACACAGATGTTAGCTCTTCAAAACACTAAAGCCGTGTCAGGCCTCTTCTAAAGTTGTAGAAAATTATTGCACGAACATTTTCCTTAGAAAGATTCATTTTCGTACGTGTGTGTGTGTGTGTGAATGATGTACGCTGTTGGCCGCGAGGCCTTTACAGCTTCACCGGACTTAAAGGCGAGCGTGCAACCACTACGCTCTAGCCAGCCAGAAGGGCAAGAGGCGACATACTCGAGGGCGCCTCGAAGAGGTGCCCTCGGTTGGGACAGTCGCTGTAGGGGGACGGGTGCACTACTAAGTGCACCGGTCAACCGCCGGCTATGGGAGGGGATCTACTACTACGTCGTCGTCGTCGCCCGTATTCTGAGCGGAAAGAAGGGATGACAAAGCATCGGGGGGGTCGGTGAGAACATGTCGCGGCCGGCGGTGGCGGCAGGGGTCGGGGGGGAGATCGTAGTCGGCGATTCCTATCGACGCTGTGACTAAACAATAGCATTAATCCTAATACTTTCAACTGTTTTGAGATTCAAAATTTAAACACATTCGAATATAGAACAGTTCCAAATTCAAAATTGCCGGGAAATATGGAAACGACAGAACTTAAAAGGCATGCCTAGTACAAGATTTTTTCGATGCATCGTCGTCGCATTGCAGCGTTGTGTAAGGGTCTAAGCAGACGGTCAGCATTTGAACTACACGCTAGCTGCAAAATTGCAGTTTGGATGCTGTTTTCTGTAGTTAACATAACAGCATTAAAACGACTACACCAGTCCCCTTGCAGTAGGCATACAGTTCTAATGACAGCTCACTAACAGGCTCACTGCAGGCTGGCTGCACGTTTTTATTGTAGTTCTAATGCGATTACTAGTAGTAGAAGTCCTAAAATGTAGTTATTACAGCGTGCAGCTAGTCTACAGTCAGTGTGCAGTCATTAGAACTGCAAGCCGACTGTAAGCGGGCTGCGAAGTCAAATGACAGCATCAAATATATTGATGGTTGGCAGTTTTGGTACATATTGAGTTCTTAGATTTACGTACTAGTTTTGGTACATTTATGTTAACTACACAAAAACTGCAGCTAGCATGCAGTCCAAATTCAGACCGTCCTTACTGGTAGTACTTCTAACAAAAATATCTTTCAATCTTTATTCCTTCAGTCTGATTTCACAAGCAATAAAATACCTTATCGTAGAAAGATAAGAAATCATATCGTGTTTAGCAATAACTTGCAGATTTTATTTACAATTAGATTATTCTGACAGCGATTCATTCTTGCAAATATAATGAAGTGAATAAATATTACTGATAAATGTTTACAATGTCATTAAAACTTGTCTCAATATCACAGAAGCCGTAATGAATCACTTTATTTTTTAATTACCTTTTACGCAAATCTTTACTCATAATTATTTGTGTGACAATGAAACTTTGTAACAAATTTACTTTGATTTCATTGTAAAGGATATTTAATTACTGTATAATGCAAAATCGACATTGTTACGGTTTTCCTGCCTATTATACCCACCTGTCTTATAATGTTTTAATCTATTTGTTATATATATTATATTATTATACTATATATCAATTAAATTGCGTTTATTAAAAAAAATTCTTAATCACAAACTGTTTACACCGTCACGCCTATATTCCCCAAGCGGGGGTGGCGGAGGTGTACTGTGTACCCGCTTTTCGCCGACGATGTTAGGTCCCATTAAATGGGGGGCGAGCCTGTTGCTATATACGGGGCACAATTGCAGACTCATGACTGATACTGGGATTTGATTGATAGAAAAACTACATTTGTGTGAGCTTCGATTTGATCCCAGGGCCTCATTGATCGCAAAGCGCATTATTGGTCATTAGACCAACGTAAGTCACAACAAATTGTTTAAAAGTATTTAGGTCATGTGTGTGTGTGTGTGTGTGTTTATGTGTGTGTGTTTATGTGTGTGCGTGTGTGTGTGTGCGTGTGTGTTTATGTGTGTGTGTGTGTGTGTGTTTATGTGTGTGTGTGTGTGTGTTTATGTGTGTGTGTGTGTGTGTTTATGTGTGTGTGTGTGTGAGTGTGAGTGATGTACGCTGTTGGCCGCGAGGCCTTTACAGCTTCACCGGACTTAAGGGCGAGCGTGCAACCACTACGCTCGAGCCAGAAGGGCAAGGGGCGACATACTCGAGGGCGCCTTGAATAGGCGACATACTCGAGGGCGCCTTGAATAGGCGACATACTCGAGGGCGCCTTGAAGAGGCGCCCTCGGTTGGGCCAGTCGCTGTGGGGGGACGGGGTGCACTACTAAGTACACCGGTCAACCGCCGGCTTTGGGAGGGGATCTACGACTACGACGTCGTCGCCCGTATTCTGAGCGGAAAGAATGGATGACAAAGCATCGGGGGGATCGGTGAGAACATGTCGCGGCCGGCGGTGGCGGCAGGGGTCAGGGGGGGGGATCGTAGTCGGCGGCGGCTACGATTAACGGATTCGCATCGGTAGATGCGTTCGCGAAGTGTCGTGTTGTCGCCTATTAAAACAATAGTCCCATATTAAAATAATAGTCTCGAAGCCACAGATATACATATATCTAGGCTTTGGATCTAATATTGTCGGCGAAATGTAAAAGTACATAGAACCCCTCTGCTTCCCTACCTGCGGAATGTAGGCTTAGGTCATGCCTAATTTTATACTATACTAGACTATTGTTGAGATTTTTATCAATAGGAAGACTCCAACAACAATTTGTCTGACCTAGAATTCGAACTCAGGACCGCGGTCGCCAGCTGCACCATACGCCACTACAACAACGAGGCAATGTACCTATTACTTCTTATCTTTAAAACATAGTCTCTTAATTATAATTACATTTAAACTTTATTAACTTTGTTTGTATTGTTCGCTTATACTTTTTCTTATTCCAATTATATATATTTGTGAAGAGAAAATAAATACTTTATTATTATTATTATCAACTAATATTAAAAGCCTATTATCATAACACAAAGAATACCAAATGATAACATAATTATTACCGCACTATCTGATAAAACAAAATCCATTTGTATGACCCATTACTAATTTAGTTGCTATGTTATAAAATCTTTTGCTTTGGTAGCTTAGTGGGGCCCGGAATGACAGATTAAATGTGTTGCATATGCACCCAAAGCAATATTTTTTTATGCAATTAAAAACCACAATTTACTCGACATTTTTAAATAAAATTATTTTGGTAATTTAAGACCACCAATAAGAGGTATTAAAACAAATAAACTGTAAACAAAAATGTCTGTCTGTTCACAATCAATCAAATCAGCCTATTGCAGTGCACTGCTGGACCTACGCCTTCCGCATCCAATCCCACCCTGCGACCTTCTTAAGGTCGTTGGTCTACCTAGCTGGAGGGCGCTCTACCTTACGTTTGCAGCATCGCGGCGGTCTCGTCTGCTCCATCGGCCACCGGTTCTTCGACAGACATGGCTAGCCCACGACCACTTCGGCGGGTTTACTCTGAGAGCTATGTCTACTACTTTGGTTCTTTGATGGATAACCTTATTTCGGAATTCATCCCTCAAAGAGACTCCGAGCATAGCCCGCTCCATAGCTCGCTGCGCGACCTTAAGCCTATGGACTAGCCCTACTGTAAGTGTCCACGTCTCGGCACCGTATGTCATGACTGGTAGAATGCAACTGTTCACAAGCATCACATGAAAATACTGAATGGCTTTGACCTTAGGCTAAGACTTGTCTAGATGGCGAATTACTAACTAAAATGGCGCCTTAAAGCGGCCTCAGTTACGCACTATGTGTGCATGATGCCAGTTCAATTTTTTGAAAATTTGTTCAAATGCTGTCAATGTGCAGGTGCGTGCGCGTGTGCGTGTGCGTGTGCGTGCGCGTGCGTACTACAATTTAATACCGATAAATATGGGTAGATAAATTTTGTGCTGTTCCGATGACGTGTGATGCTCCATCGAGACTAGTAATTCGTCTAAGGTTTTCACAGAACTTTCATAAGTAGATAGTATATAATCTGAATTAAATAATGCATTATGTTTGTTCAAAAGCAGTTGAGTAGAACCAAACTAACAGCTTGATATCTCCATAACATACAAGTACTTGGGAGAGTCCTGGCCATTTTGTTTTCTTCCAGGTCTTTATGCAAGCAGAGTCATGGTCAAAGTCTAGTACCTAAATAAATATATATATGCTAAGCAACTTAATAAAAGATAATTGCTTCCCCTTAACATTTCCATAATATATTTTTACTACTTAAAAGAACAATTAATTAAAATAGTAGAACTATAATGTGATGTGTTGATGTGTATTTCATTCATAAGATGGACGATTTGATGCAGGTGTGACCCACAATTATGTGTTTCGGTCTGGGTATTTGTTTGTGAATTTTCATGTTTAAACGCACCCATGACACAGGAATAAATCCTAGTGTGAGGCTACGTTTATACAAAAAAAAAATATTTTGTGTTCTTACTATTAAGTCAAATTATATAATATTCACATTATTTGGATGTGCAATAAATCTTTTCTCATTTTCATTTATTTGTGCTATAAACAGGTAATAGGGGCACATGTCAAAATCTAACAACAGTGAACCAAGCAAAGCATGGAGCATGAGACTAGGCTAAAATGACATGATATAACAGAAATATAATAGTTAAAATGAAATGAGAATAAATAGAGGCAAATTTTACAGGGAAAGGATGAACCTCATCAGGCAATTACAAGTACACGAAATCAAAAATTGAAAAAGAAATCAATCATAACAAATAAACATAGTTAAGTAAAAAAGAGTTTTTTTTTTCCCATATGATTTAAATAAAAAGCATCATACCTTGATTCTAGACAGCAGCCTGTAGAGATCCTCAACCTCATCATTGTCAGTGGGTTTGTAGTTCTTGCCCTGGTCTACAGCTGTGCCTGTTATCTTCTCCCTATAGAGAGGCAAGCCCATAGCTTCAGCGTACAGGTCTATGCCTTGGTGGCCTACCGTTTGATACATGTAGCTGTCCAATTCATCTGTAATATAACCTATTCTTGGCATTACCTAGTTAAAAATTAACAAAGGAAATACTTTAGTTTCCATAAATATATTTTTTTTTTGTACAAAATTAATGTGTTGTAAGTGACCAAAAAAATAAGTTAATATTAGCATATTACTTCTAGTTAAAAGGATAACATATGTTAGAATTAATCTCTTCAGATTTATCATCCCTAATGTCTTTATTTACAATTATGGCACACCAAAAAATGAAAACAAAACATAAATAGAACATTTAACACGGCAAATATACGTATCTAAATCGGTTATCGAGACTAAATTAACCTTTCAGTATTGGTTGGAGGTTGGCCAGCGCGACGATAGTGTGGCCGGCCCCGACGCACTGCATCATGTTGTAGCAGCTGTCCTTGCCGCCGCTGATGAGAGCCACGGTCCTCATCTTCCCCACGTTATAATAAACACTATAAACAACACTATAATATACGTTACATAACGTTCACAATAATTGTGCGACCTTTTTTGGCAAAATTAAACAACAAGCGATTCCGTTCACGACAGTGTCATATCTGTCGACAGCTCGTTACAGTATGCTCCACAGAGAATGACGCGACTTCACCACCTGTTCGTAAAGAAATTACAGCGCAACATAATCGTTATCTATTTTGATAACATTCTTGTATGTAACGCAAAGTAAAATTTATATTGTTCGTGTTCGCAAAAACCTCAGCAACATCATCTGTCAAATTTGTCTCCGTTTAGAAATCAACAACATCTGTGTAAAGCAAGCTCTTTTATTTCTAAACGAAGGAACTACATTTCCGTACCTGTAGGCATAGTTCTTTAAATAGGTACGCTTTTTGTGATTTATAATTATTTATATCGTTTTTTTTCCTTATTTAAATTTATACCTAAAAATCATTATTATTAGGACTTATACTTTTTTAATGTCGCTATAAGATTAAATGGCTTGCACTTGCATGTGTTATACTCTTTAAGCAGCAGCTCATTTTGGGACTTTCCATTGATATACATAACACTAGATCAGCAGTAACGGCGTAAATGTATGTCGGCTAAGAATAAGCCCGCAGCCAAGTTTCAAGCTTCTGTCATTCATTGGCCTGCCTGACGTCTCTCGAGTAACACGTATTAATAACAAATCACAAAATAGGAAAATGCGTGGTGTAAGAACGCGATTTGAGGTCATAAAATCACTATACCGCAAGCGGAACTACTTTCCATATATAAGTTTATTGTTTTTTAAAGTGAAACTTTTATTAGTTCGTCTCAAACTTTTTGGTCTGTGTGTTGCATGTCGCGTGACGGTCGGCCGCGGAGTAGGGATAAAGTGAAAGGCGCTCGCCTCGCTTGGTGAGTAAACGTAGTTTTTATATCAAATAATTAAGATTGATAAAGCGATTTTTATACCCTTAATGGAATATTATTCCAAAAGTTTTTAGTTAAATGTCTATAATGTGAAAAAAAGTTTCACTTTTACCGTGGTTTCATAAAACCACACCACTACTTTTTTTACATATATTTACTAGTAAATAAAATAAAAAACCGATTTCAAGTTACAAAAATAAATTTAAGTGTTGCCAATTGAAACACCATTTGGTGTTCCCAGCTTTATGGGAAAATGTTGGATGATTGTGTCACCTATAATTATGTACTATAATAATATCAGCCTATACTGCCCACTGCTGGACAAAGGCCTTCTCTCAAAAATCGAGGCGAGAGAGATTAGGTCATACTCCACCACGCGGACCCAGTGCGGATTGGCGGAGGCAGGTTTGTGGCCACCTGCTGTTGGAACTTATCAAGCCGCCTTTAAGGCTTCCAACTCGGCTTAACGACTACCAAATTAAGTAGTAGCCGGGACCAACGGCTTAACGTGCCTTCCGAAGGACGGATGTACTATACGAATACCTATTTTGTTAATTTTTTGGATCCAAAGGGTGCAATTTGTATCACGCCAGATCCCTTGCGGGGTAGACAGAAAGTACAGAGTTCCAAAAATTTCATTAGAATATTATGAAAATAAATAAGCTGTTTGCTCAAAGCGAATATTGTACACAAATCTTTGTTACATAATTGCCTAATGGTTCCGGTAAAGCCCATTTGTTCTCACGCATGTCGTAGAAAGACTTTTACTCTTCTTTTTTTTTTAAAAAAAGCTCCACACTGGTAAGTATTCAATGTCGTGGGTACGTTTACAAACATGAAAATCACACAAACAAATACACAGACCTAAACAAAATGTGAGTCACACCAAAATTTGTACTATGTGGGAATCGAAACCGCAACTATTCAGTCTAGTAACCGGAGCGGCCTACCGCTCTTAACGTCTGGACAAAGAAGTCGTCAGTGGAAACAGGCAATAGCGTTTTACTGAGTTTGTTGAAGAGATACGCATTTTGTAAATTTGTATTTATTTTACCCGCCCTTGCAGTCTATTGACTGCAACCATCAACCTGAATATTTTGAAAATAATGCAATAGATAACATTAGGTGTGTTTTGTTTATTACTCATTCAATAATATTATCATAGTTTGACCACATACTCTCATAGACACTATTAACTAATATCCAAATAATCTGATAACAATTCTAATTTCATATAGAATAAAATTAATTAGGTACTATAATAATTTATTTTATTAATTCATGTATTGGATTCTACCTAAAATGTAACGAAGTTAATTAAAAAAAAACATAATAAAAAATTATATTCATGACATCATTAAAAATTTACATTCATTTTGCATTTAAATTGTGGGATATAATCATACAGTAAGCAACACTGAGCCTCCTACTACTAGTAATATTGCTACCTCTATCGGATCGACGTAATGTCGGTATGGTGGGGGAACAAGAGGAAAAAGGATGGATATATGTTTACTCCAAATTATTTATTGGATTCAAAGCTACGTCGGCATACTTTTAAGTCGTTACACTTTTTTCGACGCGCCGAAGTGAAGTTTGTTTCTCTATTTATTTATCTCAATGAGATTTTCACCATATCTTTTCCCGAACCGACAAAATACGAGGCATGCCTTTTAAGTTCTGTCGTTTCCATATTTCCCGGCAATTTTGAATTTGGAACTGTTCTATATTCGAATGTGTTTAAATTTTGAAACTCAAAACAGTTGAAAGTATTAGGATTAATGCTATTGTTTAGTCACAGCGTCGATAGGAATCTGTCAGGTTACGTACGAAAATGAATCTTTCTAAGGAAAATGTTCGTGCAATAATTTTCTACAACTTTAGAAGAGGCCTGACACGGCTTCAGTGTTTTGAAGAGCTAACATCTGTGTTCAGTGAGGAAGCCCCATGTCTGCGGACTGTCGAACGCTGGTATTTAGAATTCCAGCGTGGACATACTAGTGTTAGTGACAAATCTCGCGAAGAACGCCCAAAATCCGCCTTCACTGAAGATAACATCATTGCTGTGAGACAACTAATTCTCGAAGATCGTCATGTAACATATCGAGAGATAGAGGCTCTATTAGGCATCTCAGGGACAACCATTCAGAAGATCTTGCATGAAGCGCTTGGTGTAAGAAAGCTAGTTTGCCGTTGGATACCGCATCTGCTTTCTGACGATCACAAGGCGGCCCGCGTCAGATGATGTAAGAAAACTCTGCAAAGGTTCAACCGAGGAGAGTCAAATCACGTCTCCGACATCATCAGTGGTGACGAATCTTGAATCTATGCCTACGATCCTGATTCCAAACAACAATCTACAATCTGGGTCTTTCAAGACGAGCCAAAGCCGACTAAAGTTGTTCGTCCTCGAAGCACTTCAAAGAAGATGGTGGCCACGTTCGTTGGAAAAACCGGCCATGTTGCGACTATTGCACTTGAAGATCGTAGAACGGTTAACGCTGAGTGGTATACCACAGTTTGTTTACCACAAGTCATCGCCGAACTTCGAAAATCTAACTCAAAGCGACGCATCATCCTGCACCACGACAACGCAAGCTCACACAGCGCTCGTCAAACGATTGAGTATTTGAAGCAGGAAAAAGTAGAAATTCTTGACCATCCTCCATACAGTCCTGACCAAAGCCTTAACGATTTCTTTACATTTCCTAAAATTAAGAAAAGTCTTCGTGGTCATAGGTTCCAGTCCGGTGAAGAAGCAGTCGACGCTTTCAAGTCAGCCATTTTGAACACCCCCCACTTTAGAGTGGAATAAATGTTATAATAACTGGTTTAAGCGAATGGAGAAATGTATTAAGCTACGTGGTAAATAGTTTGAAAAACAATAAAAAGTACTATAAGGTTCTAGTTGTTTTTTTCTTCAAATGAAAAAACTTAAAAGGCATGCCTCGTATCCATAACCATGAGTAGCTTCGCATGGGAGGTGATCATAAACACTAGAAATGTTTGCACGTCTATTTCTTCACTACTTAGTCTAGAAACAACAATTCTATATCAACCCAGGCTTAATTCGGTTATCTATAGATATCGTTGTCATTTTGTTCTCTTGAAAGCAGTTAAGTTAGGCCCCATTTTTGTGTTAGATGTCTTAGTTAATAGACAAGTATAAAATCCAGTTAGTTCACAAATTTTATGGTAGTATATGTTTAAAACCACAGTTTAAACATTATATAGACGGGGACGCACAGGCATTTAATCCTATCTACAGAACAAAGGAAAGACTTTACTTCAAAACTTTACTTCCCTATTTCGTGATTCTATCAGACAGAGAGCATATGATCACTACATTTTACTATCCGATGATGTAGGTATACGACCATTATACGTCGGTAGACATGTGTCGATCTTTACTGATAAGATACGGTGATACATGAACGAGAACTACAAGATTCGAAACAGATGTACATAAAAAAATGCCTCATTTGTATTTGAATCTCGATCTTACATTCACTAGTCAGTATACAAGGACGTTTATCTTACAGAACAAACAAAATGCTTCAGAATTCATTCCAATCTGAAACTGAATCTCGATCTTACACATTTACTAAGCTTGCCAGAACGAACGAACGAACAAATCCGGGACGCGATGTTGGACGGTGGGCCGACTGTGCTTGAATTTAGCTGATTCAAATATTCGAAATGAGACATCTCGGGATACGGATCTTTGAACTATTTTAGATACAAATGATCGAATCTGAACAGTGAGACGCTTTTGTCTTGTCTATACGTCGGGATGTGCAGGAATGTGCTAACATATTAGCAATCCGAAGTTAGAAATCATACCCGATATAATGCCAATAGGCTCTTCCCCACATACTGTATATTGTATTTGTATACTCTCGGTCCATATTACATTGGGACTTAATATCGTCGCTATCGGCGATATCAGGGTGGTGGGTGGGTGTAAACCGTTATACCTCTGCCAACCTCGTTTGGGGAATATGGGCGTGAGGATGTATATTTTTTATTTGGACCCACACAATGTTTTTATTACTCGACTGGCCATGAAGGGGGGTAATGTTAATAGTAAATAATATAGGTCTTTGCTTATGTTCTGGTCCCAGTGTGGCACCCTAATGATACGAAATAAATATTTAGGTACTAATTAGTTCTGCAGTGATAGCCTAGTGGTTAGATCGTTGAAATGCAAAGTCAGACGCCTCGGGTTCTATCCTAGGCACGCACGTCTGTCTTTTCGAAAACATGTGCGTATTAAAAATTAATGATCACTTGCTTTAACGATGAAGGAAAACATCATGAGGAAACCTGCATGCCTAAGAGTTTCTCGAAGGTGTGAGAAGTTCGCCAACCCGCACTAGGCCAGCGTGGTGGACTATGGCCTAAACTATCTCAGTTTGACAGGAGGCCCGTGCCCAACGGTGGGACAGTGTCTTACCAGGGCTAATTTTATTTATTATAATTAGTTCTTTGGTATAAAAAGTGCGCAATTGACTATAACAATAAAATAAAAATAATAGGTCATCGGGTGCAATATTCATACGCCCCGGTGAAAATTAGATTAAGTAAGTCGTATGACGTGACGAAGTAACTTCCTATACTTGATTTAATATTTTAAGAATAATAATGCATTACATAGTTATTGTAATATACATCTTGCTTGATCGTTAACTTAATGATTTCAGTAATTAGGACGTGTAAATTGTTGGATTGGACCTATCGGACCTACCTATACAATGAAAGGCGAGGTAGCTTTATACTAGTGGATACATACAACCAGAGATGGGCAAAATGTAATCAGATTAATGATTAAACACCCCCGCTTGGGGAATATAGGCGTGATGGTGTAATAATGATTAACGATTACAATTACATTATGTAATCTTCAAAGATTACGATTACTTTTAATCTTGAATCATGATTGAATATTACAAAATGCAACTGCAATCATTAATCTGATTACATTTTACTCATCTCTGCATACAACTAAGCTAAGGTTCTTAACTAATACCAAGCCTTCTGTAAAGTATATGGTACCTAATGTCATTATGGAATATAAGCTACATCACCATAGAATAGTATTTGAATCATTAAATTAGTTGTATAGAATGGGATATCCCCAAAGATGAGAGTGATTACTACGTCATAGTAGGTGATACCTACGTGAGGGTTGATGCGAGGAATTACCGCCATCTCTTATTGAGAAGGAAAATCGAGTTATAAGATTAGTACTTATAAAAATTTACCAAATTGGTTACTGAAATATTGCTAAATGTCGTGAGATTTAATATCTGCATCATAATTAATTTATTGACCCATCTATAACCAGTATTGCAATCTAAATACTTGTTTAGTAAAGTTAATTAATAATTATCTGTGTATTGATTCATTTTAAAAAGACTGTACTGACTAGATTGCCAGTGTGAAAAAGTACAAAAAAGGCAAATTTGTGTCTCATTTTAAGCCATTTTTGCAATAAAAATAGTTTTTGAAAATAAGAACTCAATTATACCTTTAGCGTAACAGTTGCGTAATTATACAGACAGTAAATTATTTTTATGATTTTTATTATAAAGTGAATGCTTAGTCAAGTACAGACGCTTGTGAATGATTTGTTACCATCCGTAGCTGGTTTGTCAAATTATTGATGCGGTGGTTTGAATCACGTTTGAATTTAAGTGCGAAGCTTCGTTTTTCTTCTATTTTCTTTAACTAGATCACAATAATTATTTAAATGGACTGTCTATTTGTGTAACAAGTAAGTGTAAATTGTGATAATAAATCCGTAATCATGGTTTTGGCCGAAAGAAGTAACGATGTTCGGAACGGGAAGCGGTCAAGGGGGCCAAGCCCCAATGGCCATGGAAGTCCAGATTCGAGTTCAGAAGATGAGAACGGTATGAGACACATATTATTTATATAATCTTTTACATTTTGTGGGAGTGACGGGAACTGGTTGCTATTTTGCATGTTGATACTTACAAATGTAACTTACCTACGTCTGTACTGTAACTTACTGCCTCGGGTTCATCCAACACATTATCTCTGCTGCAGTGTGCTTGCGCTGTGATATCTAATTTTAATCAACATCATGCTTTATTTTTTATGCTTACCATCATCGCCTTCATGCTGCGTTCATCTCATCCACCAATGTAACATGAAACCAAGCAGTAGTACCGTTTGCAGCTGAGAAGATTAGAGTTGGGAGGGACTATCAGGCAGTCTGCCCTGAATTGGAGCCAGTTGAACAGCGAAGACCTGAACACATTTCTGACCGAGCCTTGCTTGTGTGGTCACCCACTTCTGACATATCTGATGTGAAATGTAAGTTGAATACTAATGATGACTAATTCATTACCTCTGTTCTGTTATTTAGATGTTGAATGTTTTAGTGGATGAATACATAACAACTGCAAAGGAAAAGTATGGGTATAATGGAGAACAAGCATTGGGCATGTTGTTCTGGCACAAACATGACCTCAACAGAGCATCAATGGACCTTGCCAACTTCACACCATTTCCTGATGAGTGGACAGTTGAAGATAAAGTGCTGTTTGAACAGGCTTTTCAGTTCCATGGCAAAAGCTTTCACAGAATACGACAGATGGTGAGTCAACATTTCATTGTGATCTAAATGTGTTCTAATTATTTCAATACTTATGTTTGCTCCTCCATTTTGTTTAACAGTTGCCTGATAAATCTATAGCATCATTAGTGAAGTATTATTACTCATGGAAAAAGACAAGAGCTCGTACTTCTCTGATGGATGTGGTTGGTGAGGGTCGTAATGCTGCTGGTTCAGGAACAGGCAAACGGGAGTCAGGGGCTGGATCAGAACCGGGAGGCTCCGACAAGGACTCAGATAATGATGAAAAGGTATGTATTGATTGTGTTATATCTTGTGCAGCTTTTGGTAAAGTTCTGTCAGGTGTATTATTTGCTCCCATTTTATTGTGTGCAATCTCATTATTATATTACCTAATTACAGAGGAAAGTCATCTCTAACTAATTATACCAATAGAATATCTGGATTGTCCAATGTCTGCTTACTGGCATATTATATTAGTAAATAAATTTGCAGAGTGGTAAAAATCATTATAGAGTATAATTTTGAAAAGCTTATTTATTAGTTTTGTTATTGAATACACAAACAAATTTGGTTGGAACAGTATAATTTTATTAAATAGGATTTTAGCAATATAGAATTATTTGCTCTGCATGTAGAGTTTGTAACACATAGTAATTAATTATGAGAATAATCTTAACTGTATTGTATAGATAGTTGAGTAATATATAATGTTGGGAGATCCACATTGTGAGTTATGGACATGTGTTGAATATGACAGAAGTGGACTTTCCACCGTGGTATTGTCCGTGGAGGGAAGCCCTTCGCGGCGGGCGGGGCTTCGCAACGCACCGCCGGCCAGCAAGGCGCCCAGGTGGGTGCTTTGCTTCCCACGATGAGTGTAACTTTGCTGTCACCATGGAAACTTGATGTTCAGTGTCTTCTTCCATTCTGTCACTTATGTGTGTCTATTCAATTGGTGTTATGTCATCCATTATTCGATGTTTATCAGATTTCCTACTTCAGATTTGATGTTTACTTGTTTGTAAAACCCACATTTCCTTAAAAAGTTGTCTGTTTTAGTCACATCATATGCACTTCATGGCATTATTATTTATCATGCAAGTTTTGATAGTGGCAACTGCTTATTGTTTTCTTTTTTTTTCTATTCATTTATCAGCCTCAATAGGAGCAGTTATTTGAAATATAAAGTTGTGAAATGATAATGTAAAGCTTGCTTTGTTTTTTCAAATAACTGTGATTTCATGACATAAATAAGACTCAACTGCTAAGTTTTGATAATGCTTTTTTATAATTTAATTTTGACCGCTCTGCATTTTTATCTACAAACTGTGACTGCTACAACTCATGTTACACAACATTCATTTTATATTAAAAAAACTTCATAAAACACAATAAACTAGACTTTTACTTGATGTGTAAATTTTTATAACAATATAATATTTATTAGTTTTTTTAGTAATATTTATTATAACAACTATTCCCATTTCATTGGCATGAAAATCACAAATTATGGATGAAAAGTGCTTTTTCTCTTTGAAACATTGTTATGATTATTTTTATTTTGCTATAATGTTTTTCTAAGTATCTAATACAAGATTTCTTTTTCTAAAAACAGAACATTGAAATGAGAAAAGAGGATTGTCACTTCAATTACTATTGTTGGATGAAACACTCATAAAATCTTGTATTGTGGTTTAATGGATGTTCGCTGAGAATGATCCATAGATAACAATGCAACACTTACTGCTACAACGGTGTTCACTGCATTTATACATAATGTAAAGATCTAACATTCCCTTCCTCCTCTCCTTCATCCCTACAATGTCCCCGCATGCTTCCTTTAAGCCCCAAAGAGATAAAGTCCTGTGTTATCAATCTAATGTGTGCAGAATATCATTTAATATTCTAATGGGTTTTTAAAAGAAGTGTGTGAGAAGTCATTGTAAACGTCTTTGTGTGTCCACATACATGAATATGAATTTCGTGTATTCGCTAGTTGTGACAGGACTGTAAAATGTTGATTGGGGTTTAGGGCGAGGGCGGCGGCGAAGCGGGCAAGTGGTGCACAGTGTGCGGCATTATGTGCACGCAGATCACGGCGCACAACTCGCACAAGTTGTGCCAGGCATGCCTCGTGCACGCCAGGTCGGTAACACGATAATGTATTTCAGTTAATTAGTTTATCTGCTCGACGCAGCTCTTGCATGTCTCATATGCAATTAGAATTATCTTGAGAGTGTGATTTGTTATAAATGTACATAGGGATTGTTGTTTGAATGTTGGCGGTGATGTAACAGACGTACGGGAACGATGAGACCGCTGTGCGGGCCGTCGGGGCGCCGCGGGCCTGGATCGAAACAGCAGCGTTACAAGCATCGGTTGCCGCGTGGCATTTACATCAATCACGACGATCTCGTCGCCATGGCGACCGGCCCGCAGCCCGGCGACCCTCCGCAGCCCGGGCTGGTCAATCAGGGCGAAGCTATGCTCAAAGCTATGGACAGAGAGATTATATCGCTGAAGAGACAAGTAAGATGCAACCCGCCACGATGTCGCTAAGTAGTGCCGTTGCGAGACACATTCTCACCCTTACGTTGACACTCGGTACACTCAACAGATTGGTATTAGTCATATGCTCACAACAAGCTTGTACGTAACGACTGCGCTTGTGTGATGTAATGTGAGAATGTGATATTTCAACTAATTTTGTTATAGTCAGTTATTTAGTAGTAATCATGCTAAATTTACTGCAATACTGTATTAGGTGGTATTGTGAGAAAATGTATTCTGCACACATAATAGATATAGTTGACCAACATTCATTTCATTTATTATATTATATACCTCTCCAATATTATGCTTGATATGTTGCTGTGCGATGGTATCCTGAGCCCTACTATGTAGATTCTTGGATAATCCAGATATGCACTGTACCTATTTAGTACCTACTGACTTTTGTGACTTTCAGAATGGACTTGCCGCCGACAGATTTCATGCATGCCTCTGAAGTCTAAATTTATGGATTGTACCCATCAGAATTGATTGCTTTATTAATTGATATAATAAATTATACACATTGATGATTAGACTGAACAGTTTTAAAAAGTTAGTGCGGTGTTCCACGCTTTGAAAAGTTTTTTGTATTAGATATTACTGTGAAGGTAACATTGTGGGATAGAAGTGCAAACAAACGAAGGAAGTATAAAATTACTGAATAGTTTCAAAGTAAAATTTAACTCAAGAGGTGTACATGAAGGTCCAATATGGTTTGAAACCTACATTGGTTATGGTGTTTATAGGTGCAACAGAACAAGCAACAGCTAAGCGCTATGAAGCGCAAGGTGGGTGACTCGGGCGTCGAAGACCTTCGCCCGGGGGAGCCGCCGGCAAAGATCAACTCACGCTGGACTAACGACGAACTACTTATGGCGGTGACGGCTGTGAGGAAATATGGTGAGAAATAATATTATATTAAACGTCTTTTCCGTGTCAAGATATTCTTTGCGTATTTCCCCATTGGCGCTCGTAGCGCTGTGCGACCGCGGTGTTCTTACCGATCACCAAGGTTAAGCAGCGTACGACTCTGTCGGCCCGAGATGGGTGACCATTTGTGGCAATTTCATATTCGAGCGTCTTCGTGCTTCGGAAGGCACGTGAAACCGTTGGTCCCGGCTACCACTTAATGTGGTAGTCGTTAAGCCGAGTTGGAAGCCTTAAAAGGCGGCTTGATAAGTTCCAACAGCGGGTGGCCACAAACCTGTCTCCGCCAATCCGCACTGGGTCCGCGTGGTGGAGTATTACCTAATCTTTCTTATCTCGATTTGTGAGAGATGGCCTTTGTCCAGCAGTGGGCAGTATAGAATTAATCCAACTAATAAACGCGAAAGTTTGTGAGCATGAATGTATGGATGAAACCTTACAGTAATAAAGCTTATTATACATCAGAATAACATATGCTATTATTTATAAAGATACATACGCAGACTAAGTCTCGGACGGCCGCTAGTGTAAAATATGTTTGTACGTCATAAGAGGAAGTATTGCGTAAAAATCTTGTTTGATACCATTTTAATGAAATACATGGTTAGTAATAATAATAATCGCCCAAGGTAACCAAACATTTTGCGTAACAACCATTTTATATATAACGCCTGTTGAATTTACGTTTTAATGCATTGCGTTTAAAGTTATATATCTTCACGACAGATCCCTGGCGGGTAGGCAGAGACTATAGATTCCCAACAAAGTTACATCTCCAGTACCAACTCAAATGATTCACGGGTCACTAAATTTTTTTTTCTTTTAAAAGCCCACTAGGTATAATTATTCCTGTGTTGTGGGTGCATTTACATACATGAAATACACATGCACAAACACCCAGACCGAAACAAATTGTGGGGTCACAAAGATGTGTCGCATGCGGGGAACGAACCCGCGACTATTCCGAGCGACTCAAGCTCTTAAAAGGCTACCACGATCGATCATAGATCGTGCGGGCACGCAGCCCACTCTCACATCGATAGACTTCAGCGGTTCAGTCCGCAAATCCGTCCTTCTCCTTCCTCTGCAAAGCCGTAGGAGCCCCGTGGTTCGTACGAAATTTTGACCTCCACTCCGATCTCTGTCTCGAATCTATTCGCGCCTATATTAAAAAGGCGACAACTCGACACTTCGCGAACGCATCTTCCCATGCGAATCCGCTAATCGTAGCTGCCGCCGACTATGAACCCACCCCTGCCGCTACCGCCGGCCGCGACATGTTCTCACCGATCCCCTCGATGCTTTGACATCGCTTCTTTCCGCTCCGGATACGGACGACGACGACGAAGTCGTAGATCCCCTAGCCCGCCGACCGGTGCACTAATTACACCCCCTCCCCCCGTAGCGACTGTCCAAACCGAGGCCGTTCCTCCTTGAGGCGCCCTCGAGTATGTCGCCCCTTGCCCTTCTGGCTCGAGCGTAGTGGTTGCACGCTCGCCCTTAAGTCCGGTGAAGCTGTAAAGGCCTCACGGCCAACAGCGTATATCACTCAAACACACACGATCATAGATCGACCGGGAGAGTGAGAGTGATGCAGTTACTTTAGAAATGAATAATAAGGGACAGATATATTGAGCGCGTACTCTGAAATAAATGACATTGTGCAAAAAAACTATCGTGTATTTCTTTTACCAGATTCCAAAATATAGTGTCAAAAAATATTTGTAAGTCTACTCCATACACTTCTTGAAATGCCTGGATTACAAAAAAAAGTTTTTATCTATCTAGTGCCTTAACCACGGGACCAAGTTGTCCCGTCTATTAATCCGTGCGTTAATAGTAAAAATAATTGTATATATAATTGTGATATCCAGGCAAGGATTTCCAAGCCATCGCCGAGACATTAGGCACGAAGACAGAGGCGCACGTCCGCTCGTTTTTCATAACGTACCGGCGTCGGTACAACCTTGACGCCATGGTGCGCGAGCACGAAGCGGAGCGCGGGAACACGCACCACATACAAGCAGGTAATAGCAACACGAAGAGACGCCTGTTACTAGAGGGAGACGAAAAAAGAAATACACAAGGTCAGCATACATTATTTTGGTTACAGGACATTCCCATGAAATTTATAAATCATAAGTTGAGTTCTATCTATAGTCTTGCATAAGGTATTTAAAAGATAAAGAATTCTTGTGGCGTAGAACAGATTACAATGCTAACAAGTTGTTATATTAATAGAATTACTCACTTTTTTTTTTTGGTTTTGACAATACATTCAATAATATACCTTAATAGCATACAGTTAATTTTTTATAAATGCATATTATTGTTTATAGGCAATACAGGCACAGAGAATGCCGATATAGGAACTGATAACGCTAACAATGGTACTGGTTCGCCACAGCCTGCAACTAAGGATGAAAAGGTGAGTGTGTGTAAAAGAAAATTTAACGAATTAATTATTGAGGAGTGTGAAGGAACACATAGTCTTTTATAGTATTTCCTTTCCACATTTATAAGGGTATTTGGGTGCACTAATCGGGCGCTACATGAATTTCTTAGCGTTACAACGCGCCCACTGCGAATCCGCCGCGTTCTTCTCTACGGACTGCGCTGTTATTGTAAACGTTTACACACTGCCTACTCCCGCGTGCAGTGCGAGAAACTTAAGTGGTATGACCGCGTCACTAACGCTCTAATCTAAAAAAAATGTGAGACTGACGCATCAGGAAAAGCATGGGAAAGTTAGTATAAAAATTGCCGTGGGGATATTTTTATGAAAACATGTCATATTGGGGGAAAGAAAATGTGTTGTAAGGAGTTTTCACAAACATAAGAGAAACATAGAGTGATTCTTCAAGTATGAAGGGAGTATGTGAGCAGTCGATTCTGCCGCGGTACTGCACACTGCTCTATGCAGGAAGTGGCGGCAGTGGCATAGTTTAAACCGGGTATTAGGTAAACACGAAGATTTTAAGAGTGCCTAAGCAGTTACCACGCGGCTGACGAGCGTCGTCCAAATGATTTTTTTTAGCTTTGTAAACCGCACCGTACGGTTCGCAGATGGAAGTAGACAGCGAAGGAGTGGCACTAGGCGCACCTGCGGAAGCGGGCGGGCCTCCTACCACGCCGCCCAAGCACAAGCCGAGCAAGTGATCGCACCGCCCGCGCCCGCGCACACTCCGGGCCGGTTCCGAGCCTCGCAAGCATTCGCTGCATTAAGCCTCCGACTATCTACCAAACCAATACACACAATTTTTGAGACTCACAATCATAGAAATCGTAATAATAACGCCTCGTTCGCACGGGCGCTTTTTCATCGCATATGCTTATGCGCTTTTCAAAAAATAATGTACTGTTGGCCGTTTGTTTCATTACAGCACTCGTTTAGCGCGCATTGAAAAGGCGCTCGTGTGAACGTAGGGCAAGAGACTATAAGTTGTATAGCCGCGTGAACTTGTCGCCACACATGTCAGAAAATTATCACAAAATGCTTTAGTACCGGACTAATGAAGTGGCCAAAATTGGTATTTTTAGTATATCCAACTACAAAGTATTCTAAAACTTGTAATTGAAATAATAAGGTATTTACAATCCATTGGAAAGTATTTTTTCAGCAATAAAGTGAGACTATTTTTTTCAAACTTGGCATGTACCTATGGCAAAAGGCGATAGTTGTTTCGAACGAAATTGTGCGCTGTTTAATTTATAGTGTTTTATTATTACGATTATTGTGTTCACAACTCACTGACGCAGAGTCAAAGAGCTGAATTCTCCGCGACCATAACCAATCATTGCGAGTCGCGCGGATCAATCGCTGGACGACGGACGCATGCTTGCATTTTTGCGTCTCGTATTACTTTGCTCCACACAGATTTGTACGTAGTGCAGTAAAGTTCAGTTCAGTAAAAAGATAGAGAGAAGAGAAGAAGTGTTTCGACTCTGCCTCGGTCATCCTTGAGCCTTAATCATTACTTACACACTTGATGGTAGCACAGTCTAAATTTTACTCATCGATCAATATTTAGATAGATATTTAGCTGTTTTTATATTCGCTTAGAATACGAACAGTGAAACGCCTTCGATCAGCGGCGGTTAAGATTCGGTTGTTGAAGAATTTGGTTATTATTAGAATTTATAAACTAAGTCCTTCACTCCTACTCATGTAAGAGCGCGTAGGTATCACTATTGTTAAGCTCGCAAAGCTTCAATTATAAGCCATATTATTAATGATCGATGACGTCATTGCTCCGACGCATGAGTTACGTCAGTTGAGTAAACGAAATAAAATTAGGCTATGGTACTATCCATTGATTGGAGTTTGACATTTCTGTGGTTTAGTTTCCCTGTATGATATAATGGAAGCGTAATACGAAGGTATCACACGCAGCTTAGGTATTTTATTATTTGTAGGCTAACATTATAATCCCGGCGGATGTCAATTTATCTGGGAAATACCTGACTGATGTATAGAATTTGTGTTCGGTACACCGTTGTTTGAAAATAGCTTATTTTTGTGCTTCTAAATATCGCTAATAAATAAAGTGGATATAATAATAGCTTCGGCCCTGGCCTATTGCTTCAGTTTATACTGTTAATCAAAGAAGTATTAACTCGAAACTTTTTAGTCTAACGTTTTAACTAACAAATATAAAAACTTTATTGCTTCTGTTGTTCAAGGATGTGCGGTCGTTTTTAAGGCGTTAAACTTTACAATCATGTTTTGTCTTGGAGACATGTTAAATAATAATCAAAGTTCTCATACACATAAATCACAGTAAGCAAATAAATGATAAGAAATTTGTTCTAGAAAATATTGACCTACAACAAATTGGTGAAATGTGGTCTCACATCTGGTGATTCTTGTTAAGGGATAATGAACGAAATGTTTGTATACGCTTTAGGAAGCATTGAACTAATGTATATAATAGAAACTGCTAGTAGGTTATATATTTCCTGTATGTGAAGTTGTTATATATTTTAAGAATGAGAGTATTCCCCTTTCATTTAGGTTCTTTTATGACGAATGGCACTAAGTAATAGACACATCACTTTGTGTTTTTGACAGCCAATGAGAATACGATATCAGTAATCTCGTATTAATGGTGTGTATTTCAATTGTCGATGTTCCCATAGAAAATGCGTCGTAATGAACCATATGGGTCTCAAGTATGAATTGTGTCTAATTGCTTGTGCATTTAGTACGACGTAAGAGCTGCGCTCTAGTGATTGTTTGTCGTATTCTTTTCCAAGATTTCTTCAGATTTTGGAGTGTGATAGTGTTTCTAGACATAAATAATAATATTTTTAAGTAATACATAACATGTTATCCACTTGCCTTATTTAATAAGTTTGTCTCATGTACTCGCATGCTTATATTATGACTTACCACAAGAGTATATTATACACATTTACTGCAAACTTTTTGCGGTGTTTACAGATAGTTTTCTATGTAGATACTTTTAAGAGATAATAGTGGTTAGGGATGTTCTCTTAAGACTTATTATTTTATCGATAAGTATACTTATATATCTTAAATTACAATGTCCAGCTGTAGTTTTACAAATTGACGATATAATTAGGCGGTTAGGAAGATTTATATTCGAAGATACTCATGTAGGTAAATACGACATAGCATAGTGTGTTACAAACAATCCTATTTCGTGTCTTCTTGTTATAATACGGATACGTTTTATGAAAATAGTGGCGTCGATAACTCTTAGTTTATTTATATTAAAAAAAGAAGTCAAAATGCGAAATTTCGGATATGAAAAACAAAAAAATAATAATAATTAATCTTTTTAAAATAGGTGTTTTTTTATATGATAATGCTACTCATGGAAAAACAATTATTATTTGTAGAATTTTGTATGTAATATGTTGTTGTAGTCGAATGAGAACTAAATGAGTCTGACTATGTGTTAATCTATCTATCTATATCATCATGCCAGATCCCTTGCGGGGTAGGCAGAGAGTTCAGAGAAGACTTGACTTGTGCTTTAGATAAGACTAGGTCGATTTGGTCATGGTACGATGTCTTAACTTACGTACAATTGATAGAATGAGCAAATTGGAAGTTTAGTTATCTTTTAATAAATTTCTTCCAAACTTCGGCATTTTAATATATGTATAATTAAAAAAAAAACTAAGTGCTATCGACGACTTGAATATAAACGAGATTACGCCAAATTGAAGTTTATAACAGACTGCGTTAATAGTTGCAAAACAAAGTTCCAGTATAACTCCACTGATTGATATATTATTGCAATAATGTTTACACAAGATGTGTTTTATGTACACATAATCGAATAGCTATATTGTAAATACTATTTAATTCACTTTCCATACACTTAAAAGCTTATAGAAGAAAAATAATAGTAATGATATTTTTGTACTAGCAAAAGACATTTCAGAAGCTTTGAGAATTTTGGTGTGTGATTTATATTAATGGTTTATACGATTAAACTTTTTTTTTATAATTATTGTAGTTCTTAAGTTTTATTTAGGGTATTGGACAATTACTTCGTTCATAGCATAATCTACTAGTTTTAATGTGAGTACATCACAAAATGAGATGAGTTATACGTTACGGTCAATACGGAGCCGAAGATAATCGTTACCGACATTTCACATTCTGTGTGTACATAAATATTTGTGTAGTATTATTTTACTGATATAAAAAATGGTGCAGACCGTAATAAAATTTTGTTCCGTTCAAAATTTATCACGAATTTGGCCCATAATAATTTTATTTTTAACGTCCGCCTAACATTGACGTAAGCAATAATAATTAATAATTTTTTTTATGAAATTTATATTTATGCGTAAAAGCATTTATTTAGCTGTACAGATCTATTCTGTATGTACCTACTAATTTTAACAATGGGACATGTTTTTTTCTGTTTATGCCTGTAAATATAAACACTTTAATATGTCGTATAAACACTAGTCTATTTGTACTAGTTGTTTTAACAAGAAATTTATTTCATTTGCAATTATTAACTGAGTTGAAACTATTTCAAGTGATTGTGTATTTACGAACGGCGTACGACCTTTGACACTCCAAAGAAATCCACAAAATGAAGTCATCTTATTTATTGATGCTAATTAGGGCTAGTAGGGAAATTGTTAAAGAATTAAATTATTTTTATTAGAATTATTGTTTTCTGTATATTAAGAACTTAAATCAATTTGATGAAGTGTTTTTTTTATTAATTAAGTAATGCTCAAACTTTATTGTTTTGTCCCGATACACCTGACAGTGGTTTCCACAAATTATTTAGTAACTATACCGAAATAAGGGAGTTTTCATTTTAAGAATAATAAATAAATATAAGTATAAAATGATGGTATTGTTAATTTTCCCACCTATCCCATGATGTTAAGGCGTGATGGAATGGCTATATGTTAAAATCTATCTATATTATTGGGTAAACAAAAAAAATGGGGTCGACAATACTTGTATCGATGTGTCGGCGAAGTGGGTGTACACGTCTGTCACCCTCGCTTGGCGATCACGCCTATATGAGGCGTGACGGTGTTTTACCTTTGATGAAATGCCCAGTCGACGACAAGTGGAATATTGTGGAATATCACCCTTTTTTGTATCCAATATTGGTAAGCCGTTCGCGAATAGGAATATACAAAAGGAGAGCAGAAAATACTGGTTATAATAGATACAGGCACGGCGAGCACGGGATAGCACTTAATCTGTGGTACTAATCATGTACAGGCGCTCGTGGCGCTGTGAGAGGTGCTCGTAGCGCTGTGAGAGGTGCTCGTAGCGCTGTGAGAGGTGCTCGTAGCGCTGTGAGAGGTGCTCGTAGCGCTGTGAGAGGTGCTCGTAGCGCTGTGAGAGGTGCTCGTAGCGCTGTGAGAGGTGCTCGTAGCGCTGTGAGAGGTGCTCGTAGCGCTGTGCGACCGCGGTGTTCTTACCTGTCACCAAGGTTAAGCAGCGTACTTGGTCGGCTGGGATGGGTGACCGTTTGTGGCATTTACATATTTGAGCGTCTCCGTGCTTTGGAAGGCACTTTGAGCCGTTGGTCCTGGTTACCACTTAATGTGGTAGTCCTTAAGCCGAGTTGGAAGTCTTAAAGGCGGCTTGATAAGTTCCAACAGCTGGTGGCCACAAACCTGCCTCGACCAATCCGCACTGGGTCCGCGTGGTGGAGTAAGACGTAACCTCTCTCACCTCGATTTGTGAGAGAAGGCCTTTGCCCAGCTGTGGGCAGTATAGGCTGATATTATTATTATTAATCATGTACAATCCTTTACAATCAATCAATGACTTCATGGTAACAATAATATTGCTGGTTGTTATTGTTATGGTTAAGGATCTGAAATAAAAAAAAACATGGCAGAATAACAAACTTCTGTCTGTCATAGTTTATGTTCGATTTTGTTCTATTGTATTCAGTGAGTTGTTAAATTAATAAATTTTAGTGACGATGGTTTCTCGAGGATTTCGACCAACGCCACTCGGACGCCTGCGGTTTGCGAGCAACGATGATGCACCGCATATATTAGACTTATTAAACGAGTCTATCTCGAAAAACTTTCGTGTCAACTGCACTCATGATGTTACATACCTTATGTAAGATATAATTTTTTTTAAATACCTATATTTAAGTGTAGCCTGTACTAATATTACAAGTTTTGTCTGATGCCCACAATTGGCGTGTAGGTATAGGGCAAAAACATAGGTGAAAATGTAGTATCCGCCCTGAACTGGAGGTGATTCCACAGGGGACCAGGCGTCATAACATGTCTATTTTAGAAAATATTGTAAGCTAGTGGTTTTCTACTTGGATACATCAGCTGTCAGTTCAAAGTATAAAGCAGATGTTATGGCGATCACTGTTCCGCTAATACGGAATGTTGTTGCGCACTTGTCAGATTTATAGAAATCATTTTGTGCACTTATATGCTGCAATATAAATACAAACCTACGACCGCTGTCTCATTTAATTTTGTGACGGTAAAATATTTTGTTGTGCCTTGACCTATTTGTTTTAACTAGTCTTATTTGGCCCACTGCTCTGCAAAGCTCTCCTGTCCTCCTGTTAAGTACTATCTTTGGCCAGTGATCGTCATTTATCGACATTTTATCGCGCCACCGCTTTCTGGGCCTACTTACGGCGATATCTGTTATGGGATACGTGGTGTGAAGAAAATGTTAGTTATTGATCCACTTTGTTGGGAATTTCCAGCGAGAATAGTATACTGGCTATATGCCAATTGGATGAGAATGACGAGCTAATTGGCTTCATATCGGCGAGGGAGTATCCTCTGATACCTTCGGTGCATCCAGGAGCTTGGGAAGAATACATTTGGAACAGATACAAGTAAGAACTGTGACGTTCAGCAAACCCAGTTTGTTCCGAATAGCTGTCGCTATAGTGCAGTGCTAGGCTGCAGTTAACCTATGCTTTGGGCAGTCATGAATCCCTTCCTACGAACGTCAGATATGCGAGTATGGTTGCTTAGTACCTATGCGCTTTGCGTTAAGGTTTGTTACAACATAAAAACTAATTTTGGTAGATGCATTGTTTGTTTATACTTAGTTCGTATGTCTAGCAATCATCGAGCATTCACACAAGTAAGTATTATTTCTCTATCTATCTATCTATCTATCTATAACCTCACGCCAGATCCCTTGCGGGGTAGGCAGAGAGTACAGAGTTCCAACAGGTTCTTTCCTTACATACCTCTCTGGCTTCCTCGACTCTCATAGTTCGTCTCATACACGCTCGCCGGTTACGGAGACTCTTGACTTTTCCATCAGATAACACTCGGTTTATTTGGTCGTGGTAAGATAGTCTAGGTCTTCCCCGGTACCTGCATCCTTCCACTTTCACATTGTATATCTGTTTTGTCATTCTTTCCTCTGGCATTCTTTCTATATGCCCGAACCAACGGAGCATGCCCTTTCTCATCTTTACACCGATACTATCTTCCATACCTACTCGCTGTCTTACTACGCTGTTGCTAATGCGGTCGGTCAGCTTCACTCCGCACATCTTCCGCAGAGCTCGCATTTCTACCGCATTTATCCTACTTTCATTCTCCTTCTTACATACCCAGCTCTCGCTACCATATAACAGCGTTGGGACAAGAACTCCGTTATGTATGGCCAGCTGCGCCTTATGGCTTAAGTGCCGGCTCCCGAGTAGCTTTCCCATCGCACCATTCACTCTGTTCCCTGCACTCACTCTTCTCTCTATGTCAGCGGTGTATTTCCCATCCTTCCTGAAGGCGCATCCAAGATATACAAACTCATTCACTTGCTCCAGCACATCGTTACCAACCACAATCCTTACATTCGTTCTGGTTTCTTCCCTTTCAAAAACCATAATCTTGGTTTTCTTCACATTCAAGTGTAAGCCATTGATCATGCAGTCGTCTTTCATAACTGTGACTAGTGTTTGCAGATCAGTGGCTGTTGGCGCTATTAAAACCGCGTCATCTGCATAAAGTAGATGGTTTACCACTATGTCACCCATTTGTACACCTTCATTCATCGCTTTCAGTCTTTGAAGACTTTTGTCCAGATATATTATAAACAGTCTAGCGGACAACACGCAACCCTGCTTGACGCCGATTTTAACGTCAAACCAGGGTGACCTGTTACCACCCACCCGTACGCATGCCTTGCAGTCCACATAAGTGGACTGGACGGCTCGCAACAGAGTGCCATCTATACCATACTCTGGCAAAATGTCCCAAAGCCTCTTTCGCACAACTCTGTCAAATGCCTTCTCCAGATCTACAAAACCGCAGAAAACCTTCCGGCCCACTGCCAGATGCTTCTCTACGATGTTGCGGAGTGAGAAGACTTGATCCGAACATCCTCTTCCAGACCTGAAACCCCCTTGTGCCTCGCACAACATTCCATCGGACTTCACGCGCATTCTCCGTGCAATAATTTTACCGTACACCTTGGCTGCCAAGCTGATCAAACTGATGGCTCTGTAATTGGCGCAGTCATATTGTGAACCCTTGCCTTTATACAAGGGTACTATGACTGCGCGGCGCCAATCTGTAGGGACTCTACCGGTCCTCCAGCAAAGGTTTGCAAGGGCCCGGAAAGCGTCCCGGACGCAAGTTCCACCATATTTGATCATCTCGGCAGATATCATGTCTACTCCCGCAGCTTTACCGTTTTTCATACTTCCTATCGCCCATTCAACTTCTTCCATAGTGATGTCCTCCGTTGATTCTGGTGCCGCAATCTCGCCTTTAGGCACGTCTGCGGCATCAGCATCCGGGTCATCTCCATACATTTCTCCAAAATATTCACTCGACCGGTTTAGCACAGCTTGTGTGTCTGCAAGAATGTCACCATCTTTAGATTTTATCCTTTCCATTCTGGAGCCTGACGAATCACCTCGAGCCTTTCTCACCTTGCTCCAAAAGAGTTTGGTGTTGTTCTCGAAGTTCTTCGCCAGCCTCTCCTCCTCAATCATACTGGCTCTTTCACGCTTTTCTTTCACTAAAGTTTTAGTGGCATTCTTGCATTGCCGGTATATTTCTTTCCTCATCTCTGTCATACTGGCATTCAGGTTCAAAGAACATACATAGTCCTGCCACGCTTTCTTCTTACTTTCTACGGAGCTTTGCAACTCCGCATCCCACCATGCATCACCTTTTGCTGTAATATGCTTCTTTGAGCAACCACATACTTCTTTCGCGGATTCCACCAAACTCTCTTTCAGGCTATTCCAGCATTCATCTACATTTGAGTCCGAAGAGCCTGCTGTCAAAAGCTTGTCCCGGACTCTGTCTTCATACATTCTCCTCACGCTCTCATCTTGCAACTTTTCAACCTTTAATCTTTCAAGGTCTCCGAAGGGGATACGCTCTCGCCAGTGCCTCCACTTCCTGAACAGACCACTAAACCGCGCAACTACGAGATAGTGGTCTGATTCCAGAGTGGGGCCTCTATACGCACGCGTATCTTGTAGTTTGCTTCGGAGACGGTTATCAACCAGGATCAGATCTATCATGCTTTTTTGTTCATTCCTTCTCCACGTATACATATGTATGTCCTTATGCTGGAATATCGTATTAGACACAAGGAGACCCCTTTCCAAACAAACATCTACAATGAGCTTACCTGCATCGTTCACTCTCTTATCACCATAAGGACCCAGAGCAGCGTCGCAAGTTTGCCGCCTGGTTCCTACCCATCCGTTCAGATCGCCACACAGAATCACCTTTTCGTTAGCCTCAGCCAAATCCAGAACTTCCCTGACATTATCCCAAAACTTCTCAAGGTCCTGGGGTGTCGACGAGCTTACGGGAGCATACGCTGCGACCAAAAATACTCTAGTGACACCCAGTTTTAAACGGACCCAGAGAAGTCTCGCATCGCACAGGCCATAATCTCTCACTCCAGAGGCCAGGCGACGGGACAGCAAGATACCCACCCCCATGCTGGCACGACTGCTCTGCGGTACACCAGACCACAGAGCCATCGTTCCATCAGGCAGATCACAGGTTTCACTGCCCCTCCGCTTAGTCTCTGTTACACACAGAGCATCCAGGCGTCTCTCTTTCATTACATCAATCACCTCATGCATCTTATCTTCCATACCACCTCTTACATTCCAAGTGCCTATTCGGCACTCTGCACCCCACGACTCGGCAGTTCGGGCCCGGCGTGATGGGTGGCGGCCCCCATCGCCGCTTCCACCTATATTCGTACCGACGGGGGCGGGCCGGTACGCGTCGCCTCGGGGGGACGCCCTAGCCCGCACTGCGGTGCGTCTTCGGTCCAAGATTGCAGCCATAATGACTGGCAGGGGTCGCGACGAGCACGCTCTTGGACAGACCCCCTAAATTATTTCTCACAAAAAATATGTTTTAGGGCGGTGGAGCTGAATGCTCGTAATACACTATTTCTGCATTTGCTGTGCTGGAATCCTAATTACACGCGTGAAGTTGTCGACAGCATGCTCAAATCTATCTTTATGCACGATCCCTACGTTCAACACGTTGCCATGATCAAGTCTCTGGTTCAGTACCAACGTATGTAAAAGTTTATTTTCCTACTTAATACTATAAATGTAGTTTGTATGTTTAGATGTTCGGATGTTTGTTACTCAATCACGCAAAAACAGTTGAACGGATTTGGATGAAATTTGGCACATAGGTAATTTATTACCTAGATTAACACATAAGATACTTTTTATCTCGGAAAAAAGTAAGGTTTCTGTCTAAAGTCAACGGGGAACTCGTTATAACTAATTACTTAATACATTATAAAATACTTCTATATCATCACGCCAGATCCCTTGCCGGGTAGGCAGAGAGTGCAGAGTTTCAACAGGTCCTTCCCTTACAAACTTCTCTGGCTTCCTCCACTCTCATAGTTCACCTCATACACGCCCGTCGGTTACGGAGACTTTACTTGCCCTTTAGATAAGACACTAATTACTTAAGCTTTGATAAATTGAGATGCATGAAGAATATGATACTTACATATAATATACTAGCAGTTTCCTGCGGATTCGCTCCCGGTCGACAACAGCATCCCCTACCGCGTCTTATGTTATTACTGAATAATGTAGCTTTCTAATGGTAAAAGATTTATTAAAATCGGTTCATTAGTTTTAGGGTTTATCGATTACAAACAAATCGTTTCTTTTTAGAATATTAGTATAGATTGTATTAATTAGGCATTATTATCACCAGCACACATTCCAACTAGCTCTATATCTATATCAGGCGTTTAAGATCAATCTTTTCTTGGGATTCTATTGTAATACAGCCATATCTGTATGTACAGCGAAATAATCATTTAAATATTTATCTAGGTGCTATACCAGTCCAGTACTAGCCGTCTGCATGGAATACTTCAGTAAATTATTAATATTTATTTTCGTTCAATTCCATTTTTCAATGTTGAGCAAAGTCCTCCCTCGATCGTTTCCATTCTGCATTTGTTGTGAGAAATAGTAGGGACGTATTAATAATCTGTTGGCCGCATTTCTGCTCGTCTGATAGGTATATAGTAAAAATCAAGAATCAATGCAATATAGTTTCATGCTTTTGAGTTGGCCAACTTATTCTACATACTCTATAGTGTTAATGCCGGGTCAGTCTCGGTCGGAGTCCGCTTTCCGGCGCGTCCAGGCGATGGAGCGAGGTGTGCCAGGCGACCAGCTGCCTATCCTCTGCATCGCAGACAGGCAGGAGGTTAGCCCGCGCCTTAGGATTAGAAGGGCCGTGTTAGTTTTTTCTTTGTTATGTAGCTAGTGAAGGAGTAGATTACAAGTAATGTTTTACATGTACATAGGTATGGAATAGTTTATGGTATAGTACACATCAGCTCGTAAAGGTGTGTGCATTAGTGCGTTACTTTTTGAATTAGTAACAAATTGGGCATATGGCGAAGCCAACCATTTTCGCCTTCGATAGATCTTTGCGTCTGGAGGATAGCGACATAATGAAAAATACTGTTTATTAGATCACAAAGGCCCGAATTCACATAACGGGCTAGTATTTTTTTATCATTGCGTCTCAATTTCTTCTTCAACAAAATATTTTGTTCTATAATTTGACCATATGCACCTACCTTGATACATGACTAAAAGGTTATGGCAATGTCGGCTAAAAAGCATGATATCTTTGGAAAGTCGTATTGCAGGCATTTTTACACCCTACCACATAAGTATGGTCAGTTAATTCACTTATTTAGTGCGCTCACACAGAGAGGAAGATAACGACGACATAGTTCCAATCATAGAGCGTCACTCGCCAATGTTGCGGCAGATGTACGGAGAGTTCTACATCAGCGAATTAATCGCAAGGCATCCGGAATCCGAGAGGGTTTTACTTGTTTGTGAGGTAACTCATTGTATTTTCAGCCGAAAGATGTCCACTGTAGGACAAAAGACTCTCATAAAGACCGCCACAACGACCGGCGTTGAGCTGTCCGCATCCAACTTCTACCCGCCACCTTCATTAAGTCATAGGTTCATTTTGTAGGGAGCCTGCGCACTCTTCGTCTTCCTTTAAGGTTTGGTGAAATAGCCGACGGACCACGACGGGACCGTGACGCAAGCGGTCGGCTACATTCGGTCGCGACGTTTGGCGTCGCGCCGAGCGGGGCTGCGCTGTGTGGCGTCTCTCGTACATTTCAGTACATTACAACTCACCAAGACGCGCCGCCGTCGTGTTCCCGTCGCGCTGCGTCGGCTATGTGGCCAAACCTTTACGTGGTCGCCACTCGAGAACCTTTCTGCTCTCACTGCCACCCGCCCACTGTCACTATAATAATAACTAACTAACTATACTATAACTCTTCCTACCAATATTATAAATGTAAAAGTTTGAATGTTTATATGTTTGTTACTCAATCACGCAGAAACGGCTAAACGGATGAAATTTGGCACACAGTTTATTACCCGAATTAATACATAGAATACTTTTCATCTTGGAAAAATGTTAGGTTCCGGCCTAAAATTCACGCAGAAGAAGTCGCGGACAGAAACTAGTTATAATATCTTAATTTGTACAATATACTAAAAGTAACTGAAGCAATAGGCCAGTTCTTGATTATAATTTAGTTATATTTTACGAATTACAATAAGTAAAAAACAAATACAATGCTATCTGATGTTTTTACAAATATACAAGTTTACCATCTAAATGAGAGGGCAATGTAGACAAATTGATACAATGTGGTGGTAAGTATATAGATTTTAGCTGGCTTGTTCTGTATTGTTCTTCCACACGTTAAGGGTCACATTATAAAACCAATGAGTTTTAAAAGAATAAAGGTTTGGTCAAATAGCCGACTGAGCGCTACGAAGACGTTCGGCTGACGCTCGGCTGCGCGGCGCGCACGTCACACTGCAGGGGCGACGTCACGCCGGCCAAAAGGCCGCTCAACACTAGAGTCCCGCTCGCACGCGTTGGCGTCTCACTCCCGCCGTGTTTCTTATGTAAGCGCGTCGGGCGCGTCGGGCCGTCGCGCCTAGTGAGACTGCGCTTTGTTGCGTCTCCCGTATATTTCAGTACATTGCAACTCCTCACGTCGCGCTGCGTCGGCTATGGCGAAACTTTAACTGTGAAGTTTTGAATGGGTGATAGAGTCTGGCCTTTTCTTTCTTATTTATACCTATTTTTTGGTAGGTACATATCAATAAAATCTTTTTGTTTTGATGTTAAATAATGTTTTTAGCATAAAGAATTAGCAGTAGGGGTGATGTGTTTAAATACCCAAATTAACTACGAAGCTTTGGAAGAGAATTTTGAACTCTCTCCTTTCGGTGGGCTGAGGCACTTGGATGCCATTCCCCCTCAAAAACGCAGCCGGGAAATTGATTCTACTGTCAGGTATCGCAAAAGTTTCCCTATATAGTAATAATTAGAATTAAAACCAGTGATTTTTAGACTTTGTGCAAGGTAACTTAGTTTAAGTGTAGCTCCCAAGTGGCAACTTTATTTAAAATTGTCGTAAAGCGTTAAGTTTAGCAGATGAATCGAATGATTTCGGGAGAGACAAGAACCTCTGACTCTACATCGCGGACCGCGTCTCTTTGCAAGCACAGTTCTAAAGCAGCTTATGTAAATTGGTAAATATTTCAATTACACAATTATCTATCTAACTATCTATAACATCACGCAATTATAATTTCAAAATGGGAGTATTTACTTTTTTATAGCCTTGTGACTAGCAGTACAAATCACGCTAGCCACGGAGAGTCTATGGCTCAATCTTCTACCTTTTTTGAATCGTTAATGCGAGCTAAGGGCCCAAGGGATTCAAAATCCAGGGTAAGCGAGTTTATTTAATGTACTTTGGCATAATTTCTGGTAATAAGGAAGCGTTTAATTTTTTTGGCTTGAAATCACGCGCAGAATTCTACACAGTCGGGTGGGCTACATTTAAAAAGTATTTCCCTGGAAACAAAAGAATTAGGTGGGTATATTTCGTAGCCACGGAGTGCTCACAGCTATTATGAGTGTTGTGAAGAGTATGTGCTGTATTTAGAATTGTAACCGTAATGTGCAACAAATATACCTATCTACATACCTAAACGTCTAGAAGTTTGAATTGTAAAAACCTAATAGGTAACATGGCTATTCGATGGATCAGAATTCAAAGACATAAATTATGAATCAAACGCAGCTATTGTCAAAGCTCCTAGTCAAACGACGCACACGGGTCCTTTGACGCAATTAGAGATTATGAATTTGTTGGAAGATGAAGAGTCGTCCGCACTTGAGTTCGATATTATTAACATTGATACAGCTCATCTGAGAGTCCCTGAATTGCTGACGTATGGCCATTTGGAAGGGTGAGTGAAATAAATGTCTATCACGCTTGTACCGAATAATTTTCTTTTTACCTGAGAACATCCTGGGGTATCGGTCTCCGACTCCTAATTAAATAATCAGTGGCCGGTATGGTATCTGCGGGAGGGGCTCCGAGATCTCCTCGAGGAACTCACCTGTAACCTGAAGAGTCCGTTTTCAGGAGAATAAATTAGGCTCGCTTCCTCCTGTATATTGTTAGTTAGAGATTTACTTTGTGGAATCAAGTTTTGTTAAAATACTTTGGTCCCACTGTTGACGTAACGGTCGTATCGTATTTTTCAACTCAAATCTTTGCTTATTTGAATATGCTCTCCAATTTTAACAACTTAACACTTTGATTTATCATTTTCTTGTTCTCTTTATTTATGCTACTAATTCAACCGGTCAACAATATACAAACATAAAAATCTTGTTACGATCAGACCAGCTGCCAGTATTATGAAAATTATCGACGGAAAGACAGGAAGACAGGATAGAAAAAGTTCAGTAACCGAAGAAGTTGCTAATAACAAAAGGAAGTCAGACCGACCAAAACGAACGGGTAAGTTCAAGTTTTTTATTAATCGAAGAGTTGTGTATTGTTTTTCTATAATTTTGTTTGGGCAACAACAGAAAAAAGTATTCTACTTACAGTCCGAAAAGAATCTGTTGGCGCGCTGCCAAAGTCGGTACCTACAAAAACTGTCATTAAATGAAATGTCGCTTCATGACAGTCGCAGAGTGGCCGTGTGCTATGAAATTTAACAAAGTTATTTTTTAATTAGTAATCGTGCGAACCCAATTGTTGCAATATCTCCTTGTGAGTATAAAGAATTTGATAAATGGTAATTTTCATATCACATCAATGCCCTACAAATCTCAACAACATCCACGGGCCAATAGATCCTTGTCGCACTGTACTCTCTGCTCGACGTTTCACCAAACTGTCAGGTGGATGACTTATAGGAGTTTAATTTAATTCTCTATCTCTATCTATCTACTATTTTCAGTAAAATAATCAATTACATTTATTGTTAAGGATCCACAAGCATCACAAAGTTTAAGCAACAAGAGCCAATTAGATATTCGGGACCACCTAATGCATTCCTCCTAGAACTGTTTGCGATGCATCCGGATTATGATGAAAGGTACCTATTATATAAATGGACCTATACAAAGTGTAACATAATCACCGCAAGACCTAAAACTAGTTCGTTCTCAATCGGTAACTGAATTGATTCCAATAATTTCTAAGGTAGTTACATTTTTTTTTATTTGTAAAAAAATGCTTTTACCCCTTTAATGCGCTATAAAAACAAAATTTGTTCTTGATTCATAACAATAAGGAGATTTCAAATGTATTTCTAAAACGTTTTTCTGATTACGCACACATACACGTGCAAGTTTAATTGTTAATTGAGGTATAAAAGTGCTTAAAAAAGGGTAAAAACTTTAAATTTACACATTTGGTTTTCGTTTTGAATTCATGAAGCAGTGATATCTAATCGGGGTGTCTGAGGTCTTACGTTATTTATGATACACCTTTAATATTGGACTATAGTTATTAAGTCTTTTTTTGATCAATAAATTATCTCGCTGAGATTCACGGGCTTTACCCGGACCTTTGAAAGGCTTGCATGGGGGCATGGGTCCAACACGTAGAGGCCCTTTCCGAGAAGTTAATGTTATGTAAGTCACCTGCTGAGATCACTTGCTGAAAATGAAGAAACATAACCAGCGAACTGACCCCGGCAGGTGCAAGGACTATTGTAAACTATGAAAGGAAAACAAAGGCTATATAAATGAGGTTTGATGGACAAAAACTGGATTATTTCAAAGGGGACGGACACCGGCCATAATGAGTGATACCGAATTACCCGTGGCCGGCGGTGACTCGCCGCTTACTAGATGGGCCCTCAAACGGTCATCCTAGGACAACTGAGGGCAACACCAGTGTGAGCGGCTCAATCAAATTATTCTTATTCTTACCCACCTTGAAACTTGTGTACGGTAGACGGTAGTTAAAAACTCCAAGTATGTCAGTTTTTGACTAGGTTTTTTTTATTTATGTACTAGATCCATATGTGTTAGTGTTTTAAAAGAGTTATCATCTCTCCATCTCTCTGTTCCTGTCCTGTCATAGTTATCTTCATAAGCGTCGATGTATACCTAAGAAAGATGAGTAACGTACGCTCATACACGTAGGTATATAACTGATGGATTTACCTTAATTGACCATCATTTAATCCAGTTAATAAACTATCTGTGTTCCATATTTCATCCAAATCCGTTCAGCGGTTTTTGCGTGATTGAGTAACAAACATCCAAAAATCCAAACATTTAAACATCCAAACATACAAACCTGCACATTTACAATATTAGTAGAACTAATATCTGTAAAAACGTGTGTGTAAACAAAAAAACCTACATGAAATTGTCTGTATTACCCGGCATGGGTGTGGGGAATCGGCATCGGGGCATTAGCCCCCTGGCCTAGGTGGCTGTCGCCGGTCATAAAAATGGCCGGGTCGTTGGGACTGTTTTGTCCTTCGCTGGTGTGGAGACATCGTGATACTGTTCACGCCGCCTCCACGATCAACCCTGTCAGGTGGAACCTATGGCGAACAATAGGAAACCCGACAAAGCGATCAGCAAGGAGGCGGCGACTTCTCGAGGCCCCTCTTCTTTCTTCGCCCGTTAGCGCGATACAGCACCGCTAGGAAGACCTAGCAGGCCATCAAACTCCACCGGGCTGTTTAAGGATTAAGGAGTGTGGGTAGGAGGTTCTTGGAAGGGAGAATGGGGTGTTTGGGGTTGGGAGAGTCAGATTCAGTAATGGGAAAGACAGTGAGGTTGGTGATTTGTAGCGCTCTTCACACCGCCGTGCGGTCAAGCTAGAGAAGCCCAGCAGGCGATCAGCTACGACGATGACTTCGTCCAGTCCCTCTTCTGTCTTCCGCGGTGTCGTGTCAGGTGAAGTCAATCCGTTGTCATCGCTGCGAAGCGACTGTTTAGACCACGAAGCAAATATAAAGAGGAGCCTGTCTAAGCAATTGTGCACTGTGTTTTCCGTCCAGGCCGTGTGACGTTATCGTGGTGGGCGTGGTTAAGTCAGTCTGTCATTCTCAGCTAGATGGCAAATACAGAAGTGGAAGAGTGTAACGTTCTCTTTATCCCGCGCCACACTCCGCCGCAGAGATGGGCAACGTGTAATCAGATTAATGATTAACCACACTCGCTTGGGGAATATAGGTGTGATGGTGTATTAATCTATCTATCTATCTATATCATCACGCCAGCTCCCTCGCGGGGTAGGCAGAGAGTACAGAGTTCCAACAGGTTCTTTCCTTACATACCTCTCTGGCTTCCTCCACTCTCATAGTTCGTCTCATACACACTCGCCGGTTACGGAGACTCTTGACTTGCCCTTCAGCTAAGACGCGGTCTATTTGATCATGGTAATATAGTCTAGGTCTTCCCCGGCACCTACATCCTTCCACTTTCGCATTGTATATCTGTTTTGTCATTCTTTCTTCTGGCATCCTTTCTATATGCCCGAACC